>CM022674.1:7391435-7396435 GCA_012295275.1 Chrysomallon squamiferum
TTGTACACACCAAATAGTAGTTTATATTGAATGCTAACATGAGTATGGAAAACTGTTCAAGCATGCTTGCAGTGGGTAACATATGGTGAATAACTGTTATAACATTACATAATGTTCTGACAGCAGGTTGTGAATAATCTATGATAAAAACCGATTATCCCAATCTGGCCTGTGTTCACGTTGACATGAAGTAGCAAGGTAGATAATTTTCTTATATATCATGTTACCATTATTTTTATTATGTGTTGTGGTGTATTGTAATGTAATGTAATGTAACATATTATATTAAATATATAATATTACATTATAGTATATTATATTATACATTCAGACATTCTGATACAGTTTAAGTATTTTTATTATTATTATTTTTTTTTTTTCAACCAGACAAAGGAAAAAAAAAAAAAATGTAACTTTTTTCTGTGATTTTGCTGATGAAAACAAGTTGATCCTTTTTCATTTTCTTTTGAATATAGAACTGATTGACATAAAAATATAATAATCGTCTTTACTCTGAAAATGAAAGAATGTTGAAGGAAGGAAGAAAAGTATGGAAAAATAAAAGAGGTATTCACAGAAAACAATTGTAAGAATTCACCAAAAAAAAAAAAAAAAAAAAAAAAAATAATAATAGTAAAAAACAAATTATAATCATAATAATACAATGAAAGCTAAAACAGACAATCTAAAAAAAAAAGAAAGAAAAGAATAAAAATGTATACAGAAGACTGCACAAAAATGAACAAAAATGAAAGAATGATTAATGAACAACATGATAGAAAAAAATTAAATTATGAAAGATAAGAAAAAGAATATAATGTATACAAAATAAAAATTTAAACATTTTAAAAATAAAAGAAAGGAAATGAAAAAAATACAAACACAGGAATTACATTCAGTACAACTACTGGCTTAAAGAAAGTAAAAAATTAATAACATGTTTTTCATGTTTGTAGTAGTATCTGGTAATTTGATGATTGATTATAGGAAAGAGCAGCAAAAACATATTTTTGTTTTTAATATCCTTAACTTTGTACATGAACAACAACAACAACAACAACAACAATTTTAAATAATAATGACCATCATCATCATCATCATCATCAAATTATACAATATGCATTATTAAACCAGGTGGTCTGATTAAGCAGGTTTCACTGAAAGAAATATTAAACAAACCACTTAAATAATAAATCCCTTCATGTGTCAAACAAAATTACTCAGTCTTTCCATGTTATTGATAAAATGAAACATTTGTAACTTAAAAGAAAAACTGAACTTGAGAAGGAACAAAATAAAAAAAGGAAGAAAAATGGTAATTGATTCATGGGAACCCCCCTGCCCAGAAACCAACAATCCTAGACAAAACTAAAACCAATGAAAAGAAATAATAACAAAACAAAAATGTTTTACAAGATTTTTTTCTGAAGAAAGAAATAATGTATCAGAAAAAATGAAAAAAAAAAAAAAAAAAAAAAAAAAAAAAAAAAAATTAAATAATTTTAAAAACTATAGAAAAAGGAGAAACATCACAAGAATCACATTCAGCATAATGAGTGCCTGAGGAATAGTGAAAAATTAATAACATGCTTTTCATGTTTGTGGCAGTAACTGGTAATTTGATGATTGATTATAGGAAAGAGCAGCAACACCATTTCTATAATTGCAGTTTAAACATGTATCAACAAAAAACAATAATTACAAAGCAGACAAACGCTGTTATTATTATGACAAACAAACCAAGCATTATTACAACAGTCAGAAAAGGTGGTCTTAGTAAACAAGGAGTGTTCTCAAATAGGTTTCCGGAGGTGGTTTGATTAAACAAGAACATGAAAGTATTTTCAAATTAATCTCACTGAACAATTAAAGAATTATAAAATAAATTTTTCATTGTTGGTTCCATTTAACAGAGGTGGTCCAATTAAAGAGGTCTGAAATAAATTTTTTTTCATTTTGGTTTCATTTAACAGAGGTGGTCTGATTAAAGAGGTCTGAAATAAAAATTTCGCGCGTTTGGTTCCACGCACCCGAGGTGGTCAGAATAACCAGGTCGGACTGTGAGAGGAATTCTCGTGCTGGTTTCATTGATCTGGCGCAGTGTGTTTAATAATTGGAAGTATTGATGATCCATGCAAAATGTGTGATCAGACATTATCGCAATGCGAAATTAGAAAATCAATTTCCACCGCCACTGTTGGCTTACCACCGCTTATTTGGGTAGAAAAAGCGAGGCGTGCAATCTCCATTAAAAACAGCGTTTAGCGTTTTAATGCGATTAGTGACATGAGAATTACAACGTGGAATACTGAGATATATTTCACAGCACAAATGCATTAGCAGTGTGTGATATACTTTATATGTTGTATATATTAATATATTATTTATGTCATTGATGTTAGTGTATACATTATGTGAAAAGAGAGAATATGATAAAAAAAAGTTTTAAAAATGAAAAAGGGAAATACAATGATAAAATAGAATAAACAAGAGAAAACAAAACACACTCAAATATTTACACATACTCATATACACAAACACAATGACACACATATAATAATAATACAGACACACACACACACACACAAGAGAGAACAAGTAACAAAGAACAGCTAAAAAAGAGATAGAGAGAAAAACTAATAGAAAATGAAAGGATAAAGAAAAACTAAACATGAATAAAAATAAAGTAAAACAGGAAACATTGGAAAAAATATATAAAGAGAAATACTGATGGAGAGAAATAAAGAATGTTCAAATTAGATCTTGTTTGTTTTAATTAAAAAGGTAACAGATATTGGAGGGTGTGTTTTGATGGCACATACAACACTACATGGTAAGAAATCTATCACAAATGTAAGAAAATCAGACACAACAGATTATGTTACAGCTTCTTCAATTCAACTGGGTACAAAAATTCAATTAATTATCCTACATTTTTATATATTAAAACAGATTATTGTATTTTTTTCATCAGTTCTTTACACTATGTTTTAACTGTTACTGTTCTTTTAAATTATTTTCATATGATTAACTTACCTTTGTTTGACATCTGTAGTTGGTTGTTTTTCTTTGCTAGAGTGTCGTTAAACATTAATTTATTCATTCATTTATTCAATTAAATTTAATTAAGAACATAAAACTACACAGCAGTATTCTTGTCAATATTTTTAGTCTATCAACATCTATAGATATATAAATGTTTATAAAGATACAAAGTAGCACATACCTGTAGTGTCACACCTGCGATACCCGTGAAAGAAACACACCCTCACCTGACGTGCTTTGTTCACCTGGGTAGACCTCTATGTTTACCTGTATCAGTTCTGTTAACCTGATCTCAGGTAGGCAAATGAAAAGACATGCTGTGACTAAGCCCTATTTTGAGGTTTAAGTCTGGTAAATCGTGATGTTATGTTAGGCAGCAAAATGATGCAGTTATTATTACAATAGATCATACCTGTAACAGGTAACTTAAGGTAAAGGTGTTTATCTAATATTGACACAAAATACTTGCTAAGAAATAAACAGTGTGGTAGTGCTGCTTTACACTTACAATCACTGTGGTAAATATAGCAACAACAACAACAACAACAGCAACAACAGCAGCAGCAGCAACAACAATAAACCATATTAAAACAAAAACACAATAATAATGATAAGAAATAACAAACAGTAATAATTTAGTATAATAGTAAGTTGTAGTTGTAGTAATAACAATAATAATGATAACTTGGATAAGTTATAAGAAATCATAATAATAACAGTAATAACAGTAGTAATAATAGTAGTAATAGAAGTAGTAATAGTAGTAGTAGTAGTAGTAGTAGTAGTAGTAGTAGTAGTAATAATAATAATAATAATAATAATAATAATAATAATAATAATAAGTTATAACAAATCATAATAATAATAATAATATTAATAACAATAATAATAAAACAATAAATAATACCTCAGCAATATAAACACTAATAAAAACCTGAGGGGTAAAGAAAAACTGTGTTTAAAATCGGTACTTAAAGATAATCTTAATGAACTACTGCGGGTGGGGTCAAACATCTGTGTTAAATCTATCTCTCAGTTTACTTGTGAAATCTCTATCTCATATAAATATCAAAGCAAGCAGGCACAAAAATAGCTCACCCTGTTTCCGTGTTACGCAATCTATGTCATGTACATTTAAGCAGGTATGTATAAAATTGCTTGGGAAAGTCAATGATGATAGCTTGTATAAAATTACTCATTAATTAGGTATTGCATGTATGATATGCTCCTATGTAACATTATATTTTATGGTTATCTACATTAAATAAATTTCAAGGTAATATTAAACGTATCTTGCAAATAAATAAGAAATAAATAATTAAAAAAATAAAAATGTAAATAAAATAAAATAAAATAAAAGTAAAAAATACAAACAAGAAAGAAAAAGAAATTTGTGTGTATTTGTGTGTACATTTGTGTATAAGAATATATGTATGTTTCTATGCATGAATCAAGTGTCCATCCATCTGTCACTGTGTGTGTCTGTACATGTTTACACATAAGCCTGCAGTTATATTAATCTGTGTCATTCACATCTATGCCCATAAACTGTTTTAATTTTAAAAATAGTGCGGATGCTGTTAAAGTGCACTGTACTAAAACAATGGGCACACAGTAATATTACACCAGTTAAAAAAACCACTTGTTGACACTCAGCAAATTTGTGTTTATTTACTCAATGTCTACATCATGTACCAGGAAGTTCTGTCAACAGTAGTTGCTAGGCAACACACTACCTTCAACTGATTTCAAGATATAAAATATTCATCAATAGCCATATATAAAAATGTTTTGGAGATAAAAGATGTGTATGTATCATTGTGTGTGTGTGTGTTTGTGTGTGTCTGTGTGTGTGTGTTTGTGTGTCTGTGTGTTTGTGTCTGTGTCTGTGTGTGTGTGTGTATCTGTGTGTGTGTCTGTGTGTGTGTGTGTGTCTGTGTGTAAATGTGTGTTCT
>CM022674.1:7401435-7433935 GCA_012295275.1 Chrysomallon squamiferum
GTTAATGAATTATATTGTACATTATTCCTGGTTTAAGAAGTAGTATCATAATATATTTGATTTAACATAGTCTTGTATATAATAATCCTGATTAAGCAATAGATATGTATTATATTCCTAATTAAACAAGAGATGACATATGATATGACATATTCCTGGTTTTAACAATAGTTTTTTCATACAATATTTATTTAACAATAGTTTTTTCATACAATATTTATTTAACAATAGTCTATACAATAATCCTGATTAAACAAGACAATATTACACAATATTCCCCATTAAACAATAGCTGTTATGTCATACAATACTATTTGCCGTGACAAAATACAGCAACTGTTTTGCTATTGGTTGTCTATTACAGGAAGTAGCAACACCTGAATTTACCTGTTCAGGTAATGAAGAGGTCTAATCAATCAAATCAAACTGTCTCAGGGGAAACGTACACAAAGCTGACGATGTCCACGGTAACAGAAAACAGAAACTGGGAAGTGTTGTTACTCTGTTATTAATGATGTCAGCTGGTTGCCAGGTGGTTTAATTACAACAGTGAACAGGTACACTTCTGCCTTACCTTCCAAGTAAAGTGGTTTAAGGTGTGTGTGAGGAGATACAGGGAGAGGGAGGGAGAGAGAAAGTGAGAGACAGAGAATGAAAATATAAAATAATGCCATTTTTCAGACTATAAATAACATATACTTATTTATTGCTTTCTATACCCTATCCATTGATTATTTTCCTCCACACACACAAACATTAAATACACACACACACACACACACACTCATATGCATGTATATGTATGTACATATATATATATGTATATACAGATTGATACATATACACATACACATGCACATTCACATACATACATAAATATATAAACTCACATTACATATACATACATACATACATACACAATACACACACACACACACACACACACACACACACACACACACACACAAATACACAATACACACACAAATATAATCACTCAATCATTTTCTCTCAAAGAACATGAGAACACACACAAGACATTTTGGACACAACAACAATTCTCCCACCCACAGCCACACCCCACCTGGACAAGGTCAGCAGGATCAGGTATCCCAGTCTGCAAACTGATACATTTTGTGCTAATGTTGGAACAACCACAGATCAAAAGATGAAGCTTACTGGGTGAAGCCAGAGACCAAACAAATCAGCAGATCTGAAAAGAGCCACGTTTTACCAGCTTGAATTCCATCCCAGGAGAGCGTGTCCAGTCGAAGAGTGGACACTAAGCCGATATTCCCACGTGAAAATGTTTGAACACAGCAATAAATGGAAGTTTCGTGTACACAAGCATTATGAAAGATCTGACATTATTATTATTTGTTGGGTTTTTGGAAGTTAAAAATGTAAAGAATTAAAAGAAAAGAGAAGCAGAAGAAAAGCTTAACTAAGTAACAATCTTAAATTTGAATTAAACTTTTTTTTTTTTTAAAAACCATCATTAATGAAATTTGTTTTAAATTAATTCTTTCTATTACATTTTTGTGTGTTTGTATGCACCTATGTGTGTGTGTGTCTGTATAGATGTATGTGAATGCATGTGCATATAGACATTTTTTATATCATCTTTTCAAAACTTGCAATGAAACAATTGATTTCATTGTTATCATTTATTTCCATGTGGAATTAATGTGAAGTAATCCCATTTAGATCTTCTGATGTTTTTTTAATTTTAAATTATTTATATTTATCTTCCTCATCCTACAACAAAGAATTGTTAGGCTGAAACTCGTCAATTGTTCTGCTGCCTAGGATTCTGTGAGCTATTTTTAGAAGTAAACCATAGTAACAAATATACCTGGTTGCCAATTTCTTTTTCTGCTTTTTTTCCTGTTCTTAGATAAATAAAACTTTTTGGATTTGGTTTATCATAATTTCTTCTCATTAAATTTTTGTGTATGTCAGAAAGATAAAAACAAGGAGTTGGTGCCACCTTTTTAAGATAAAAAATATATTAGAATTCACACTCATATGAAGTAATCTGTCAAATTAGGCCAAGCAGAAAAACAAATTTGTTAATCATTCTTTATCGTAACATTTGATGTTTTTTTTTCTTTGTTTGACATTTTTTTTTTTTTTTTTTTTTTATAAATAATTTTAAGTTTATTATCATATTTATTATTGATTTTTTTTAAAATAAATTTTATAAGAATTTTTAAGTTAATTCTCAATGCTTTTTCTTTTCTTATCCTTTTTCTTCTTTTTTTTAAAATGAAATTTGTAATAATGAGGTGCATCACAAAGAATTAGTTGTGTGGATTGTGAAGAAAATGTTAATCTGTAAAGGGATCACAAAAACCATTATTTACTTTCTATCTGTGCAGCCATGGTGTCAAATTCAAGTGAAACGTTCCACTTCAGTAAACAAATGGCTGCTACTCTGGGTTTAGACATTGTCTTAAAAACAAACTAGAAAACAAACTAGAATGTTAACCCCTTTCTCATTATTATTATTATTATTATAATCATCAGCATAATCAATTATTATTATTATTATTTGCTGTTATTATTCCTATTGTTATCATCACCACTATTAATATCATTATTATCCAGCATAATTAACGTTATTATTATTATTTTGTTAATGTGTTATAATCATCATTATCTTTATTATTATTATTAATTGAAATTTTAAAACAGATTAAGTAAAAATAAATAATTATTGAAGCAGTTTTTCATACTGGTATTGGCCATCCTCAATTTAATATATAAGGCCTCAAGTAAAATTTTACCTAAAGCAACATAATCTGAAAAATTTAATCATTAGAATTATAGATATCATTATCAAAGTTTGTAAACACTAGATACGAACGTTTCCATAACAGAATATTAGCTAATATAAACATTCTAATCATTCATATATTTATCTAGTAAAATTAAATATTTTATAGAATCACAGATTATAATTTATATTACCTAATGTAAACATTTTAATTAATGCATGAATTTATCTTTTAAAATATTTTATATAATCGTAGATTCTAGAGTCATTTTAAAACTAATTCATTCAAATTACTTCTAAAATGTATTAAATCAGTTATTTATGTTTACCATCCATCCATCCATCCATCCATCTGTTATGCTTTAAAGTCTATCACATCACAGTAGCAGCTGACAGTTTATCAAAGATGTTAACACAAACTGACAGTCTTCACTGGGTTTGTGTTACTGTCACTGTAGTTAGTTTATTTATTTACTTGTTTGTTTGTTTGTTTGTTTGTTTGTTTATTTATTTATTTATTTATTTATTTATTATAACTTATTATCATATTCATATTTATTTTAATTTTTGTTATTATATTATTGTTATTGCCAATATTGTCATTTTTACTGTTGTTAGTATATACTATTCTTATTGTTACCATTATTACTTTATTTTTATTATTTTATTACTACTATTGTTCTTGTTATTATTATTATTGCTATTACTATTGCTATTATTGCTATTATTATTATTATTATTATTATTATTATTATTATTATTATTATATTGTTATTGTCTTATCATCATCATCATTTTTTTTATTTGTTTTTGATTCAGATACTTTTGTGCACTGCTTGACCATTTCTGCATGAGTTCACCCAAACATTGTGAACTACAGAATTATATCAATTTCCCACAGTAGTATAATTCATACAACAGATTATCAAATTATGTAAACATGTAATTAACTGGCACATACAGAAGTTAATTGCTGAGTAAAAGAAACATGAATGACATTGCAAATGAATAAATACATCAACACAACAATGATGACAAAAAGTAAAAAGAAAGAAAGAAATTTTAATAAGAGACAATTATAAATAATTCTATAATTATATAGTTTTATGTATGTATGTCTATATGTAAGTTTGTATGTATGCATGCAAAATAATGTATGTATATATGTATGAATGCATGCAAAAATAATTAGCTGTTGTTGACAAGAATTGTATATTTCAATTCATCATTCTAGCATGAATTAAAATATTGTATATACTTATAATTTTAATTTATAAATCATTAAATGTATATATGTGTATATCACTGTATGTATATAAAGACTGTATGTATAATGTATGTATACATATATGCATGTATATATATGTATGTGAGTGTGGGTGTTTTGATATATTATGTACTTAATATAAACTAAATGAGTCATGGTACAGTGCATTTGTTAACCCATACTAGTAATATACAACTAATATTTCCATATTATGATATACATATAGTTGTATTTTTCAAAATTACTGACAGACTACATCACGTACATGCTCTTGATTCTAACGACTGCAAAACGCGTTTGTTAACGTATACACCAGTGAAAACTCACCTTATACAGGTGATTTTGCTACATTCCTAATCAGTGGTCAGGTAATGAATGACCGTAACCGCCAACAGCTGACCGCTTGACAACTAGCCACGAGGCCTTGCAAAGGTTACAGAAGAAAACTGCGTTAAAAAATATCTCAACAGGGCCCCCATTTGCATGCAGCAATCAGGCAGACGGCAACCAAAGCCACAAAGAAAAACTCGGAAGCATGGAGGAAACGCAAGCCAGAAACGGAACGGTTTACTTATAAATGTTTGTGAACGTACGCGAATAATAAAACATTCTTACCTGCGGAATATTGTATATCAAGCTGCCTGAATGAGACACATTTCGTAGAAAATTTCACCTCAGTTAAATCTTGTCATCGATCGAGAAAATGACGCATGAATGAAAAATCAGGAGAGTTTAGGGGAAATAACTCTATTGCAAACAGGAAAACAATCTTGAGAATGTAAAGGAAATTAGAAGCGACGCAGTTGTCGCTTTAAATTTATGTTTCAGAAATAAAATAAAATAAAATAAAAAATAAAATAAAATATAAATGAAAATAAAATAAAATCAAAATATAATGAAAACAAAAATAATACAGTTTTAATGGAACTAAAATTAATAGTTCTTCTTTCACTGATTAATGAAATGGACAGATTAGAATACGTAAAAAAAAAACAAAAAAAAACTGCGAATGATGAGCCAACGAAAATTCAAGAATATGTATTTTGAGACATACTGAAAATAAATATCGCATTATAACTATTATTTTGTAACATTACAAAAGCCCATAACCTTTGATATGCATGCGTATTTTCATGGCTAAGCAAATCATAAATGTATCATCTAATTTGATAAACCATTTGCGGGCATTTGGTGAAATCTCTCTCTCTCTCTCTCTCTCTCTCTCTCTCTCTCTCTCTCTCTCTCTCTCTCTCTCTCTCTCTCTTACACACACACACACTCACTGTACAATCGTGAGTCGTTAAGAACATCTGTATAATGTTCAAGTATTTACAGACAAACAGACACACAGAATCATGGAGTGAATGAAATTTATCAAAACAAAAAAAAAAATTAAACAGTTTCTTAAAGAACCTCTAGATTACCCACCCCATCTTGGACCACGCCTGATTATTTCTTTGATATAGTTTCTCTACAAGCATGAACACTTTTTTGTCTCAAAATAGCTATTGAAAGGGAAACAACTCTCAAAATCAGAAAGTCTGGATTTGAAATTAGAATCATGTTCCTTTGTTAAAAATAACGTCTGCATGATACCTTATTTCTTGATTTGTAAGTGGATTTGGCGATTAAGTGGAACCCTACTTTCAGCAGATATGTGACTTTTTGTCAAGCCCTTCGTACAAATTCCTTCCCAGTCCAAAAAACAACAACAAAACATTCGTGCATAGATTACGATAATTTGATTCTTCAAAACCTTCAATATTTAATTGATGAAGTCAATCAAAATCAACTATTTTAACAACAGTTCGTGTTTCTTTCTCTGCAAATGAATACATAAAAGAAAACAATCATGCAGTTTACTTGTTTTCAACGAAATAGTGTACGGTTTTGAATCAAGAATAAACACAGAAAGCAGACTGAAAATAAACGATAATAAAACCGTTATTAAAAACAATCACTATAGCCTGACAAACATAATATTTAAATTAAATATATATATATATATATATAAATGACAAGCAAATTACATGACCTTATAAGTCGAAGTCAATTTTTTTTAATCTCTATTTTGGATTTTGGATCTCTCAGTTTTTATAATTAACATTGGTTAGCTGACTTGGTCGTTTTCAAATGAAAATAAAAAAATTAATTTTAAATACAACAATACAAAATTAAAAATAAATAAAAATAATAATAAATGCAATAATAAATCATTGTTGTAGAAATATACATGTTTTATAATTATTATAATATATTTTGTTTCAAAAAGTAGGTTAAAAATAAACCTTATTACTTTATAGTTTGTTTCACTGAAACATGAAGAAAGAAATTTAAAACATAAAAGACAGATTATAAATCATCCAAACACGTTCTTCACTGTAAAAAAATAAATTACGCACAAAACATTCTAGAATAAAACAAATTTGATACGTATTTATAATTATAAATTAGTTTTGTAATAATAATAATAATAATAATAATAATAATAATAATAATTACAATAGTCATCGTCAACAAGTAGTAAAATAATAATAACAATAGTAAAAAAAAAAAACAAAACAAAAATAAAACAAACTGTCATATGACAGGTACAAGAGCAGACAACTCATGTAGGACAAACGCGTTGCATTGGGGAAATATTTCTTTTTGAATTACACTCGTGATTTCAGTAAGTTAGCAAACTTCTTATATTATTTACTTACTTTCTCCATTCATTCAACAGCACTGAAACAGAACCGTTCATTATTACTGCGTAAACGATGGGGATTACTGATAAACGTTTCATAATCGCGTGAATGACCTGCAACACAAATGTAAGTCCATTTACAATTCTGATCGACGAATATGATTATTTGATCATTGTTAAGAGTGGTTTCAGCCTGTTTGTTATCATAAACATTTGGATAATAGTTTATCAGCGCCTCCTGAGCGGTGTAGATTATTTGCACATCATGCCTCCACTACCAGATATGCTGTTTAAAATGGTTTATGATAAATAACGATAATTTGTTTCTTAGGAACAGCGACCCCATAATGAAAGCGGAAGTTTATTTCGACTTAGTCTGATTAGGTGTGTTGCAACGGCGACATAAAACTACTACTACTATTATTATTATTTCAATCCATTGTATGTAGTAAAAAATGTTCAATGTTATAATAATAATAATAATAATAATAAAAATAATAAAAATAAAAATAATAATAATAATAATAATAATAATAATAATAATAATAAAAATAATAATAATAACATAAATGATGATGAGAATACAGTTGTTTAAGGAATGTTACAAATTATTCAGTTAAACGGTTTCTTAACAACAATATGAAAATCTATCTAAAAAAAAAAAAAAAAAATTTATTAATAAAAAAAAAAAAAAAAAAAAATTAAATAAAATAAATAAATAAATAAATTTAAAAATTAAATCTTTTAAAATAAAGAAAATACGTAAGTGACAAAGTAAAAAAAACCTTATGTCAAAAAATGAACTTTTTCTTTCGTTTTCTTCATTCTTTTTCCCGTCCCCATCAGAAAAAAAATGCTTAAACAACATTTTAAATTAAAAAAAATAAAAATACGTAAAAGTGACAAAAAAAAATAATTATAAATAATAATTAAAAATAAAATAAAGAATCCTCTGAATAACGCAAACAAGTAAAAGTTTAAATACGTTTAGTATTCTTCAGCCGGTCTGCTTCATTTGTGTCGACAACCGAACTCAAAAATAAAACTGTGTGACAGTAAAATGCTATCAAACAATTTCATGGACGTGGCCATTTTTTTAATGGATTGGGGTAAGGGTAGCAGAGAAAAGTAAGAAAAGTTCCGAACTCTTGAATTATATTCAATAACAGGATCAATGTTTTTGTAAACAAGTAATATCTTCTAAAATATTAGACATGTCTCTAATAAGCATGAAAATCGCGATGAAAATATATTCTTTATTAAACTGATAATGATAAATTTTATATGTGCTCAAGCTGCAAGTAAATTTTATACGCGCGCGCGCACACACACGCATTCTGTGTTGCTAGGTAACATTCATTCTGTAGAATAGACAAAATACAAAACGCTTGTGTCTTTTTATTAGTGTAAGATTATTTTTTGTAATGTTTTTATTATTATTATTATTATTATTATTATTATTATTATTATTATTATTATTAGTTTTTAAATTTTTTTTTTTTTTTTACAGCCATTGGTTTCCTTAATAACTTTTTCTTGTCATTTCTAGAGTAAACATACTGTTATCATAATCAATCTTTGCTTTTCATAAAAGAAAAAAAATATAATAATAATAATAATAATAATAATAATAATAATAATAATAATAATAATAATAATAATAATAATAATAATAATAATAATAAAAAATGAGAGACTGAGAGAGTTAATGAGAAAGATAAAAAGAAAAAGCAGATTAACCATGTACTTATATTACATACACTCATGCATACAGACACACACACACACACGGACACACGATACATATTTCTGCAGTATTTGAGATTAGCCACAGATTAACATGGTATTCAACGTATGATACATCTAGGACAACGTACGTGAGAAAACTAACAATGTGTTTATCTCCTAGTTTTCTCAGTTCTGTTAATATTGTTACATTTTACTCTATATCAGGTTTGGACGGAACATTCTAACAGTAAAAAAACCCCCAAAACCCCACTGTACCCTTGTCAGGCGTGCTTGAATTGGTCTTTGATGAAAACATCGCAAACACATTTTAATACATAAAACTTTGTTATGAAAAGATTTAATGATAAAGTTATCGTTTCAGAAATGTTTAGCCAATTTTAATATTAAAGCTAATTGTTAGTCATGTGTATCATCATTATCGTCATTATTGCTGCTGTCGTTGTTGTTGCTGCAGTTGTTGTTGCTGCTGTTGTTGTTGTTGCTTCTGCTGTTGTTGTTATTTTTTTATATTATTAGTTATTATTTATTTTATTATTGCTATTACCAGTTGCTGTTAATATTACTTTCATCACATCATCATCATCATCATCATCTTCATGGTGGTTGTTATTATTGTTATTGCTATTGCTGTTTCTAAAATTATCATCATCATTATAATTATAATAATCATTTGTATTATATCTGTTAATATTTTATTATCGTTATAACTAGTTACTGTTATTATTACTGTCATCATCATTATTTTGTTGTTGTTGGTGCTGCTTTTATTTTCATTATTGCTTTTTTGTAAAGATTATAATACAGGAAATGATTATGATGATTATAAAAACAACAACACCAACAAATAATAATAGTAATGATAATAATAATCTGTGTCACATATGGTAAGTTTCGATAAAGAGGAATGAACGATAAGATAAGAGAGAATTATTATTAATTTTTTTTTCCATAAAAGTACACCACGATATAATATAATCTTTTTCAGTTCTTGTTGAATCTATTTTAGTATTTGGCGAATCTATTTTCGTTGTGACCTATTTTCAATATTAAATGCGGTTAAACGTCCAATTATTCATGAGGTGGATAACCTTGATAATACTTAAAGGACAAATTAGGGTGAACCTTGGTTATAAATAATAGTCAGATTAACTTTTAATCTGATCAGTTTCATCTTTTGTTTCACGTTATTAAAACTAATTTATTTATTCATTTATGTAGATTAGTTTTGACGACGCTAATTGCTTGACAAGGTTTGATTCGCGATTGAATATTACCGGAACTACTTTTTTCATTCGTGTTTCGTTCGTTTGTCAAAGTCAGCGCTGAATTCTGTTGAATTGTTGTTGTTGTTGTTTTGTAACATACAAACATTTATTTGCAGAATAATCTATGTATAATAATCATCTCTAAAATCTATTATTGAAAAAAAAAAAAAATGTTTAACAAAGATTGTGGGTTCTATTTCTGATATGTACAAACATATAATCTGCAGTTTGTAAGATAAAAAAGGGTAAAAAATCTATTTTTAATTCCAGTTACCCTATATTTGAAGATACGACTAGATATTATTATTATTATTATTATTAATTTCTTTTCCAGATTTACAGTCAGGTTGTTGTGTAAGGTGAAGATCTTGTTCAAGTGTTTTTTTTCAACATGTATTTAAGAAACCTGACTTGTGTAGTCGTTGTTGTGCTAACAGTTTTCATCTCAGATGTCGAGGATGCCCCAGTGTCGGACATTAATTCTTTAATTAAAGAACTGTTCAAGAAAACGCAAAGTTTACAAGAAAAAAAGGACACCAAATATTTGCCGCCATTCTTTTGGCAGAAAGACAAAGGTGTGTACGCCAGTGAAGTGAAGATCTATCTACACGGTTCACCGGAAGTGGCTTTCCTGCGCGATTCCTTTTCAATATTTGACAATAACATGTTCGCAACGTCATGGATTACCATTGCTCTCATGGAAGCCCATCTCTATGGAAAGGCACCGAAACCTACGTCACAGCAAATGCGGCTTGCACTGGATGCAGTGAACAGTTACCACGACAAAAACCGCCATTACAATTCTTCTATAATGAATTTCTGGCCTCAGAAATATAACGCATCAGTGTCCTTCTGGCAGAGTTCTCCAGACAATCTCTATCATGTTTTAGACATCGTGCGTCTTCTTCCTGTGAAAATTATTGAAAAGTTTCTTATATGGCTTGGATTAACAAAGGTCGAAAAAATGATGGATGACCTTTACACCCTGCTGTAAGTATTTTGTTGCTGTTGTTGTTGTTGTATGTACTGTGTCTGTAACAGACTGTTTTTGGTGGGTTTTTTTTAATGTCATACATTGTGAGATACCTTCGTTACTGTAGTAAAAACTACTACTATTATCTGATTACTGCTAATACTACTACTGTTGCTGCTCTATTACTTCAACCATTTCTACTACTACTAATTCTACTATACTACTGCTACTACTACTGCTACTACTACTTTTACTGCAGTTTCTATTATTGCTCCTTTTATTTCTCTCTCTCTCTCTCTCTCTCTCTCTCTCTCTCTCTCTCTATATATATATATATATATATATATAGATAGATAGATAGATAGAAAGGTAGATAAATACAGATATGTTTATTTATGCACACATCACATACATGACCAAACAAATAGTAAATTAAACAAATTTTAGAAAATTTGTCGCGTATTTTTTTACTCTAGAGATTCAGCCAGCACTGCTTTCCGAATTCCTCCGGACTTCGACGACACCTTCTTGAACCTCGGTTTCGGAAGTCTTCTGCAGGAAATGAAATGGGATTTTCCCGCCGAACTGGCTTTGTGGAACGAACACAACACGAACGTGACGTCAGTATTCGCGGCAATGAAGAAATACGTGTACAGACCGTTCTCGACCGATAAAAACATCAACACTATCGACCCGAGAACCTACTTCTACATCAGACATTTTTTACTTGACGCGAAAAAGCACTCGCAAGATGTCGCCCTTATAGCCACTTGGGTAAATCACGCAGACTAACTAGATGTAATATAATTAATTTTCATTTCTTTCCTTGTTTCTTTGTTTCTTTCTTTTTCATCTCAATTCTTTTTTTTTTTTTTTTTTTTTTTTTTTTATTTTTTTTTTTTTTATCTAATCATATTACAAAACTGATTTTACAAAATTTATCGTCGTGGTGAGGAAGATTTTCTATCTAAGACTTTTAGTCGAGCGCCATCATTACGACTAAAATGAATTTAACAGGGAAATGACATTATATTTAGGCTTAATTACATCATTTGACTTCATATGTTCTTTTTATTATTATTATTTTAATTTTTACTCAGGTTCAAGACTTAGGAGAACTCTCACAGATGCACAAAAAAGGGGTGAAGATGCCTTTCAGTATTAACAACGTCGACGTCACTGTGGCAGCCAACTTCATTTACGGTGTGACGTCATCCGTACTGTCAGGACTCCAACCTCCAAGTATTCTCGACGATGAATTAATACAGGTTAGTGTGTGTCTGTGTATGTGTGCGTACGTGCGTATGTGTATATATATATATATATATGAAAGCGTGTTTGTGTGTATTTATGTGTGATCCTGTATGTGTGTGTTGGTCTGTTTCTCTATCAGTTTAACTGAATATTTGTGAGTATCAAATATCGTATCATAACAATGTTTTAAGATGCATGTAATATATATAGATATTAAATATCAATGAAGTGTGATATGTTACTCTCTGGTTAAACTCTTAGACTGAGAGCGACAGGTCGTCGGATCGAGGCGAGGCCACTGAGTAGTAAATATTACACATTTCAGAAAGTGCTGTTGAACACGACGTCGCTGATTGCGTACGAAATAAAAGCTGATTTCTTTGGACGACGTGATCTCGCTCTCGTTTACTATCCGTCCGTGTTCGAGTTTTACTTCTTTGTAGCAAGGACGTACTCTTTACTTGAAACAACCGCAAAGAAACACGTTTTACCACATAAGGTAAGAATTTATAATAGGTGTACCGACTTCTGCTGTTTTAGCTCGCCCTCCTCCTTCTGCTGCTACAACTACTACCACTGCTGCTACTATTTATATTACTATTACTACTTCTACGACCACCACTACTTCTACTTCATCTACTGCTATTAGTACTTCGACTACGACTACCACTACAACTACTACTACTATTGCTGCTGCTGCTGCTACTATGACTACTACTATTACTCTAGCTACTGTCATTATACTATCATTCTTTCTTCTCCTATTATTACTAGCAGTATTAACAGAATTTCTGTTTTATTGTAACAAATAAGTTAAGTTGTCATATAACTATTATTGGTGGAAATTTTAATCAAAATCAAAAGATAATAATAATAATAATATATGTCAAGTAATAGATAAATCTATTATAAATTTAAGATTTGTGTTTGCGTACTCGTTTATTGATTTTTATTTATTTATTTATTTGTTTGTTTATAAATTTATTTTTAAATTAATTAATTAATTAATTAATTCTTGTCAATGTTTGTGTTTTGGTTATTATTATTATTATTATTATTATTATTATTATTATTATTGTTGTTGTTGTTGTTGTTGTTGTTGTTGTTGTTGTTGCTGCTTTTGTTTTCGTTTTTGTTGTTGTCGTTGTTATTATTATTATTGTTGTTGTTTTTGTTGTTGTTGTTATTATTATTAGTAGTAGTAGTATTATGATTACTATTATTATTATTATTATTATTATTATTATTATTATTATTATTATTATTATTATTATTATTATTATTATTATTATTATTTATTATTATTATTGTTATTGTTATTATTATTTATTATTATTATTATTATTATTATTATTATTATTATTATTATTATTATTATTATTACTATTACTATTATTATTATTATTTTAAAGGTATTACATGAAGTGTTAGACATGTTGGCTCCTGTGTTGAAGACAAAAGCTACAGACGTTGTGCTGGGTGAGTCCAAGTCGCTGGGAGATGACATGATTTTCTTTGACGATTTTCTCGGAGACGGCGACCGCACTAAAGACAACAAAACACTGGTTTGTGCTGACACACTCAGTTTGACCTTTCTTTTCTGATTAAACACTTCGATTGAATTAGTCCTCAGTTATAATTAAACTCTGCTGGCATTGATTTAGTCAGATAATCCTTAATTAAAAATATAACTGTACAGATATTAATTTAGTCAAATGGTGTCATCAATTTTGTATAAGCTGCATTTATTTAAAGACAATTTTATTTATTTATCTTATTTATTTATTTATTTGATTATTTATTTATTTATTTATTTATTTATTTATTTATTTATTTATTTGTTTGTTTGTTTGATTGTTTATTTGAATGTTTATTTATTTATTTATTTATTTATTTATTTATTTATTTATTTATTTATTTATTACGAGTAGGTGAGGGCTGAAGACAGGATTTTCACGACCGCTATGGCTGTCAATTTTCTTATTCGAACTTGGACGTTGTTTGATGGAAACACAAGAACACTTTCCTGGATAAAAGGTAACAGGAATCATCATTATCATCATCATCATCATCATCATCATCATCATCATCATCTTCATCGTGTTGCTGTTGTTGTCTGTAGTAGTTGTGATGTGGATTTAAAAAGTTAACTTATAAACTGTAATATTAATTTTCAGGAACACCAAAAAATGTTATAGACACCGTAACCAAGGCAACGAAGTGGCTTGTGACGTACACACTGTCTGGTGATTACAAACCTTGGAATACATTTTTCTCCGGTTCTGGGAAAGGTTTTAAGGTTCGACATATATTTAATAATTTATAAATGAATCTCAATCTCTCTCTCTCTCTCTCTCTCTCTCTCTCTCTCTCTCTCTCTCTCTCTCTCTCTCAGAAAATGCCTGATTTAAGGAAATAATCGGGCTTTTTAATTATTATTTTATTTGTTTTATACATTATATTTGTTTTTATTTTCATACAGAGTATGCCATTCTGGTATCCCATAAACAGACTGGAGTACTTGAACGGTACAAAAATTCGCGATCACAAACATTTTCCTAAAGGTTTGTTTATGCTGGGCGTCGAAGGCGTTATACCGGAAGCCGAGTACCTCGCCATGTGTAATCAGTCTCATTTTGGTAACAAGACGCCAAAGACATTTGACGGCTACAACACCGGCAACACTTTATTTCCTTTCTGGACGTCAGACGCGTACACCTTACTCCGTGACGATGTTGGCGTTGTCTCAGTTTGAAAATATCGACAACGTGTACTAGCGCGACGGTTGAAACAAGCACGAACATGTACTCTGACAAAACCCGCGAACTGAATTAATACACTTTTCTTTATTAATTTATGGCGAATGATCTTTTCTAATAATAATGTATGAAAATAAAATACTACTGGTAAGAACATGTTATAGTACTACCGGTTTGTCAACGTATTACTGTTCTTGTGACGTCATTTCGTTGATAGAGAACTCAACAGAAGTATTCCTTTCGTGAGCTTTAATACAATGATCTCTGCACAAAGACATTACATATCGGTGGTTTTATAAATTATTTTTATGTTAATAAGATTTTTATTTGTCACAGCTCAATGAAGACTGGTTGTGTACTGTTTGGTAACATTTTAATGTACATATTCGAGATGTCAGTAATTTTTATTATTTTTTTTTTGTGTGTGTATATTTTAGATATATACATATTGATTAACAGTTTAGTGTCTGTGAAATCTGATATGATTGATGTATTAATATCCTTACATGAAATTTTATGCAAATGAAATAAGATCAGTATATGTATACATGGGTTGCTATACAATAGCAACAGCAATAGCAACAACACATCAATAATAATAATAGTTTTATGTGTGTGAATATATATATACATATATATATATATATATATATATTTGTCGCCAGAAACAAGGAAAGTATACATATTTAAGTCGCATTTACTTATATATTGATACGACTAAAATCACTAAAAAATAAATAGGTGGTAACAGGTACTAAAGATTTTAAATTTATTTTATGATTATTTTGCACAAATTACATATGGATGTTTGTATTAATTAATAAATGAATATAAACAAGTAGTCTGTTTTAATTTTGTTTTCTTTATACTGGTTTGTTGTGTGTTGCGTGAGTGTGTGTGTGTGTGTGTGTGTGGGTGTGTGGGTGGGTGTGTGGATGTGTGGGTACTGACGTAGGTGAGTGCGGGCATAATTTTGTCTGTATGACTGAGTATTTGTGATTGTGAGGTTGAAAGAATGTGTATGTATCGATGTACATAACTGCATTTTATATAATCATATTCGTACATGTGTGTATGTGTATTTGTCAGTTTTTAAGTGTATCGGTATGTATAACTGCGGGCTTTTTCATTATTTTCGTAAATAATTATGTCTGTGTGTATGTATATTTGCGAGTGTGTGTATAATTATAATTTTGTTCATTATATTCGTACCTGTATCTGTGTGTGTATATTTGTACTATTGTTTGAGCTTACAATTATGGTGGTATGTATATATGTATATTTTATTATATTTGTGTGTACGTGTTGAAATCATATTCTTTAACAATTTTCTTTACAGTTCATAGGATATATTTAGAAATTCATTCAACACTTCTCAAAATATGATTAATATTAACTAAAAGTTTAATGTATCGACTAAACAGTTCCCCAAAACAAAATGGAATCAAACTGATAATTAAATTAGGAAAATTCAAAATTAAAACTCCAACCCCGGCAAACCAAAACAAAAAAATAAAAATAAATAAAATAAAATAAATAAATTATAATAATAATAATAATAATAATAATAATAATAATAATAATAATAATAATAATAATAAAAATAATAGTAATAATAAAATAAGACATAAAATAAAAACGAACAAAATCAAATCAAAACATATCAAAATAAGACATATTTAAACAAAAATAACATAGAATAAAATAAAATAAAATAAAATAAATAATTAAAAAGAGTAAACAGTATAATGGTTAAATTCGAGAGTGAGTGAAACAACAACAACAACAATAATAAATATCCAGACATAAATCAAGTAAATGTTGTGATATGATGCATCATTGCACTGTTGTAGCGGTCACACCATCGATCGGCTTTCATTAAATTGCAGAAAACAGGAGCGAGGCTAATAAAAGACAAGCGACTTCCGTTTAGAGACAGTGTTCAGTTGACTGTCGTTTAGTACAGAAAGGCGCCAGAAATTTTAATTTTTCTGACAGCTAATTGTTTTCGGATATCTACGTACGTACAGCATGTGGATGCTTCGCTTTATACTAGTTAGCTAAATAAAGCTGGAGATAGCAGTTCTGCTTTTTATTAAAACGAAATTAAAGGTAAGTTACATATAATAGATTAATAAGTGTCATTTACTAAAATGAAATTAAAATAGCGTTTTGTTTTAGTAAAATAAAAGTAATTGTGGAAATTAATTAAATAATATATTTTAATGTGAGCTTTACTTTGTTAATTTGGTATTTTAATTTTATTCTCTACTGTTTATTATTTTAATTTTTGTTTTCGTTGTAAAAAAAATTGTCATTTTAGTTAATTAAATATTTTTTTCTTTTTTGTGAAACTAACCGCACTTAGTCTTTTGAATTTTCTTCGATGTGCTATTCCTAATTTTATATTTCAGCATTTGTCTAGTATCTCATATTACTGCATATCTGATGAAATATTAACAATATATAAATCTCTCTCTCTCTCTCTCTCTCTCTCTCTCTCTCTCTCTCTCTCTCTCTCTCTCTCTCTCTCTCTCTCTCTCTCTCTCTCTCTCTCTCTCTCACACACACACACACATCTTTTCGTACATACAGACCGTTGTTGGTCTATCTTGTTAATATTTATCCCTTAACAACACTTCTCTCTGCAAAGACTATTTTGCATAAAACTAATTATGACGTCACAATGATTTGACGTC
The DNA here is from genome assembly GCA_012295275.1 of Chrysomallon squamiferum. Lineage (NCBI taxonomy): Eukaryota > Metazoa > Mollusca > Gastropoda > Neomphalida > Peltospiridae > Chrysomallon > Chrysomallon squamiferum. The sequence goes on from CM022674.1 coordinate 7,418,870, forward strand.
AGGCAATGTTAAGACGTTTGTAAATAATAAACTTCAGACAAACATGACTGACGTTGTTTCTGCTATATCAAACTTTCTATTTTTCTTTCTCTTTCAGAATATGTCTAATAATAAAAGGGTGCACGTGCAGAATGACGTTTTGACGTCGACGTTGTCTATAAAATCACGTGCAGAGGTGGACGCCGCTATTAAAGAGGTGATGAAAAATCGAACTGAAAACAGAATACTTGCTCTTTGCAAGGGCAATGCTGTTACCAACACAGGTAATTATTATTATTACTACTATTACTACTACTACTACTACTACTACTACTACTACTACTACTGCTACTGCTACTACTACTACTACTATTATTATTATTACTATTATTATTTTATTATTATTACTTTATCATTATTATTATTTTATTATAATTATAATTATTATTATTTGTTACAATTATTATTTTATTATTGTTGTTGTTGTTCTTGTTGTTAGTACTGTTGCTTTTATTTCTATTTTTATTGTTGCTGTTGCTGTTTTTGTTACTTTTGATGTTATTATTATTATTATTATTAATAGTTGTAGTAGTAGAGGTTGTGGTGGTGGTGGTAGTGGTGGTTGCAGTACTGTTGTTTTCGTTGCTATTATTATTATTATTAATATTAATCTATTATTACATATATTACTGTATATGCATGTATGTGTGTGTATCAATGTTTAGATATCTGTACACAAATATGTTTGTTCGTATATAAGTATACATATATATGGTTATGTATTTACGTATATAATATATATATATTGGCATGTATATCTGTGTGTGTGTGTGTGTGTGTGTGTGTGTGTGTGTGTGTGTGTGTGTTAATTAACTGTTGTACCTATCTTAGATTTAACTGTTTTGTTGTATTACTTTATTTCAGACATTCTGTGTATATCTGGTACTCGCTGTTAGGTAATTTTCACTTCATTAAACAAAATCGATGATAAGTCACTGATCATAAATCACGCTGATCACAAAAAATGGAACAAAGGAAACACACACACACACAAAACCGAACCGCATAAAAAATGAAGGACTATGTATGTCTTCTTCTGTTTAATCTATCTATCTATCTATCTATCTATCTATCTATATATCTATCTATCTGTCTGTCTGTCTGTCTGTCTGTCTGTCTGTCTGTCTGTCTGTCTGTCTGTCTGTCTCTGCATGTGTCTATCTAATCTCTGTCACATCTACCTTCCTGTTTATCCACCTATCTACTTACCTCTCTATGTATACTGTCTATCTGTCTATTTTTCACATACATTTAATTAACTTATCATTATAATCATCATCGTCATAATCATCAATATTAGTTATCATTGTTATTATTATTATTATTATTACTGTTATTGTTATTATTGTTGTTGTTGTTGTTGTTGTTGTTATTATTATTATGTCTTCATTTCACTTTTCTAGTATTTAAGTTATTTCAGTATTTATAGCGCTGATGTAAGTAGTCTTCATCATTATTACTAAAACGTCACACGAAACATTACACACCAAAATATCCGATCTGAGTTGGTTTCAAAGGCCATGATAAATATAAAATGACTCTAATACAGCCAAGATTAATTTATTTTCTGATTTACGAAAATCATTAAATGTAAAATGGTTTCTGATGTATTTGTAGAAATATGCCAGTAAGATGGTGGTAACCCATAACAAAAAACAACAACAAAAACACAAAAACATTAAAACTCTCCACCCCCCCAATAAAAACCCCAATAATAAATAAATAAATAAATCAAAATAAAATTTAAACAAATAAAATAAAATATTTTCACACAAATCCATAATGCCAAAAAACACAAAAAAAAAAAAAAAAAAAAATATGTGTACGTGGCCTAAAAGGAAAAATGTTCAGTCGTTTAAATCAATTTAATTGTCATGTATTTAAAACCAAGAGAATATTCAGTACAGAGAAATCGTTACTACAAATTACATATGTGTAGGACAAGCTTTAGATAACAGACGAACGTGAATATAAATGTACTTTTTGACGTTCTCGTACTAATGATCAATTATTTCTTGAATTAATAATGTTAGTAGTTCTGCACCTCCACAATATCTACCTCTACCACGACTATTTCAACTTCTATAACTACAACTACATTACTGTTATTATTAGCATCGCCGCTACTACTACTACAACTACTACTACATTGCTACTATCACTCCACTACCACCACTACCGGCCACCACCAAAAATAATAACAAGAACAACTGCTTCTACAACTGTTGCTGTTGCTGGTGCTATTACTACTACAACTACTACTATTACTAATGAAGGTGATGATCACCATCATCGTCATCATCATAAACATAGCTATCATCATTTAGCTATTGTATTAATGGTTTTACAAATATATAGTCTACAAATCTGTACATTTTTGTAAATTTATAAGTGATTTTTTTTGCTTCTTGTTTTATAAAGACATTAGACATTAGTACGTATTTCCAGGTGAATGTTGTTTGTGACTAACAACCCTTGACTAATAATAAATTATGACAAAAATATAGAAAACATAGTCGTTGTGTAAAACAAAGAATGAATAATGAATAAAATAAAACAAATATTTAATAAACAAATTACTCAAGATGGTTTCTAAATGTTATGCCTATAAGCAAAAACTATTGGTTCTTCATATATTTGCGAATTTATATATTTATTTATTTATGTACTGATTCATTTAGTTGTTGTTTATTTATTTATTTTTATTTATTTATGTACTGATTTGTTTGTTTATCAGGTAAAAGGATACAGATGGCGAAGATGTTGATACTGACGATTATCCCAACTGTAGCTCTGATAACAATGGCGTCCGTTGACGTCGAACGTCTGACGGCAAAGAAGGAGAAAGGTTTGGAAATTGAAGACATGATAGAACTGAGCACCGAGGTGGGGATGCTCATTCATCAGGTCCAGTTAGAGCGTGGTTACACCTCCCTCTACATCTCAGACTCGAAGGGGACAGAAACGCGACTGCTAGTTGAACACAGCTACGGAAACACGGACCGGAAACTGGACCAGATGACGTTCTGGCCCGGTCAGACGAAGGCCGGACTACAAAGATTTAAAACGAAAGCTGATTTGTCAAAACATCTAGAAGAGAACAGAAATGCCGTTTTGTACGGTAACAAACTGCCTACGTTGAAAGAAGTTCTTACGTTTTACAATGACGTCATCAGGGAGTTTACCACGTGGATGTATAAAGCGATAACTTTTTCACAACAGGGAGACGGATGGAAAATGATCGTTGCCTACCAGCTGCTGGTCATTAGCAAAAACGACATCGGCATTGAACGTACGCTGGGAAGTGTTTATTTTCTTAAAGGTCGTTTCGAGTCTTATGACAATTTCTTGTGGTATTTGACGAAGAAAAATATGGGTAAAGGAAATTTCCAGGCGTCTTTACTATTTTCTCCAGTTGTTGAAGAACTGTTTATCGCCAATTCACACGACAATACTGAAACAATTCAGAAAAACATCGACCAGATGAGAAAAGAAATAAGTGGCGAGCTGAGAAACAACGTCAAAAACAGCAACACCAGCAGCAACAACAGCAACAGTAGCAACATGGACGGCTCGCTGGAGAAAAGCAAATGGTGGTTTATGAATATGACGTCATATCTAAACATCCTGTTCGCTGTGCAGAACGACCTGGCTCGTGTAATTCTCAGCTCGGTACACGAGGGTTTGGCAAACGACGCTAAAAACATGTCTGTCAGTATAACCCTACTCTGTGTTATTCTCATCATCTGCCCCGTCCTGCTGTTTTTCGTCAAGACGATGGTTTCAGACATCCAGCGCTACGCCCTGTCTCTGGCCGACCAGACAGCAGAACTGAGCAAAGAGAGACAGAGGACGGAATCGCTTCTCTATCAGATGATTCCCAAAGCTGTCGCGGAACAACTCAAATCTAACAAAGAAGTGGAAGCGGAGAGCTTCGCCGAGGTCACCATCTTCTTTTCTGACATCGTCGGTTTTACGAGTATTTCCGCCGACTGTTCACCGCTAGAGGTCGTGACGTTGCTGAATACACTATACCTGTGTTTTGACACGCGCCTCGAGCTCTATGACGTGTACAAAGTGGAGACAATCGGTGATGCATACATGGTGGCATCCGGTTTGTATTATTAGACTATTATTATTGTTATTGTTATTATTACTATTATTATTATTATTATTATTATTATTATTATTAGAGAGAGAGAGAGAGAGAGAGAGAGAGAGAGAGAGAGAGAGAGAGAGAGAGAGAGAGAGAGAGAGACAGAGAGAGAGACAGAGAGAGTCAGTGAGAGAGAGAAACAGTGAGAGAGAGAGAGAGAGAGAGAGAGAGAGAGAGAGAGAGAGAGAGAGAGAGAGAGAGAGAGAGAGAGAGAGAGAGAGATATTAAAATGAGATTTCCAATTTCAGTTAGCAGTTTAAAGTTTATTAGTATCAAGATAGCAGTTTAAAGGTAGACAGATCTGATTTTAAGATGATAAAAATCAATTAGGCTGTATCAATAACTAGTGCTACATCACAGAAGTCATCGTCCTAATCATAATGGATGAAAAATTATGTTGTGAACGTGATGGCTGTTTTTCGATGAAATTAAGAAATTTTCTTATTGATTGATTTCATTAAAAAAAATAGCGCAAAAGTAATCTCTTCATCCATTGCTAGATTTACTTACTAGATACGATCAAATATATTAATAGTTTTATATACTTGTATATACGATATTTATTTGTTTATTTATTTATTTATTTATTTAATTGCATAATCTGTTGTTCATCTTCTTTATTCTTAATGTTGTTATCATCATCATCATCATCATCAATTTATTTATTTTTTATTTTTTTATAATTATAGGAGTCCCCAAAAAGAACGGGCGAAAACATGCGCCTGAAATTGGCACGCTCGCGCTCGATCTAAACCATCACGTGACCCACTTAGAAATACCTCACATGCCAGGAACACCACTCCGACTGAGGGCTGGGATTCATACGGGTAACCATAGAAACTGTTATTCAAATTATAATAGTATATATATTACAATAATAACATGACACAAACTCGTGCTGTATTCTTTTCACTTATTAAATAGGTTGGTTTTGAAATGACGTCACGAGGAATGACAATGGCGGATTCGTGTGTTTTCCTCACTGTATTATTTTATATTCATACTTTATTATCAGCAAAGATTAGAGCAATAGCCGAGGATTGTATAAAGGGATACTATAAATGACAAAGAAAGAATCTCGGATAAATAATAAAAAGGAAAAGGTGAGAGAGAAAACAAACATAGGGGGAGAGAGGGAATCAGAAAGAAACTATATCTGATTATAATTTAATTAATCAGTGTTTTCAACTGGGTTTTAATTTTCTACGTAGGTCCTGTGGTGGCCGGTGTTGTTGGGTCAAAGATGCCGCGGTACTGTTTGTTTGGTGACACTGTGAATACAGCGTCCAGGATGGAGTCTACTGGAATGGGTAAATAGAAAATTTAGTTTTTCACTGTCGTTTCTAGTAATTTACTAAGTATTATCAAATACATTAAGTCTTCTCTTAAAGATTAGTATGTGTTACAATGGAGTTTGGCATGTTGGATGTTTCACCCTAACGTTGGTTATAACAAGTGTCACCCAAGAGTGAGTCCTGTAGACTGGTGCAGAGTTTGTGTCTCACTTTAGAGTCTGGCGTGAATGATCTCTGTATCTACAGGTAGAATGTATATTACAGAAATAGTTATAATAAGTGTCAGCCTAGAGTCTGAAATGTGTCACCTTAGAGTTTAAACATGTTTAACTAAGTTTATACATAAAGATAGCTAGCTATAGGATGGGTCAGCTTAGACTTATTTTTGGAAGTGTCAGCCTAGCATTTGATATACAGGATATGTCATCAACTAGCATTGTGTTTAAGATTCTAATGTGTTGTAGTTTGATAACACAATTAGTTATGTAAAGCCTTGTGTTTAATGTGTTACAGTAAAGTACAATGTCTGTATTAGCAGACTCCTCTGGTTTTCTTTGAACTATCTGTACTGAATGTGTTGTCTGACTGTCTCAGAACTATCTGTACTGAATGTGTTGTCTGACTGTGTCTCAGAACTATCTGTACTGAATGTGTTGTCTGACTGTCTCAGAACTATCTGTACTGAATGTGTTGTCTGATTGTCTCAGAACTATCTGTACTGAATGTGTTGTCTGACTGTGTCTCAGAACTATCTGTACTGAATGTGTTGTCTGACTGTCTCAGAACTATCTGTACTGAATGTGTTGCCTGATTGTCTCAGAACTATCTGTACTGAATGTGTTGTCTGACTGTCTCAGAACTATCTGTACTGAATGTGTTGTCTGATTGTCTCAGAACTATCTCTTCTGAATGTGTTGTCTGATTATCTCAGAACTATCTGTACTAAATGTGTTGTCTGACTGTCTCAGAATTATCTTGATTTAATGTGTTGTCTGATTGTCTCAGAACGATATGTACTGAATGTGTTGTCTAATTGTCTCAGAATTATCTGTACTGAATGTGTTGTCTGATTATCTCAGAATTATCTGTACTAAATGTGTTGTCTGACTGTCTCAGAATTATCTGTACTGAATGTGTTGTCCGGATCACATACTACAAGATGCTACATTTATCTGGCAGTTTACTGGGATCAATGGAATCCACTTTGTTTCAGAATAAAGGTCAATGCAATCAAGTCTTAATCGGTTTTCTATTGATTAGTGAAGACGAAAAACGTTTAACATTTATTGTTTTGTAAATTCGTGACCGGTACAAACATTAATAACACAGATACAACCAGCGATTTACTTTAAAAATTAGATTTTTTAAATTCTGTTGATGAGATCTAGTGTGCTAGTGAAATTAAGAAAAGAAAAGAAAAGAAATAAAAGTCATAAAAAATAAAACAAACTAGAACAAAAACAGAATATATATATATATATATACACATACACACATAAAATAACTAATATTAAGAAAAAGAAAAATGTTATTAGAATTTATCTTTTCAAAAACAAACAAGCAAACAACAATCACAAAAATCTTAATAATAATAATAATAATAATAATAATAATAATAATAATAATAATAATAATAATAAATATAATAATAATAATAATCATCATCATCAAAAGAAGCATATTAAAGTACGCGAGAAAATGAAATAAAATAAAATAAAAACAGTTAGCAAAGGGAATATCCACTAGATTGAATTGATACTGAAAAAATAATAAAATTTCTTACAAAAGTACCTTTTATTACTTTTGGCATGTAGGTGTATGATGAATGTATTGATAACCTATATTCATATTTTATGACGAAACAGTTGATTCAGGGACCTTTCATTAAACACGACTGCTCGGGGCTGTTTGTTATCAGACAAGATTGTGTTTGAAAAGCAAACGCTAATTAATCAAGACATATCACACTTTCCTTTTTATTTGTTCATTTCCCGCTAGACAGGGGAAAACAAACAAAATAAAATTAAATTCATTTGTCTTCTTGCATTAATCGGGTGCGTCGTAAATTTTGATTGCTAAACGTTTTGCCTGAAGCCTGTAGTGTCGTAAGATCGATTCTTGATGACGGGTATTTTTCAAATTCAAACAGATGCTTTTTTTTTTTCTACTTGTTTTTGCGTTATTTCTAAACAAATTAACTAATTACCTTTGGAACAATCTACATGAATAAATAAAACAAATTAAAATCCGTGTACACCTTTTCTGTCATTGATACGATGTCATCCATTTCTCGTTATAGACAAGTGCATGTTTACTGTTTGTATATAGCATAGCGTACCAATGACTTTACTGTAATTTTAATTTTTTTTAATTTTATTTATCAAAAAAGAAAACAGAAAAGAAAAAAGGGCAAAAATACCATTTTTATCTTAGATTCGTGAAACTAATCTTTTTAAGATTTACAAACTACAATCAAGGAGATGAAATATATATATATATATAAAATAAAAATAATAATAATAAAAAATAAAAAAATAAAAAAAAAAAATTATAAAGAATGAAAACAATAAAAGAAACTGATAAACAAATAAAGAAAAAAAGAACAAAAAGAAATTAAGATATTCACACAGTATCTGATGAAACATTAATTAACGATAATTACAGGTATTTATCTAATTTCAATTATTTTACAGCGGAGAAGATTCAGGTGAGTGTGAAGGCTTACCTGGCAATGAAACTTACTGGTCAGTTCATTTTTGAAAAACGAGGGGGAATTGAAGTAAAGGTGAGTTTATTTATTTATTTGTTTGTTTGTTTGTTTACCTATTTAATTATTTGTTTGTGTTTGTTTGCTTCTTATGTGTGTGTGTGTGTGTCTGTGTGTGTGTCTATATATATATATTTATTTATTTGTTTTTTGTTTGTTAATTTTTTAATTTATTTGTTCGTTTTTGTTTATTTGTTTGTTTTATCTGTTAACAATGTGTAAACAATTTACGCTTTTTGTTCGATTTAGTCTGAAGTACATTGTGATTAACAAGTAAGTCAATAAGTAAGTAAGTAAGTAAGTAAGTAAATAAATAAATGAAATTAAAAAGAACAATAATAAAAAAAAAAAAAATAATAAAAGCACCTGGATTGTTACTGATATTTTAAAATGAAAATGTTTGACTGTTTCAGGGGAAAGGTGTGATGGAGACTTACTGGTTGCTGGAGAAAGTGGGATTCGAGAAGACTTTGTCTTGTATGCCAGACTGCAGAATGTACAAACGTTCAGAATCGAGAATCGAAAATATACCTTATTAAATATACCATTTTGAATATAGCAATTTTAAATATAGCAATTTTAAATTCAGCATTTTAAATATATGATTTTGTTTTATATAACATTTTAATTGTAAAATATATAATACACCATATTAAACATTATCATATTAAATATAACATTTTAAATATACGGTTTTTGATAAAACATTTTAAATATTCAATATTATATAGAGTGGAACTGTCTTATAGGGACACCTGCAGGGCCCGACCAAAATTATTCTTACAACACAGGTGTCCATTCATCGGAGGTACAAAATATAGAGACAATTTTATTTTATTTTGACATATTTACAATGTTTACTCATATCCATCATCATACCAGGACCTATAGGAAACTGGTTTTCTCCTAAAAGACAATTGCTAACATGACGATTCATGTAAATGAAATATATTTTGCACTCATAAAACTCATAGTCAAGCATAACGTATATTTGTGTTTTACACAATACTGCTATTGAAGCCTCATTAGAAGTCAGATTTGTGTCAGCAGCAATCAAGTTTACGACGTCAGAATTCCGCTAAGACGCTGTGTTTATAAAACGTAAATCTCATGGAATGACGTTGAATGTTTGAATTATCAAAATTACGTACCGAATGGCTTGAATTCGCACGGTTTTGCGGACAAGCATTTGGAGATCGCGGGATTTTGTGGTTTGATAAAAACAACACTGTCCAGTGCAGGAAACTGGCAACGCCATCTTTAAAAATATCGTATAAAGCTGCTGTACAATAAAATTATTTATTTTAGAGAAAAACAAATTAAAATCGGAATGACTGTCCGGTTTGGCAGAGTAATAATAATTCAATTCGATTTAACTTCCAGATACAAAGTTGTGTCTGAATGAAAACAAAACTAATGTAATACATTTTTAAAGAGATCTGTTTGTGATTCATACCGAGAATAATTCAGATACATATAATTTCTTACTTTGTGAAAGTACTGTTATTCAAATATTATGAATATTAAACCTTTAAAATAAAAAGAAAAACAAAAAAAGTTTTTTTTTTTTTTTTTTTAAATTGAAATAAAAATAGGTACTTTTTAATTACAATTTTATTAAATATTATTTCTACAGTAAATGTCACTAGTCAGTTAGAACTGAATAGTATGCATTATTATAATATTCATCTGTTATTTGTCTATATATGATCATACTTTGGTTGTGCTCTATTTTATTTCTTCATTGGACTAATTTAATTTTATTGTATTAATTTTAAAGGTTTTACTTCTTTGTTTTCGAAACTTGTATACATGTTTCTTTTCATAACAAAATATTTATTATTATTATTATTATTATTATTATTATTATTATTATTATTATTATTATTGTTATTAGAGAATTTATTTATATCTCATTTAAATTATTGTGCTTATTAATAAAATGATTTTAAAATCGTATATTATGTATACATGTAAAGATAATTAATTTAAATTTATTTAATAATGTTTTGTTGAGTAATTATTATTCGTATATGCAAGAGAATATGTGTATATCAGATGTATGTTTGTACGTATATGAGAGTATGTCTGTATATGTGTTTCTGTGTTTTTGTTAACCTGTTATTTAGAACATTAAAATAGTTAGAATATAAAAAAAAAAAAAAAAAAAAAAAAATACGTAATTTCTACCAACCTTGACTATATTTTTCATCGTAAGGAAATGCAAGAATATTTAGCGGAAACAATGACGAAATAATCGATTGTTACGGTATTCAAGGGAAGTAAAAACAAAATATCAATAAATGGAAAGTTTGTGTTCATGATTACCAACGTTATGTGATGACGTCAAAGTCATTATTACGTATAAGAGGTTATCGTAGAACCTTTATCATTCTGTGTATACAATAGTGTGACCTTATGACGTAAAGTCAGCGCTAATCAGAAAATATTATGACAAAAAATTGTCATCGTTCACAGTGTATTTTATGTATTTGTTTTTTTTCATCATCATCATCATCATCATCTTCTTCTTCTTCGTTAGTAGTAATAGTAGTCGTCGGCGTCGTTTTGGCAATAGTATGAGCTCTTGTGGTAGCAGTAGTAACAGTAGAAATCGTTGTACTAGTTGGAGTAGTGGTGATGTAGTAGTAAATCGCAATCATTTACATCGAAAAATAATAATAATAATAATAATAATAATAATAATAATAATAATAATAATAATAATAATAATAATGAGAAAATATATTAAAAATAAACACGGCTTTCTATACTTTATAATTTCAAAACAAATCCGCTACTGAAATTCTGTTAAAAAATTCATTCACATTTATGGCTCGGTTAAAAATACTTTTGTCGTGGCAAAATGGAACAACAAATGATTACAATTCTGACCAAGACTGATAATCAGAAAGAATTTTATGAAATGACGTCATTATGTAGGACAAAATGGCGGCGAATCTTTATTTTGTGACTGCAAAACATTATCGTTATACTTTATTATTAGGAAAATATAGATGCCACATAAACAAATGAAAAAGTAACAAGATTGAAAAATATATTTGGGTTGTTTCATCTTATCAGTCAAAGACTAAAATTTATATCCATATTACATCTTATCAAAGGAACGCGCTAATTATTATGTTCACGTTTGTAAGTCGCTAATATTCCCTGACAATGTTTTCAAACTGAGACAAAGCTAACATCGCCACGGAGTACGTGTAAGCGTCAGATGTCCAGAAGGGGAAGAAACTCTTACCGTCGTTGAAGCCGTTAAATGTCGTTGGCGTCTTGTTACCAAAATGAGACTGATTAAACGAGGCGACGTACTGAGCTTCCGGTATAACGCCTTCGACGCCCAGCATAAATAAACCTTTTGGAAAATGTTTGTGATCGTGAATTTTTGTACCGTTCAAGTACTCCAGTCTGTTTATAGGATACCAGAATGGCATACTCTGTATGAAAATAAAAACAAATATAATGTATAAAACAAAAAAATAATAATTAAAAAAACCTTGACAATTTCCTTAAAACAGGCACGACCTGAGAGAGAGAGAGAGAGAGAGAGAGAGAGAGAGAGAGAGAGAGAGAGAGAGAGAGAGAGAGAGAGAGAGAGAGAGAGAGAGAGAGAGAGAGAGATATTTATAAATTAATTATATCTCAAACCTTAAAACCTTTCCCAGAACCGGAGAAAAATGTATTCCAAGGTTTGTAATCACCAGACAGTGTGTACGTCACGAGCCACTTCGTTGCCTTGGTTACGGTATCTATAACATTTAATGGCGTTCCTGAAAATAAGCATAATAATTCGTAAGTTAAATTTTTAACTCCGCAGCACAATTACTACTAACGACAACAGCAACACAATGGTGGTCATAATGACGATGATTATGGTGATGATGATGATATAATGATGATGCTATAATCCTGTTACCTTTTATCCAGGAAAGTTTTCTTGTGTTTTCATCAAAAAACGTCCAAGTTCGAATAAGAAAATTGACAGCCATAGCAGTCGTGAAAATCCTGTCTTCAGCCCTTACCTAATCGTAATAAATAAATAAATAAATAAATAAATAGACAATCAAATAAACAAACAAACAAACAAACAAACAAATAAATAAATAAATAAATAAATAAACAGCCAATAAATAAATGAATAAATAAATAAATAAATAAATAAATAAATAAATAAAACTGTCTTTAAATAAATGCAGCTTATATAGAATTAATGACACGGGTCTTAATTAATATCTGTACAGTTACATTTTAAATTAATGATTATCTGACTAATTTAATGTGAGCAGAGTTTAATTATAACTGAGGACTAACTAAATCGAAGTGTTTAATCAGAAAATAAGGATCAAACTGAGTGTGTCAGCACAAACCAGTGTTTTGTTGTCTTTAGTGCGGTCGCCGTCTCCGAGAAAATCGTCAAAGAAAATCATGTCATCTCCCAGCGACTTGGACTCACCCAGCACAACGTCTGTAGCTTTTGTCTTCAACACAGGAGCCAACATGTCTAACACTTCATGTAGTACCTTTAAAATAATACTAATACTAATACTAATACTAATAATAATAATAATAATAATAATAATAATAATAATAATAATAATAGTAATTAAAATAATAATAATAATAATAACCAAAACACAAACAATGACTAAAATATCAAATAAATGAATATTTAAATAGAAGTAGTAATAGTAGTTAAAATAGTAGTAAAAATCGTAGTAGTAGTTGTAGTAAAGGTAGTGGTAGTAGTAGTTGTAGTAGAAGGAGGAAGAGAAACAGCAACAGCAGAAGCAGATACAGCTATTTTGCTTTCTGCATCATACATTCTTACCTTATGTGGTAAAGTGTGTCTCGTTGTGGTTCTTTCAAGTAAAGAGTACGTCCTTGCTACAAAGAAGTAAAACTCGAACACGGAAGGATAGTAAACGAGAGCGAGATCACGTCGTCCAAAGAAATCAGCTTTTATTTCGTACGCAATCAGTGACGTCGTGTTCAACAGCACTTTCTGAAATGTGTAATATTTACTAATCAGTGACCTCAGATCTATCCATCGTTCTTAGTCTAAGTGGTTTAATCATAGAGAAACATATCACATTTCATTGATATTTAATATCTATCTATTTTACATGTATCTTTTGACCTCTTCGGGATCTAAAAACATTGTTATGATACGACATTTGATACTCACAAGTGTTCAGATAAATTGATAGAGAAACACACAAACACACACATATAGAATCACACATAAATACACACACACTCATATAGACACGCAGGCACACGCACAGACAGACAGTCACACACTAACCTGTATTAATTCATCGTCGAGAATACTTGGAGGTTGGAGTCCTGACAATACGGATGACGTCACACCGTAAATAAAATTGGCTGCCACAGTGACGTCGACGTTGTTAATACCAAAAGGCATCTTCACCCCTTTCTTGTACATCTGTGAGAGTTCTCCCAAGTCTTGAATCTAAATAAATAAAATAAATAAATAAATAATAGAATACAATAGAAAAGGTCATAAAATGACGTCATAGTATGCAGCTCGGTAATCGCACTGTTACTATGATCCGACTGCTCACAGTGACAAATTTACATATCAGCTATTTAACTAGTTTATTACTCGTCAAACTCATCCCAATTTCAAATCATATATTTTTTTTTAATGACTGTGAATACAGAGAAATACAGTGTTATACAATAAGTTTCCCCATTAGAAACAATCACATGAACTGGTTCAGTTATTAGGCAAATCCTTATTACGTCATTATACATTATGACGTTTTCGGCTTAAATTTTTATACAACCATGATATTTTGAGATACCAGAAATAATTTTTTTAACAGTATATAATTTACTAAGTTCATTACCCATGTCGTTATAAGGGCGACATCTTGCGAGTGCTTTTTCGCGTCAAATAAAAAATGTCTGATGTAGAAGTAGGTTCTCGGGTCGATAGTGTTGATTTTTTTATCGGTCGAGAACGGTCTGTACACGTATTTCTTCAGTGCCGCGAATACTGACGTCACGTTCGTGTTGTGTTCTTTCCACAAAGCCAGTTCGGCGGGAAAATCCGATTTCATTTCCAGCAGAAGACTTCCGAAACCGAGGTTCAAGAAGGTGTCGTCGAAGTCCGGAGGAATTCGGAAAGCAGTGCTGGCTGAATCTCTAGAAGAAATTATTTGTTTTCCTATATTTCAGTTTATTGATTTATTTATTTTTATTTGTTTTATTTTATGTATGTGTAATATATATATTTAAAAAACGAGAAAAAAGACCTTAGGGGAGAGAGAGAGAGAGAGAGAGAGAGAGAGAGAGAGAGAGAGAGAGAGAGAGAGAGAGAGAGAGAGAGAGAGACCCATTAATAAATGTAAACAAATACAAATGTATTATAGGGAAAATAAATTTCTTACACTATTTCGAACAAATAATTTATAATTTTTTCAACATTTTTAATCCAAGCCAGATAAGAAGTTTTTCAACAGTTTTCATAGGAAGAAGACGCACGATGTCTAAAACATGATAGAGATTGTCTGGAGAACTCTGCCAGAAGGACACTGATGCGTTATATTTCTGAGGCCAGAAATTCATTATAGAAGAATTGTAATGGCGGTTTTTGTCGTGGTAACTGTTCACTGAATCCACTGCAAGCCGCATTTGCTGTGACGTAGGCTTTGGTGCGTTTCCATAGAGATGGGCTTCCATGAGAGCAATGGTAATCCACGACGTCACGAACATGTTATTGTCAAATATTGAAAACGAATCACGAACAAACGCTTCTTCCGGCG
>CM022674.1:7436435-7453935 GCA_012295275.1 Chrysomallon squamiferum
AAGCTTACCGGCTAAATGGTTCAGTACCTGTATTCAGTTATTGTGGAACAGATGCGAAAGAATAACGTATTTGCAGCCGACATATTCACAACCGGCAATGACCTTAAGGCCGTTTTTAATTGGACGAAAGGAACACACCTCCCAAAGTCACAACCTGCGTACGAACACTATTCATGTAAGAAAAATAAAACAGAAATTGATAATAATTTTAATTTTTTGAATTAACGTAGCCAAGGTGATAATGAGAGTTGGTTTGCTCGGAAGAATTTGGGTTTTAAAATATAAAGTCTTTCTTAACAGAACTATTTTGTTGAAGCGCAAGAACAGGGTACCTGGCAAGGACGTTTGTGGTCTGAGGTCAATGTTTGACCGATTTTGTCGAAAGTGAAAGAGTGAATGTTCACAATCATGACATCTACGTTGTTGAAATCGACTCTGGCTTTGTCATGCAGGTAATCTGACTAATGCTAACTGTGTTTGAGTTTCATCTTATTAATATACTGCTTTTTAATTAGGTGTAATGTAGGATAGTTCAAGAACAGTTAAATATAACGGGACAATTAGCACGTGCGAAATTGTATCGGTGATACCTAGAAGAACGCATTTATATTAAAATTTGTTGTACTAACCTAATTCTAAATTTATGTATATATGTATGTATGTATATATGTATGTATGTATGTATGTATGTTGATATATTATTATTATTATTAGTCCGAATAATTCACAGTTGATTTTGATAAAATAGTAATAATAGAAAATAAATAAATACAAAATGAAATAATAATAAAAGTATTAGTAAATAATAATCCAAAAATAAATAAAGTAATAAAAGTAATTTCAGAAATGTTTTTAGATAACTTTACACAAATATAACACAGCTATATCCAAAACTCCACAGCTGTTTCTTAAAAGGTCTTGAGAACTATTTTGTTTTCAGAACTATTATTAGACTTGTTGCTATATTTAAAAATGTCAAAAATTATTTGACACATTTAGAAATGTGTGGTAATTTGCAATGTGCCAAATATTTTATGTGATCTCCTAGTTGTCCGTATAAAACATCCAAAATGAGTAATGCAAACAGATTGACACACACACACAACACACACACACACATATATATTACTTAATATTTGTTTGTATATAATAATCTAGGCTTGTAAAAACGTGAGACAAGCATCCCAGATCTAAAAAAAAGCAAATAAAAACAAAAACGCCAACAAAGAAACAAACAAGAAATATTTTGTAAACAAAAGCATAGTCAAGTGAAATTTCAGATGGGTGGAGAATATTTCCCCAAAGTTTGAAAATTTCACAACAAATGTGACAACTGAAGCAAGGTGGAGACATTTTTGCTAAAGTGATCTCAAATCAATTTTATTTTTAAAAATATTGTATTTTTCAGAAAGATTTAATCATCAGTAAACTGCAGTAAACTATTTTGTTTTTTTCACAGATGGCAGAACCATGTTGCCAGGTTGACGACGACAGTTAAAGGTTACGTTGCGGAGAATGAACCGATGTATGACTATGCTCCAGGAAGCAAGGAGCGAGAAGAACTGAAACAGGCGCTGGAACGTCACAGTAAACACGTAGCAGATGTTCCCATCGTCATTGGCAACGAGGAAATTAGGACGTCAGATGTTCAACATCAAGTACAGGTAACAGAATAATGAGTTATTTATTAATTTATTTGTTATTATTATAATGTACTGTATTAATTCATCTTCGTGTTTGTTATTGTTGATATCACTTACTGTTTTAATAAATTTATAATTATCATTACAGAATCTAGTTAAACTGTTAAAAATATCCATAGTCATTTGTGAAGTTTGAATTTACTGAGCGCAGTATTATTTATCATGTTTTAATTGAATATATTGTGTGGTAATATTAGAAAAATATTTTCATTAAATGGATAAAGCAGTGTTAGGAAGTTAGAGAGTTAGTGTGCCTGGGATGTATGACTTTGTAGTGACATTACATTTTTTGTTTTTCTCTGGAAACTTAAAAATCGTTTTTATTTTTACAAGACAATTTTAATATTTTGCTTTTCAGCCTTTTGATCATCAGAAGAAGGTGGCAACATTTTACTATGCTAGTCCGGTAAGTACAACTTTTTTCCCCATTCCACATTTACAAGAAATGTAAGCAATGTTGAAATCTTTCTTTCTTTCTTTTTTCACCAATCCAATCTATGGGACTTTAATAAAATATCTTCAAACATTTATTTCAGAAACTATTTTAAGAAAAAGAAAAGGGTTATATTAATTTATTATAAGAATTCATTATATATTTTAAAAGTAAGTCATTACTGTCACTAAAACATTGTCACTATTAAAGAACAACAACATTGCATTTATAAAATGATAAGATCATATATTTTTTTCTGTTAAAAAATGAGATATGCTATGTTCACTGTTTTTAAATGATTGTATATGTTTGTGTATATGTTAGTGTTTGTGTGTTTCTGTGAGTTTTGCAAGGTCTTTGTCTTTATAGCTTTTTATTCTGTATGTAATAATTATCCATCTGCTATATAATATAGTTGTATTTGGAGTGATTAAACATTAATTGCTTTTGTAGGAGATAATTAGAAAAGCTATAGATGTGAGTCAGGAGGCTAGGGCAGCCTGGGAAAAAAAGCCACTAGAAGAAAGATCACAAGTTTTTCTTAAAGCAGCTGAACTGGCAAGTAAAAAATACAGAATGGACATCGTGGCAACAACAATGCTTGGACAGGTATCATTGTTAAATTATTTATTTTTATTAGTTTTTGTTTATTTCAAATGACAATATTTATTTTGTTAGTTATTTAATTATTTGTTTGTTTCATTTTATTTAAATGTTTTGCAGTGAAATGAAAACATATGGACATCAAATATCTGTTTTATAATAATTTACATTTAAAATGTTTTAGACTTGTGATGAAGTGAAAACACAGATATCAGATGTGTATTTTATGTAATTTACTTTTTAAATGTTTCAGGCTAAGAATGTTTGGCAGGCTGAGATCGACTCAGCTGCAGAACTGATAGATTTTCTCAGATTTAATGTGACATTTGCACAGGTAAGTTTTTACCTGATACAGTGTTACAAAGCAATACAGAAACAAACATTAATTTTAGAAAATTCTGTTCTTTTCTTTCTTTCAAGATCTGATGGTTTATATTTTTGAAAGGGGATGTTTATTTTGTTAATACTAGTTTATAGTTTATTTACTACATATTTCTCTCTCATTCTGTCTCTGTTACAACATATGTGTATTATTTACTTTATTTTTAATTAATTTATGAGACTTGTAAATTGTTTATTAAGAATGAGTTTATATATAGGGATATACAGCTACATAATTATATAGTATCTGTGTATATATATATATATATATATATCTGTTTTATTCACAGCTAATGACAAGTTACCAGCCACTGAGCCCAAATGCAACAGTTAAAAATACAAACATTTACAGAGGAATGGAGGTACATAACACTTAACTTTATATAATCATTGCTTCTAAAAAGTTTTAAAAATGTATAAATAGCATAAATTTAAAATAGATTGTATTAGTATGAACCTATTAAGATGTTCTGAATACAACTGTTTCATAAATGATAATTATTGGACAGTTTTACTTAAATTTCTTTCTCTACTGTTTTTTTTTTTTTAAAAATATTTTGATGATAATTTTATTCAGCATTTAAAAATGTTAAAAATAATTTCATGATGTTTTTATTTCAGGGTTTCTGGGCAGCAATCACTCCATTTAACTTCACTGCCATTGGAGGCCATTTGCCTGCTGCACCAGCACTCATGGTGAGTTCAAAAAACCCCAAGAAATTCTGAAAATGTTACTCTGTTGTTATATAACAATAAACATTCTGTTTTACATTAAGAAAAGAAAAACTGGCCCAAAAGCAAAATAATTATAAATCAGTACTGATGTAATGTTATTATTTTTTAATCACGTATTTTTGTACCATTTGTGTTTCAGAGGTCTCTCTTCTGCTGACACCAGATTTTGAAAAAAGAAAAAAATGGTTTATAACCAGTAGAATATGTGTGAAAACAATTATTTGAATATCTGTAACTTAATAACTTCTGTACATTTATCATGGTTAATTATATAAACCTTACCAGTTATTTATGTGTTTTCCATCTTTACCATACCAGTTTGTACATAAATAAATTCCATAGTTACATTTCTAGTTTTTCAGATTATATCATGCCATTATCAGCATTGTTTAACATCATGATTTTAATCCTACCTGTACTATCTATGGATACCACTTTAGTAGTAACAATACATTAAATTACATCATATTATGTTTTTGTCAGACCAGCACATTGAATAGGTATCATCTACATTAGTCACGGACAAACTGCAAGGCTTTCTGAATGGCACGCCCAATTTCACAAGGAGAATAACATCAATTAGTAGTATTGCCTGCAAGATGATGAGCCTTGTCTGATCTGCATCTACCACATTCACATTTTAGTCATCAAATAGCAATTATTAATGACGAGATTAATTTCAACAGTGTTAGTAATGTGTTACATTTGTTATAGGGTAATGTGTCTCTATGGAAACCATCTGACACAGCTGTGTTGTCAAACTACACAGTCTTCAAGATCTACAGAGAGGCTGGACTCCCCAGGGGTCATCAACTTTGTACCTGCCGAGGGTGTGGTGTTTGGTGACACTGTGACCAGTTCTCCTCACCTGGCGGGAATTAATTTTACAGGTAGCGTCAGGTGAGTTGGATGAACTTTTTTATTTTAGTGTTAAAATTCAAATTTAAAAAAACCATTTTTTTATATACTGTTTTTAGATATTAAATTTTAACAAATCGATTTATTTTTTAACTTGATGCATTAAAATAATTTATTGTAAAATGACAGGTAGTTTGTTAATATAATCTTTTTATCTTACTGTGACATTTGAGCAGTATTCACAGAGAATAAATATTTTTACTTGGAAATTCTGAATTCATAAATAGAAGCCATTAAGAAAATTCTGTTTATACTTGGGTAATGAATTATTATTACTTTTTTTTTTTACTTTTAGAACTTTCAAACATTTGTGGAAGCAGGTTGCAGAGAGGTTAGATACATACAGAACATACCCTCGGCTGATTGGAGGTAACTTTCAGGCTTTCACTTTTATTGAATTCACTTTCACCAACATTTGGTTTAGATATGTTCAGCAGCAGACTTTAAATCTGAATATTTTTGTTTTTAGCAAGAATGTTAGCCATTTTGCAGATTAACCACTATATTTTGTTACCAGTAATATAAAAGTGAAATGGGTTAATAAAATAATTTTTGAATGTTATTCAGAATGTGGAGGGAAGAACATGCACTTTGTTCACAGTTCTGCTGACGTGGATTCTGTCGTCAACGGCACCATCAGGGCAGCGTTTGAATACAACGGCCAGAAGTGTTCTGCATGCTCCAGGATGTACGTGCCTTCGTCGCTATGGCCACAGATCAAAGAGAAGATCCTGAATATTCATAAACAGATAAAGATGGGATCCCCACTTGAAAAGGAGAATTTTGTCACAGCTGTAATTGATGATAAGGTGAATGTTTTGTTGTCTACTTGTACAGTGAATGCAGGTTCACTAAAGTAATGTGTACATCTGTCAGTGGGTGGCTGTCATATTCAGTATTTCTATACAAATAAAATGTGTATTGTGTGTATTTTATTTATTGTAGCATGTGCTCCTCATAAATTGCATTTAACTGTGATCACAAAAATAGGATTTTTAATTTGCAATGGGTCATTTTTATACATGTATATATATAATTATGATTATTTAATTTGCATTGAACATTATTCATGTACACACACACACACACACACACACACACACACACACAAACATACAGATTGATAGATAGACAGACAGACAGACAGACAAATTGATATATAAATAAACAGATTGATAGATATGTACGTTTATACTTTTTCTTTTTAAAAACAAATTTTCAGGCATTTTCTCGGATTAAAGGATATTTGGATTATGCGAAATCCTCAAACAGTGTGAAAGTGTTAGCTGGAGGCAGCTGTGACAGCAGGTTTGTTAAATTTATTTTATTACAGAAAATACTTGTATCTATTGATTATCACAGACTAAAAAGTTGCAGGCTTTCATTTAGAAAATTATTTCATTTAAAATAAATTTGACTGCATTCAACTTGTTATTAGTCAAAAATATCATTTATGAATTACACCAGTTTCAAAATTGTATTGTTTTTGTTATTAAACATTGTTAATATCATTCAGTATTATTTTAGATCTGCTATCGTGAAGCTAATATTATTCGTAACATAATTTTATGTTTTATTTTAATTAATAAATTGTTATATTTATTATTATTATTATTTAAAAGTGCCCATTAATAAACAAGTTACATTGTGTGTGTCTTTAAACCTGAGCTAAATTTGTCTAATTTCAGTAAAGGTTACTTCATTGAACCAACCATTCTTCAGTGTTCTGACCCACAAGATAAGCTGATGCAGGAGGTAAGTGTACCGACCTTTGACCTTAGTTAGGAGATAAATTTGTATATTTGCCTGCTGGGGCTTTGTTATAGTTTGGTTTTCAATAGTATTTTTAAATTCTTTTTTTTTCTTTTTTTTTTTTAAACTGATACATTTATAATTTTATTATTTTTCACAGATTTAAGTTGTAAAAGCCACAAAATGTTTGTCTATTTATAAACTAAACAGGCATTGCTTATTTGAAATGTGTTTAACATTTTTAAAAATTATTTACAGGAAATATTTGGGCCTGTGGTGGCAGTTTTTGAATATCCAGACAAAGATTATCGCGAAATTGCAAAACTTGCAGACAACACGTCACCATACAGCCTCACTGGCGCCATCTTCTGTCAGGATCTGTGAGTTACTTCCCTTTATAATCAGTCATTCTGTTATAAAATGTTGCTAGGGCTACCCTTTCTGCTATTACTAATTTTTGCTGTTATTATTATTATTATTATATTATTATTTTTATTACTGGTATTATTATTATTATTATTGGTATTGTTATTATTGATATTGTTCATAAATTATTATTACTGTTTTTACTGTTATTGTTGTTACTATAATTATTGTTTTTGTTATTATTGTTATTATTATTATTGTTATTATTATTGGTATTGTTAATATTAAAATTATTATTACTATTTTTACTGTTGTTATTACTATTGTGACTTCTATTTCAGTACTGCGAGGACTGAACTGTGTGATATTTTGAGAAATGCTGCTGGTAATTTTTACATCAACGACAAATCTACCGGCTCAGTTGTGGGTCAGCAACCATTTGGTGGTGGACGACTGTCTGGTAAATCTCTTCCATTTACACTTAACAAAATATATTTTAAAACTATTCTTTTGGATGTCTATAACACTGTATACCTTTAAAGATACACACACATATGTACACAGATAATTTTACAGTATTCAAATAGCTGACACAGAATACGATCATAGATAATTTTACAGTAATTAAATAGGGATAAAATGTAAATTGCTAACAGAATATCAGTGAAATAAGGATTATTTTTTTATATCATTTTTCTCTTCTTTCTGTTTTTAAAATGCTTGAACAATAAATTACAGAGTGTTTGATGAAATGAAAATTCTGTGTAATTTCAGGAACTAACGAGAAGGCTGGTGGACCTCACTATTTGATGAAGTTTGTCTCGGTGCAGTCTGTGAAGGAAAGTCTGGTGCCACTGCAGGAATGGAGGTACCCTTCCATGGACTGACCGGTGAATTTCACACATTCCTGTAGTAGATTGGTGCAGAACGTTCATAGAAAATCAAAATGTCATTAGCATTTTGATTATTTGCCTCTTCAGTTGCATATCATTTTCTAAAAAGCTTGCTGTGCAAATAATATAAGTATTTCCAATCTTTTAATTTTAATTATCGAAGCAATGTAGACAATTTTGTTCTATAAGAATCCTGAAACCTGACAGTGGTGTTGTACCTCTTGTGAATTTTCACAGTTTTTTTAGTTTTTATTATTATTTAAACTTATTTCTATCACAATAATGGCTCCCTATTCTTAAGTCTCTGACAGATGTTTATTTTATAAATATTATTATTTATTTTATTTATTAGCATTTTTTGGTATATAAAAAAACAACATGTAATTGTTGTAAAACCAAACATGACAAAATATTTTGATATTTTTTATATTGATTGAAACTTAAATAATGTGCTGTGAATTCCTTCTTTTATTATTTAAAAAAAAAGCTTTTGTGATCCAATTATAATTTATTTATATTATATACATTTTGTTAATTTTATACAAAATAGTTTCATTTTAGTGTTTCCTTGTGGCTATTTCATTGAGATAAAAAAAAATCTGAATTCTATAAATAATGAAGAATGCATAATTTTTCCTTAATTTTTTGAAATGTACAAAAACTTAAGTATTTACAGACCTGAAAATATTTTAAAATATTTTATATTTTTCTATTTTATCTAAGATATAATTTGGTTCAGAATAATCATTTTCTTGAAACAATAAATAAATAAATAAATGATTATGTTTGGTTATTCAGTGAGAAAAAGAAAAATACTTAATTGTTTACTGGATTTCTGGAAGAAAAGATTATAATAAATTTTAAAAAGTCAAAATAAATTTAAAAAAAACAAGAACTTAAATATATGTGACTGTTTGTTAACTGTAGGTTTGATAAAACAATGATTATTTTTCATTGGAAGCATCAGCTTTATTATTATTATTATTATAAATAAAATAATTTTTGTATTTAATAATTTATTTTTTGTTATTCATAGAAAATGCTGGTCATGTTTGAACATTTTAGTTTGTTTAATTATAATTTTTTGAAATAAAGCTTTAATATTAATATAAAGTGTTTTAAGAATTGTTTTCAGAACAAATTTTGTATGCTATCGTATCAAACATGTATGTATCTTTTTTTCATATATATATAATTATGATGTGACTTTTTAAAATTTCATAATTGTTTGGACAATATTCATAAATCAGTTAATATTTTATTTTACCATATTATCAAGTGTATTAATTAATATATACTCATCATTAATTCTCTCTCTCTTTTTTTTTTTTTGTGCCAAATTTATTATTATTAAAAATTATGCTTATTGTAAAAAAAAATTGTAAATGGTACAAAGCAAAAGTATTTGGTGGCTTGCTTTTTGTTTATTATTATAATAATCAGTGCCTATTACTTTGTGTAAATCTTTTTGTTAAAGGTCAAAACAAAATTAGTCCTGGCCAAATTGAACATTGTATTTGATAATGCTTTATGTGGTTTTAAATTATTAAATTCATTTTTTTGTTTCTTTGTTTTAAAATCTTATTATAATGTTGACGTTGAAATATTTACTGAATCATTTATTACGTTTTCTAGGTTTTACAATTTTGTTTGAGGATTTTCCTTACTGTTTTTTAAAAATTAATTTTTTACTTTTACTTGTTATTTATGATTTGTTAATCAAAATAATGAAATTTTGTGAAGATTGTGGAAGGACAAAGGGATGTTACTCTTGTTTTATGTTAAATGGCTGGAATGTTTAAGAGTTTGTGTTGTTTCAAATCACAAAATCATGTTCTGATTATCACAAAACCGTAATTACTTTTATTTAGTGATCTCACAACAGTTTTTTCTGTCATGACAAATCAGTGTTATATTTAGCATTTTGAGATAACCCCTTTATTTAAACATTGCAACAAGGGAATTAACTCTATCAGCTTTTAACACAAAATATATAATACAATTATTATTATATTTTTTTTTAAATTGAATCAAAAATGTGCATTATTTTTGTTTGCAGTGTGTTTTTGGATTCAGAAATGTTTGTTTATAATTGGAATTATTTAAATTTGATATGAATATTTGGACTGAATGTGGGTAAATAGCAAATAGGTATTATGTTAATTAATATATTTCATTTAACTGATCTGATTATTATTAAAAAGAAATATATAAAAAAGCATTTAATAACAAACTAAATAAGGAAAAATTAAATGTAAATTTGTACACAGGTGAACAGTCAACTAATTAAAATTAAGCAGTAAATTAAATCGTAATCTTTTTATAACAATTATTAATTTTTTAAAACAATAATGTATTACTGTATCAGACCATTGTCTTTTTGTTTTTGGATAGCAGTAGTAGTCATTAATTTTGTTAGAACACACACACACACACACACACACACACACACACACACATTCACACTGGCACAGACACAGACCCTCACCCCCCACCCACATCATATCCACCAAGGGATATATAAGTCTGTTTTAGGGTTAATGATAATTGTTACTTATTAAAAATGAAATTAATTTAGAAATTTAATTTTTTTTCTTTCTTGACTTTTACACATGATTAGTATGTGTTACCTGTTTAAATGACAGTTCAGGTGAAGTGACAATTCTATTTTAGATTTGATTTTTTCAGTTTTTGTACAGGTAAATAAAATATACATACAGAAATATACAGAGTATTATCAATTTGTATTTTCAGTATAACAGTTCAGACATTTATATTTACATGTACTTTTTTTTTTTATATATATATAGAGAGGGAGAGAGAAATGTATTTTTAGATTGTTTTTAGTTGATTCATTAACATTTTATTGTTTTTACTATTATTCATTATATTATTATTGAAATTACTACTAATAATACTCGTAACATGAAATTATTAACAGTATTTAAAACATTAGTTTGCCTTTTAACTTATTTTCTTTTTTGTTCTATAAACTCAAATAATTTATTCTTCAAATATTTAAAATATTATTTCAACAAATTAACTTGGGGAAATTTAATTATAGGTTAGGATAAAATTTAAAATAACTTTTATTTCAAAAAATTAACATGTGAAAGTTTATGATTAGTGTTAGCATAAAATTTAAAAAAAAATTTTTGTTTAAAAAAATTAACTTTGGAAAGTTAATTATGATCCTTTTTTTTCTTCTGATTTGTGTTTTGTTTTAATTTTGTGTGATGTATGTTAATGTAGAACATGTGAGTACACATGTTTTATGTTAATGTGTATGTACAGACATGAACTTTTCTTCTTTTCTGTGTGTTCTAATGTGATAAAGTTTGATGTAAAAATACAATCTCACAGAATCTCATAGAAATACATAGCAGTTAGCTTTATTAGTTTTGCTGTTTTAATTTAACATCTTATAACTTAAATAATAAAAAAATGTATTATTATTATTTCAATATAATTTTAAAAATCTTTTTTGTATT
The DNA here is from genome assembly GCA_012295275.1 of Chrysomallon squamiferum. Taxonomy (NCBI): domain Eukaryota; kingdom Metazoa; phylum Mollusca; class Gastropoda; order Neomphalida; family Peltospiridae; genus Chrysomallon; species Chrysomallon squamiferum. The sequence goes on from CM022674.1 coordinate 7,447,711, forward strand.
TCACCAGACATTTATGTGTGTTGAGCAGTGATGCTTTTCTGACAGTGGTGGAAATTAATAAGGATATCTAGAATTGACAGTTACTGACATCTAAACGTTTTATTTATTTATTCATATTTAAGAAATAATTTTTTTAATTATTATTTTCTTTTTTTGTTGTTGTTTTGGGGGTTATCATTATCATTATTATTATTATTATTATTATTATTATTATTATTATTATTATTATTATTAAAGTAGATATTTGACAATATCTATCATGTTTGAATTTTGAATATTATTAATCAACTTCTGATTGTGGAAATTAATAACACAGAACAAAGAAAACTTAACTAATGTTTAATAAAATAATAATAATAAATAGCTTCATCGCAAATGGTTTTTGGGTTGTTTGTTGTTAATTATTTTTTTTTTTTTTTTGTTTTTTTTTAATCTATATATTTTTTTATATATATTCTTGAATTATTATTGTTGAAAAAAAAATTTGATTAGGATTAATATATTTGTTTTTATTATTATTTTTTTTTTTTTTTGTGTGTGTGTGTGTGTGTGTGTGTGTGTGCTTTTGTAATTATGAAATATTTAACGTCGGAACAAAAATGGGAGATAATTTGCCATCAACTGCATTAATATGATCAGGTAAAGTCATCTCTCTTCGAAATCTTGTATAATGCACCTAAGAGTGGTACAACCTATTTAAATGTAAAATTCATAGAAATTTCCTTAATTACATTATAGAACTTATGAAAACGTATATTCCACAAACACACACAATAAATAAAATAGGTCTATAAAAAGATACATGATTAAAATAATAATATAAATAAAATGACAATAAAAAGAATAATGTAGAAAAACTGTTATGTTAAATACGTAAAACTTTGATTAAAACATCGTGTGTCGTTCTAAATTTTAAAATGAGAGAAGAGAGAGAGAGAGAGAGAGAGAGAGAGAGAGAGAGAGAGAGAGAGAGAGAGATCGAGTTTACACATAGCTAGATAAACATTATACTTGTCAGTTCTCACTCGTTAATTCTGCACTTGTTGACTTACTGTGTTGACATGTGTTGTATGAAAACAGAAACTGTACAGCTTCAATGCAGTTAGAAATAGATTGCATTATTTATTTATTTATTTAAACTTTGAGTCATGAAAACATAGAGCTGCGAATAAATAAATTAGTTAACAAATATATAAATAAAAAAAAAAAAAACAATTAACTAACTAACTATATATATAAATAATACCTTTATTTATTTATTTATTTATTTATTTATTTATTTATTTACAAACATCTTATTTGTTTATTTGTTATATAACGGCCTTTACTTAGATTATATTCTCTAAAAAACATAAGATTATTTCCGAGTAGTAATAATTACACAATATGCTCTCAGTATTAATTTCCCATTCCAACTAAGAACAGTCACTACATGTACTGCCCAGCCTCTGTGTGGAATTAGGAGAGAGATGAATGGTAGCTGGGTGAAAACAGCCACGCTCGCGTATATCACGAGTTATCTAACGCACGCGGCGGTTCTTCGCCGTCTTTCGCGTTATTTGACACAAGTAGCTGTTCTTTCGGATACAGTTTCCTTTCTCGCTTTTTTCTGACATTCCACGAAGCCGACAGGTATTTGCAAACTTCAGAGAAACATTGGAGTTTTTCTATTATTACTGCGAGTAAGAAGCGGTTTGCAATTTACAAGACCACGTGGTGATCTTTGTAACACTCTCTGTAGGCTATAGTTCTTTTTTCCTTCTTCTTCTTTTTTTTCTTTCTTTTTTTTTTTTCTTTTTTATTGTAGTTATACATACAGAACTACAAATCTTTTTCTGTTCTTTTTTCTTTCTTCTTTTTCTACTTTTTTCTTTTTGTCTTTCTTTTTCTCTTTGAAAACTAAAATATATACTATTAATTAAAATAAATAAATTAATTAATTAATTAATAAAGGAAATCATCTGTTTGTTTTGATGTTGGTCTCGTATAATAATTAATTATAATAGCTTGAATGAATTATTCTCCAAAGTTTGTTTTAGCTGTGAACTTTCCTCTGGTAAACGTAATAAAAACAAAACAAACAAACAAACAAACACACAAAACAATAATCACAATAATCACAATAAAAATAAATATATATATATAAACGAAAAACCACATCAACTACATATATATAGGCATTTATTTTCACTTTGTTTGAAAATAAAGAAATAATTAATAAATTATTTCATCCCCTGCTACTACAAATACTAAAACTACTGCTGCATTTTATAAATACTATTACAGCTGCTATTACTTCTACAAATAACAACGATTATTCCGTCTCCTACTACAGATACTATTACTACTTCTACACTACTAAAACAACTCCTACTACTGCACCCACTACAACAAATATTACTATTACTAATATTAATAATAAAAACCACAATGACAGAGAACTATTTTTAACCGAAGTCTGTGTGTAACTAATCTTAACATGTTTCTTGTTTGTAACACCTCGTTTCCAATCTCCGGTGTAGTACTGCTTCAGAATGGAAAATACAACGTGGTCTCAGGCCAGTGTTCGGTTTCAGACATCTGTAACCGCAGCAGAAGCAGCGATCCTACGCGGACAGCATCTGTGTGAAAATAATGACCTCGTGGATGCCCTCGCAGATAAAAAATAAATTATTTGTAAACTTTGGTACAACAAGTTCGCTTATCGTAGAGTTTCCGCGCCCTTAGTAAAAAAAAAAAAAAAAAAAAAAAGCGCGCGAGATTACCTTTGTGTCGTCTGCGTTGTGCAGCGCGCCTCTTGTTGCCGTATTGATTAAAGTTAAACAAATAGAAGGTTTATAAACGTGGCAGTGATTTATTGGTAAGTATAACCCACAGAGAAACAGGCGGCTGTTTTCCGAGATAATCTCAATAAAATAAAAGTCGACGAGGTGAACCGATGTTTATTACAGAAATAAATCGTTATTACTGGTAAAAATATGACAAAACCGCGGAAGGAATATTAACGTTCGTAATGAAAAACTGCCAATAATTTCCATTCCTTTTGTTTAATGGGACCAATTTTACAACTCCAATAACCATTAATTCACACGGGAACACCAGTTTGTCAAAACGAACTTATTTTAATCTGAAAATGTTGAACCAAAGGATACAGCAGAATAACAATAATAATAAAAATAATGGAAGAAAATTTGAATAATATTAACATTATATTGCATCGAAATGAAACCGCTACATAGAATTTGAGATGAATGAAGAGTTCATACTGTAATAAACTGGCTGAATCCGAGTAAAAACTTAGTTGTATGAATGGATGGATGTTTATAGAGATAGACAGATAGACATAAGAAAGTCGAAACTCGTTATGATAAGCAGCAAGGCAACTTTTATAAGTACCCTCCAGCAGACAGCAGAGTAAACACACACACACACACACACACACACACACACACACACACACACACACACACACACACACACACCAGTGTTAAAGGTAAATCAGTGGTGAAATAAAAAAAAATTAAAACCAAAAAATTTAAAATGATTAGACCACTGAAGAGGCTGATCACACATTATATCAGCATTTTAACTGTTGATCTATATAAAAAAAAGAACAAAAACAAAAAAAAAAAAAACCAAACAAAAAAAAAAAAAAAAAAAAAAAAAAAAAAAAAAAAACAAAAAATAAAAAAAAAAAATAATAAAAAAAAATCGTTGAATGCTGGTTAAAAGGTAAAACCAATAAACAAATAATATAACATAACATAACATAACATAATTATTTAAAAGCGTGTTTTAGTTAAAACATAACGATGCTTTAATTACTAACAGTCTGCACTAAGTTTCATACAGCTTATAACAGAACTTCACCGTCAAATACCTCTGCAAACGTAACGTCTTGCGTGTGCTTCTAAGAAAAGTATTATAATTATTTTGACAAAACTAACGTTGTGGTAGTATACATTGTCTACAGAATTAACTGCACGTGTTGTTAAGCGAACTTTCGTACGGTCTACACAATTAGCATTCGGCTGCACGTGTCTCGCGCAGAGCTCGCGCAGAGCAGAAGCAACACAATGGCCAAACTCATTCGACATCTGGTTAGAATCAGCAGTCTCGGATTGCAGTACAAACTATAAAGGTTTCCACTTGCTTTGTATGTATCTTGAACAGCGATAGCGAACACGCACGGCTATTGTACCTACACGTGGCTCGTGCCCGCATTTATTTGTACAGGGTCAGGTGCTGTAAACACCGGCCGTTTCCGCAAACAAACCACACGACTACCTTCGAGGGAAACACAGCTCCCGTTTGCCGCCAGCAACAGTCGCCGAGAGAGAGGCAGTCTGCAGGGCACCTGTTTTCACAGCTTAATGTGACGTCATCTGCAGAACCTCGTGCAGAAATCACAATTAGCCATGATGGAGGGTGCGACTTCCGGTTCCTGAGGCAGACAGTGACTGATGCAGAGTGAGGCAGAGCGAGAGGGATCGTGGGTTGAGGCAGACACGTTGACTGAAATGAAAATGTTTTATTCAGCGCTGCAGTCAAAACATTTGTAATCTGCAGTTAAAGGGGCTGTCGCTACCACAACATGGTTCCTGTTCTTTCTATTTCTTTCTTTTGATATACACGATGGCACATACCACGACGCTGACAAATCTTTTGTAATCCTTAAATATATTTTTAGGGAGATATACTTAATGAAGCAAATACATTCATACATGATGACAGACACACAGATTAGACAGGTATACAGACAAACCGACCGACTGATAGACTCATAGATGTAAGATAGTATGACAGACAGATAGATATACGGAAAGAACGAAGATAGATAGGTAGAGAGATTAACAGATAATAGGTAGAGGGATAGATAGAGAGACAGACAGACGGACAGACAAAGAAAGTCAGTAAGACATTCAAGCTGATTTATAAGCACTAAATTAATCATCAAAGTTAAATAAAATAAAAAAGAGATAAATTTCTTTCCTTTCCAAACATTTTAACACTTCTCGTTCCAATTATTTTCAAGTTTGGATGCCATCTGGCCAACCAATCAAATATCGGGTTACATGCAGAAGTAATTATTTTCGTGTTTTTTTCTTCGTTTGTTCGTTTGATTCTTTTTTTCGCTTTTTTTTTTTCTTTGTTCCAAAAAGTTGATGGAGAAACTGAAAATAAATAAATAAATAAATAAAATAAATTAATTAATAAAATAAAATAATAATAATAATAATAATAATAATAATAATAATAATAATAATAATAATAATAATAATAATAATAATAATAATAACAACAACAACAACATTACATAAATAAAATAGATAAATATTTACTCACTTACTTTTAGCTGAATGGTATTTGTTCTTCTGCCACATTAAACTCTGAAGAAAATCAATTTTGAATAAAACAAAAACAGAGAACAACATCGGCCCAGTTTTGTTTGCATTGCTCATATTACATAAGAAAACAACAACTTAAGTTGTCTGAAAAGAAACAAAAGCATTGTGATGTCATGATACATGACGTCATGAGTTAAAATATTAATATATGCATATAATCACTGACAGGTTAAAATTGTGGCAGCACTTTTCGGTTCACCACTGCGGAAATTCTGTTGATGCGTGTAATGGAAATTCTGCAGCATCAGCAGCAGTTATCTTCCCTGTTTGATCTCAATTTTCTTACTTTCCAACAAAGGAAGAAACTCTTAGAAACGTTTCTCCAACGCGTATGGTTCGTTTGGCGATATCGTATTACGGCGATTTCGTACATAGTTTATTAGCATGCTGGGCAAAATTTTCATCCAATAATATGCTAGTAATGAAATAAGCTCGAAGCGTCAAAGTTGTAATTGATTGGAAACCATCTCAAAGGGGACAACAGGCGCGCTGGCGAACGAGATTGTTTAAAGAATGTTCTCGTGTTCATTATCCAAGCACGCTATCGTGTAATACAATTATCAGACGAACGGAGTATTATTTGTGGTGGAAAACGCGGTCTAGACCCCTCATCTAAGCTAGTTATCTTTGCAAAATGAATATTTGAACAATTTTCAACACGCAAAGATAAGCAGATTTGTAATTATTTGCCATTTCTTGGCAAATACTTTTTTTTTTTTTTTTTTTCGTTCTGTTCCAAAGCGAACCTTAGAGAATTAAAGAAATAGATTAAAGTTTTTATTTATCTCCGTCACAACTGTTGCGAATTTCCGATTAA
>CM022674.1:7456435-7468935 GCA_012295275.1 Chrysomallon squamiferum
GGAAATGTCAATCACCTGACTTTTTAACGGCTAAAAATAGGTTGAATAATATAACCTTTTAACACTTTCTGATCACACACACCCACTAGAATAATATCCTGAAGTGCAGAAGTAAAGTATTAGATATTAAAAATGAATTTAAAAAAAAAAAAGAATGAGAAGAAATCTTACTACTGCAAGTGTCTGTTTTTTTTTATTTTTTCTCGATTTTGAAATACCTGCAGGTGTTTGTATCTACGTGCAGAATTAGAAATATTTAAAACTTTTCATTTACTAATGTATTAGTTTCCTGTAGTTTATGTTAATCGTGAGTATATAAATTATTATTATTATTGTTGTTGTTGTTGTTGTTGTTTTATTATTATTATTTGTATTATTGTTTGTTACTGTAGCTGTCATTCACACCATTATCATCATCATTGTCATTATTATTGATATAGTAAGAATAGCAGTAATACAGTAGTAGTAGTAGTAGTAGTAGTAGTAGTAATAAAAGTGGTAATGGTAATAGTATCAGCAGAGCAACAGCAGCAGTGGTAATAGTAACAGTAATAGTAGTAGTAGTAGTTGTTGTAGTTACAAATCTAATAATTATATGTAATAATAAAAATTATACATTAGTTGCGGTTCTTATTTTGTAGTAAAAACTGTTGTAGTAGTTGCTGTTGTTATAGACAGAGATAGATTAGTACGGTAGTAGTTATATAAGTATTCTTATTCTATCGTAGTAGCTATAGTAGTAGTTTGTTACAGATATAACAGTTACATTAGTGCAGTAGTGATAGTAATATATATACTCAAAGCAGTTCTGGTTCTGTAGTGGTAGCTGAAGTAGTTGTAGTGGTTGTAGCTATTATATGAGTAACATATGTACTAGTAGTAGTAGTAGCTGTGATACCTATAGTTATCTTTGTAGATACAAATGAAACAATTATATCAGAAAACAAAATAAAGAAAAACAAATGCGTGTTTTGTTGCCTTTACCGATAATTGTAATATAAAATGTTAATAAATAAATAAATATATAATAAAAATAATAATAATAATCACACACACACAAACACGAAAAAGAAAAACAGTAACAAAAATAAATGAATAAATAAAAATTAAAAGTTATATACGCGGAGACAGTAATAACAACAACAACAACAACATCATTAAAATTTTAAAAAAAGAAAGAAGAAATAACGATTAAAAAAATAAAGAAAAATTAAAAAAGAAAAAGAAAAAGAAAGAACGAATGAAGAAGAAAAAATTCAACGAAATAAAGAAACGTTAAAAGAAAAAGATTGTTTACAAATAACATAATACTATAAATTATTGCCTCGAATGTTATCTTTTAAATTCTCAACATTTTTCATCGAAAATAAGCATTTTTGTATTCTAGTTTATTTCCAGTTTATTTTTACCATAGAAAATAATACTGAGTTTCACATTAATATTTAAAATTTAGTTTCACATTAATATTTATAATTTACGTTTATATAAAGTCGCATAAAAGGTAGAGAGAAGACGACTGTTAAAGTATTCAAGATCAGATACAATTTTCTTTACTACGTACAAATAAAAAACAACAACAACAACAAAAAAAAAACATTAGAAAAAAAAAGAAAGAAAAAAAGGTGTAAACAAAAGAGTTGAAAGCAAAAAAAGAAGAATTTAGTAGTATCTATTTCAATCGCATTTTTTCTCTATGTGTCATTTGAGAAAAACTCTCAGTTGCTGACGTTTTTATAGTCGTATGCACTACTTCGTAAGTCATTCGTAACTTTTGAGACGTCCCCTAGAGCAATCCGACCAATGCCAAGGCCACTACCCAACACACTGTGTGTATGTAGGCTGTCAACAATGTATTGGCGCATTCAGGTATGTTCGGTGTGGCTTTGCAGGGGAAATACTCTACTTCTGTGAATCACATATAACGGGTAAGTGTCTACATTTATTGTAATTATCAACATTAACACTTATAGCAGACGAACGAGGCTTCAATCTGTACGATTTCCATCAGCGTGTACTCTCATCTTTATTATTATTTTTTTTTCTTCCATTCTTATCTTACGGCATGGCCTCATGTCCGCGGTTCCCAGCCTGGTCAGTTTTGAACCTTCGCTCATTAGTTTGTTTAGAAAGAAGAAGTGTTCCGTTCATTCAGCAGGAAATCGCTGATTTCATCAGTGCAGGAAATTTGGTTGTGTGTAGTTACTGTAACGTAATTTAGTTCGGCAGAAAAGGATTGGAACATGGCAAAGAAGCGTAGCAAGGGGTGGTATAAGAAAACGTAAAATGTGACCGTTAACGGGATGTCATTGTTTAACACCTGCCATTTTTGGAATTCTTTCACCTGTGCAAGGAAGGCCGTGGGGGGGATTTCTTGACTGTTTTATCGACAGGTGGCATGTTAACGGTTTTCAAGTTCAACAGACACAGTCATATTGGATAAAACGATTGTGAAGATTAGCCAGTTGGAAAGATATATCAGAATAAAATGAATTTGAGGTGTTTACGTATTGAAAATAGTTTAATAAAATAAACAGGATACATTATTGCTCGTAAACTTTAACAAGTCTCAATAATTAAAAAAACAGAATATGTTTATCTTTTCTAATACTGCATCTCTCTCTCTCTCTCTCTCTCTCTCTCTCTCTCTCTCTCTCTCTCTCTCTCTCTCTCTCTCTCTCTCTCACACTTTGCTTAAAGCTAAGTGAAATATCTCTTCCAAACTTAGCTTCAACTTAAGAATAAAAAATAAAAATATTTATAGAATGATTTAACAACGAATGGATTTGTAAATATTTAATCCATTTTAATATTATTAATACCTGTCAAACTTAAGTATTCTCATAAAAATATGTTTATCAGAGACAAACTGAAAACCATTCCATGAGCTACTGAATAGCAGAAAGTAATATCTAACTTACACCTCGTAAGTTGCAGAAAACAGCAGTGTTTAAGACACTGGCTGGAATGTTAAAACCTAAAGTGTGTGCACTGAGAAGAAATGATCCAACAACCTGTGATATGACAGTCTAACCACTGGACCACATCATTCACCTGTTCAGTAATAAATGTGAATTACCTAATACCTCTGACACTGAGAACCAGGTAGTCACCTGTGTCATTAATAATCGTACAGGTATTTCTTACCTGGGATAACATAATAGCAGTGTCTCTCAAAGAATGTGATTAGTAACTGCTACCTGCAGATTGCGGTTAAAGATAATAATTTTACAGGTGTCGCGAATCAGTTTGTCAGGTAAACCAAAAAATAGATAAATAATAGATGATTACTCACTATATTTTATATTTTGTGTGTGTGTGTGTGTTTTATTTTTACCTGGATTAATTACCTGTGTCTGATTACACAACTAGAAAAACATTACTGCAGTTTGTAAATTAATACCTGTGTGTTGCAATCTTAACTATAATTACATTGGATTGTAATTATTACTTGTTTTTTGTAATGATAATTAACGTGTATTAAAGGTAAATGAATAAATTGTTTAATTAAGTGATTAACGAAGTATTTTCTGTCAGTATTAAGTTGTAAAGAAATGTTTTTACAGCTGTGTGTCTAGAAGTCTGGGTGTGTTTTACTCTTTTTGTTGTTGCCCATTTTAGTCATACTCTTCTTTATAAAGCACTTTATTGACTATGTAACAGATTATACACTTTCATTCTCTGTCTTACTTTCTATATTTCTTTATCCAGTGATAGATATAGATGTAACATTCACACAGCTAAATATATGTATATATATGTGTGTGTGTGTGTGTGTGTGTGTGTAGAGATATATATACATAGGTATGTAGATAAATAGATACATAGATAGATTGATATATAGATATAGGATAGATAAATATATCATACATATACCTTGTAAATTTACATACATATTATATATATATATATATATATATATATATATATACACACACACATGTAATTTACACAGCTATAAAGACATGCAAAACACATACACACATACATACACACACAGTCACACACAATCACACACACACACAATAATACAGAGCTGAAAGAAAGAAGAACTGGAAAAGTAATCAGTTTTCTTAGACAGTAAATCTGAGAAAGTGCTAGATAAACATGTACGTTTGAAGTTTTTAGTGCGTTACAAGTTCATTATTAATCAATTCGAGGGCTGTCTCCTCTGACACCCACTTAAACTGTTTTGTTGACATCATACAACTGCAGCTACATCGTTCGCTGTTAGTAAAATAAACCATTTTTACAACTTGAGACTCTAACTGTACAGAGTGTGATTTTCAAAGGGAGAAAAAACGAGATCATTTTGTGGTTTAGAATTTCAAAAGTTTCTGTTTTATGAACAGAAAATGATGATGTACATTGGCTGTTTTAAAAATCTTTTTTTTTTCCTTTTTTTTTCCCTTCTCTTTGGCTTCATGGTTACAAGAAAAGTGAAAAACCATCTGCAGCAGACTTGAGTTTTACTTTTTATCTCGCTTTTCTTTGATTACGTCTTGGTTCAGCTGAAATGGCAGTTTATGAATTTTCATATTTTGTTTTTCAAGTATAAAGTTACTGAAATTCAAAAAAAACGTTAGTTAAACTTTATGCTACTCTGCATTAGACCATCAGTATCTTTAACCACTCATGCAGACATAACCCAAAAGTCACCCATAACTGAACACATGTTAATACTCGTTAGTAACACAGCACAAAATACCCAACACTAAAATACCTGCCAGTCTTCCACTGTTAGCAAAATCATGATTAAAACACAAACACTGTTATAAGATTACCTATGACCAAAATGGTCATCCATAACTGAATAGTCACCCATGACTGAACAAAGGAAGTGAGGTTCAAGTTAGTGTGGTAATTACACATTGGAAGACATCTGTTTGAGCGTGGAAAGTGAAAAAGAGGGTAGTCTATAAAAAAGAAATACTCACACACACACACACACACACACACACACACACACAGACACAAGCTTATACATATATACACACATACATACATATATATGTATACACACACACAGACACACACACACACACACACAAGCTTATACATATATACACACATACATACATATATATGTATACACACACACAGACACACATACACACCCACAGACACACACACACACAGACACACACACACATACACACACTCATACATACATATATATGTATGTATACACACACACAGACACACACATACATATACAGACATATCACAGTCCTACATGTATGTAACATAAAATGCTCACTTAACATAAAACACATGTATAAAGACACATACAAAAACATACACACTTAGACATAATTATATACACATATAAATACAGAAACACATAGAGACACATACAACAGATGGAAACACAGAGAGACAGACAGACAACTAAACCTGTTTGTGAACAGTATAGAGAGAACCTCTATGACAGAAATTTCTCAAGTTAATAAATGTCTCAGTATAAAATTATAACATAACAGTGTGAAATATTTGTTAATATTTATTTCACAAAGACTCAGTATATGTTTTATTCTTACTGCTATAAGTGTTTTGAAAGAATATATATATATATATATATATAAACACACACACACATACACACTCATAATTTAATATTAATCTTTCTTTTGATGTTGGATATTGTGGATATCTGTTACGAATGATTAGATATCTGTTATGAGGATTTGATATGTGTTATGGATGACTGAATATCTGTTATGAATGACTGATTATCTGTTATGGATGATTCAATATCAGTCACAGATGACTGGATTTCTTTTATGGATGATTTGTATTATACATTGCTGAGTATCTGCTGAATTGTTAAGTGTCTGACTATATTTCATAATCTACTGTTTGAATATGATTGATATATACTAGGTAACTATATATGTGTGTGTGTGTATATATATATATTCATACATAGAAATAAACATACACAAATGTGTGACACAAGATCTCTGTTTTGTTATTGTCAACGTTTCTGTTACTTTTTAACGAGATAAAAATAAAGGCGTTACTTTCTGTGAATGCATTTGAATTACTCTGTTTTCTACCTGAACGCTCAGACTGAATTTAAACGTAATTATAATCACGCGATCCTGCAGTGAACAGAAATAATTTACGAATGTGCATGTCTAGTAATACACGTTTGTGATATATCATTTATAACTTACGTCTCATTTGCATAATTTATGCACGTTATGTGAAATTTGATTCACACAAGTGAAGACCTCACATTCAGGAAAATGAATTTAAAAAACATGATTCACTGTGGCAGTCATGTTTTGTTTGTTACTTGTATAATAAATAAAATCCTTCTGTTGTGTAAAATATGTTGTACTGAATGCTGCTGAAGTTTATTCCAGTTGTAGCAGATGCAATACTAATTGTAGTAATAGTAGTCGTAGAAGTAGTAATAGAAGTAGTAATAATGGTAGCAGTAGTATCACAGTAGTAGTAGTAAGAATAGTAATGAAAAAAAAAAACACTACCACAGGATACAAAATAAATCCACATTGTATCTAAAGTAGTGAAAATGTAATTTTCCATTTACACGCATACAAACAACAAATATGTCTGGATTCAGGAAAATAAGGATACCACAGAAGTAAAAGATGACATATTTCAAAGTGATACAGAAAAGTGTTAATATAGAAATTATTTTTAATAACTTTATGTTTACCAAAGGTTGAACGTGTTTACACTCAAATATTGTATCAGTTACTTTGTATGGGAAATGTTTAAAGGTGGAGACTGGCTGCTTTCAGTTGACATCTTTTATACGTTGTGTGGATATTTTAATTTAGTTTCGTTTGAAACATTTTCTCTATGTAGTCACTGAATCAGAAAAATAATAATTTGTGTTTTGTTTTCTACTTGTGTTAACTATTTTAAACAATGTTTTTTTTTTTTTTTTTTTTTGCTGGTCTTATATCTTTTTTATTTGGCATATGTAAATAAACTCACACACACACACACACACATACACACACATATATATATATACACACACACACAAACCCAAGAACAATTGTTGGTTGTTGTTTTTTTGTTGTTTTTTCAATCACAGTTGTTTGTTTTGCATTTTGTTAAATTTAAAATGGTTTATTGTTTGTTTGCAGAGTGTGTTTTTTTTTCTTCAAAATTTTATGTATTTTGTATTAGCTATCTGTTTCAAGTGCTTTGTCTGGTATATATTAAACTGTCAAGTGTTTCACATCAGGAGCCAAAGTGTGAGAGCCCTGTATTTGAATTTAAATAAACATGGAGGTGTCAGAAATTTACAACACAAGGATTATTGTAATGTGTTGACAAAAGCCACTATGTTGAAATATTAATGATGTTGCTTATTTAATCTCTAGTCAAGTGTGCTTAGAGTGCTTTAAGTTACCTGGTCAGTCTACTGTTGGTATGACCATTCAGTTAATTCACGTTCCAACCTCTGCTCGTGTACTGCTTGCTCAATCAAAGTGTGTGGTATGTGTTCTCCTGTGTGTGTTTGTGATTAAGAATAACTTCAGGTCTTGGTTAAAGTATTTATTTACCCTTTTTATCTTGAGAAGCTGGTATGAGAAACAATATATTACTGTTTTTATATCTTGATTTAGGTTCAGAGCCAAATGAATGAATGTATGTTTTCTCACACATTTTATATTCGTCTACTGCAAGGCAGAAAAAAGGAAATCAGAGGCCTACACTTATTAGCAACAAGCCATGTGGGAAAAATGTTATAAAATTTGGCACTGATTGGATCAAACAAAAAAGTAAAGGAACAAGATTTGATCCTGAGACATACCACTCCTCAGTTACATACAGCCAGTGTGACCTGTCTGTTCTTACCAGACTGCTCTCTCTCTTTGTTCTCTGTGTTTTATATGTTACTAACAGGACAGCACATTCCTTTGATATGCAAATCAGTGAACGATGGGTAAAATAACTCAGTGGGTAGACCAGTTTAACTCAATTCTTATCTCATTGGGTTAGATCCACAGGACTCAATTATTCAAGTCAGATCTATGACTGTTTTATTCAGCTCATTGAGTAGACTCACACAGCTCACTGAGTAGACTCAATACTGTAACTCAGTGGGTGGAGCTTTGTGTTGTCTGTTTTATAACTCACAGTTCTTCCACAACCCATTTTGTTATAAATGATGACTTGGCAGTATGTTGTGTGAATATGTAGAATGGATATGGTGAGTATGTTTGTGTATATCACAGTATGTAGGTATCTGTTGTATTACATATGTATACTTGTTTGTGCTATGTTTTTACATGTTTTTACTATAGTTAGTACTCATATATACTGGTTCTTCTTCTTTCTTCTTGTACTCTCTCTCTCTCTCTCTGTTTCTTAGAGGAATAGCAAATTTGTCAGAAAAGTACTACTATTTCAAACAAGCAAGTAATTATTATTATTCCTGATAATTTTTTCATTTTTAATTTAAATGCTTTCACATATTTTCAGTGTGTGTGTGCATTTGTGTATGTATGTATGTATGTATTATTATTATCAGTAGCTGAGAAATAGAGATAAAATATATTTGAAGAAAGAAGTAAATAACTGAATGTCTGTTTTACAACGTTTGTTGATGTACACGCAGGGGAACAACAACAACTGTTTTTGAAGTGACCCACTGGACCGTGCAGTATTTCATGGTTGTGAATATAATCGTGATAAGTAGTAGACTGGTTGTCTGTACAGACCAGCAGATGTGAGAAACCAGTGTAGTCAGGCAAATGTGAAACAGAAGAGTATTTTTGTTTCATATTTGTGTTATCAACTTGTCATGTGTTTGTTTATTTATGTCTGTTTGTTAGTTGTTTATATATAAAGTACTTGTGTAATCTGTTGAGGTTTTATTTATTTAATTCAAATTTTAATTTAATATCATTTGTTTTAATTTAATTTTAATTTTAATTTAATTTAATTTAATTTAATTTAATTTAATTTAATTTAATTTAATAATTTTATTTTATTTAAACATTAAACAATTGAATTTAATTTAATTTATTAAATAAATAAATAATTCTTTTTTTTTATTTATTTATTTATTTATTTTATTAACTATTCACTATATATATATATTTTATTTTATTTACTATTTATATTTAATTTCGTATTTAAATATTTGGTTTTCATACATCTGTTGTTGTTGAAAATATTTGAGAGAGTTTGTGTTTTGAAAAAACATCTTGAAATAAAAAAATTGTTGATGGATGTTATGAAATATGTGTTAGAGAGCACAGGAGTTTGTGAAATGTTTGCAGAGTGTCAGATAGATTGATTTTCCACTTCTAGTAACCTATGACTGATTACAGAAGAAAAAAACTTTTTTTTTTAATTTTGAGTCTCAAATATTTAGTTTCTAATTTATATCCTCATTTCATAGAGATGATAAAAAAAAGAATAATAATAAAATAAATAAATAAGTAAGTAAGTAAATAAATAAATAAATGAATGAATGAATGAATGAATGAATGAATAAAATAAATATTTATTAAAATAACCATGTTGCTGTTATTATTACTACTACTACCACTACTACTGCAGCCACTACTACTAGTTTACACACACACACACACACACACACACACACACACACAAAAATGTTGAGTTACAAGACTTTTACATTTAAGAATAAGACGAATGTTTTTCAAAAGTTAACACTTAGACCTCTGAGTCAAATACTACACGAAACGTCACTCCACATTTCACAACAGCAACAATAGAACTGCTAAACTGTGTAATCCAATACACTTGTGTAATCCAGACAATGTGATTGTTGGTTTTGTTTTAATTGTTTTGAAAATGACGTCTATGTTAAAAATACAGATTTTTCGGGGTGTTTTTTTCAGTTTGTGAATGATGTTTGTAAAAATACAACTATTGTGTAACTGATGTTTTTGTAAAATATGATCACTGTGAGAAAATTTAGACAGTTGTTGTTAGACAATAGCTTTTGTTACAACATTCGGGTAAACACTAATAATTTATGCATTTTTTATGGTTATTTTGGATTCATTTTTTATTTTATTTTATATATACATAAACACCACACACACACACACATATATAGAGTTTAAATTTTTTTTATGCATGGCAATGTAGAAAATCATAAGTGCATTTTAATACATTACTAAAACATACCTCAAAGATACAGATACATCAGTTTATCATACAGACATACAAAAGGGATGTACATATACATAATTACTATACTATATATATATATATATATATATATAATCATAAAATGATTTTACAAGTTGACACTATAGTATAAGAAATGAGAAATTTTTTGTTATTTTATACAGTAATGTTTATACCAGCTTAATTTTGGATACCTTGTTTCCTTGCCTTTTAAGTTACTCTTTCCCTTTCTTTCGTTCCATTCTATTCTTTTCTCTTTTCTTTCTATCTTGTACTTCTTTCATTCATATATGTCATTCAAACTATTCACCAAAATTTGTTTCAGTTAGTACAGGAATTTTTTTTTTAACTCTTTTTGTTTTACTTTTTTTTTTTCTTCCACATTTGGCAGGCATCTGGAAATATTTCACTGTATTTGCCTTTCACTCAAAATATCATATTTCTAAAATACTCTGCTGATGAAAGTTAAAGTACTATACACATGTATGTATATAGCTGTATTCACAAGTTGTTCTTCTGTTGTCAGTTACAGTGCTGCCCAGAGAGAGGGAGGAATTTACAAACCTGATAATTGTTCTAATGGGATTTATGTGTTTGCTGTCTGTGTCCATGGCTTTTCAGTGGAATAATGTGAATAAGAAAAGAAAGAATCTTTTTCTTCAGGAATTTTGATTTATTGTTGTGATAAGCAGCTTGTAAGTAAAAATGTTCGCTGAAGAAGTTATTTCTGTAATTATTATGTACTGAAGAGTAAAGATCAAAAACTAATTCATCCTAATGGCTTTCTCTGTTTTTCTTACTCTCTTTAACATTTTCTGTCTCTCTGTCTGTCTGTATCTCTTACTTACCCTTTCTCTTTCTCTTTTTTATATCTTATGTTTTTCCTCTCTCTCTCTCGCTCACTTTTTCTTTTTGTCCAACCATACACACACGCACACATACACACACACACACATATATACACACATGCACACACAGGCACATATACACACACACGCACACATACACACACACGCACACACACACACACATACATACACACACACACATACACATACACACACACACACACACACACACACACACACATACACACACACACACACACACACACACTTGTAATGTTACATATCTTTTACTTGTTGTCAATGCCATCATTTAACAGTTAAATCATTAATCATTTCATCATTTCTTAACATGTACTAGAAATGTGCTTTCTGAAGAATAATTAAACAAACTTTAACAATGTGGAAGGGGGGGGTAAGGGGCAGGCCCTCCCCAACCATCCCCCCCCAAAAAAAAAATCAATTCTAAACCGTTTATCGCGGAATTGCATTCCTTTCCATTATCGATGCTGTCGATGAAGAAATGAAAGGAATTCAATAACGCCGTCCTCGATGATGTAGTTTTCAAGAAGAATTCAATCAAGCGTTCATTCATTTCTTCCTAATTCTGCCATGCTTCATTAAATCAAGAAACAAACTGAACACATCAATTAAATGTATAGTACTTCCAGGCAAAGAAAGGCGTAATTAGCTTAATATGGCATGAGTGGTGGTGAATACAAGCAGTTATTGCATGATTAATTTGATGTAATTGTCATCGCGGTAGGTATAATGCATATGTCATGGTGTGGGGAACAGTGGGTACTATGATGTAAGGATACAGTATGTTTGATAGGTGTATGGTTGTTGTATGCGGTACTGTGGTACAATGTTGTGAAGGTACGGTCATTACTGTAACTGTTGTTGGAATGTGTTTAATATCTGGTATTTGTATGGGTTACATTTGTATAGTGTCTTTAATGGTTTTATTTAAAAAAAATTATTTTAGTGCAACATGACAATACTATATTTATGTTTTTACAGTATTTATGTTTGTCAGATATATATAGTATTTGTAATTTTAACATGTATTATACACACACACATACACATGCACAAACACACACACACACAAACACACACACACACACACAGTTTTATTTCAACAGTAATAATGATATGCAGTGTGCATACAGTATTAGTGTATACAACATATATAGTGATATTAATATTATGTATACAGTATTAATGAAAGATTATTTTTGACATGCACTGTTCAGTTTTATGCTCTCTATAATATTGTGCTCTGTATACAACACAGTTATTAACAAACCTGTCATAACTGACCTTCTCATTATTAACCCATTGACCTATCAGAACGTCCGATAATCAGATAAGACCTGGGATTTCCAGCCAATCAGAAGTAATCTCTTAGAAAAGCTTGGCTTTATTGAATCAGTGAAGTTATTAAGGATACAATCTTCTGTTTGTAAAATGTCAGATACTGAATCACTTGTTTGA
>CM022674.1:7476435-7483935 GCA_012295275.1 Chrysomallon squamiferum
GGGATGATGACTGCTAATGATGGATGATCATTCGGTGTAACATTGCCTGCCTCGCATACCTTTATCACGAAGATGAGAGGGATTCTGACAGGCTGATTCAGGGATTGTGACAGGCTGATTCAGGGATTGTGACAGGCTGATTCAGGGATTGTGACAGGCAATTCAGGGATTCTAATCACACTCAGTTGTAGTATTTTATTTCAAGGTGTGTTTTTAAAACTTCATGTTACTTGTACACACACCCAGACAGACAACTGACCTGATCTCAGTTCAGCTTGATTTGTAACCTTCACAAAACTTTCCTTTATAAAGTAGTTTATCTTCAAGTTTAAGACAAGATGGCTGTTTGACTTGTATTGTTCCTTTTTTCCTGATCCAAACATGGCTCATGTTTGTAAGTAAGCTAAATTCATCACACTGAATATTTAATCTTATGAAACTGCATACAGTTATATATAAATACATAATTTGAAATCTTAGGTAAAATTGGTGTTTGAGTTATATATTGTTTTTTCCTGTTCCAATCAGTACACATTTATAGTAAGCCAAATTTATTTTACCTAAGCTTGTAATTATAAACTGAAAGAACCGTCCTCTGTCTGATTGTGCACACTCGTTACTAAATGGAAATAATTCAGGAGCAGAGACATGATTTTTTTCCCATTCTAACTAGATCTTGGTTAATGTCTTACAGAGTTGAAGACATAATTTATTATTTATAAATTATATTAGTTTAATGTGCTGGTATGTGCTGTTGTGTTGATGCATTATTGTATCACTGTGTTTTTATAGCAACTCTTTGTTATGTACAGTGTTACATCCTCTGTCAGTGTATGTAAGTCTGTCTGTCTGTCCATCCATTGTTTAACAGTTGATCTGTCTCAGCTGATTGATTGATTGATTGATTGATTATTTCATTGAACTGACAGTCCATTGGATCCTTATAAGAGTTGAAATCAACACTGGCCTTTCTATTTTTTTTCTTTTTTAATACAGCCATACATACTGCAGGTTATAAAGTATATTTGTTTATTTGTGTGTGTGAAATATTTAACATGTAGTTATTAAACTCAGTATATTGTTACTTGTTAAAGAATTGTTGTTTGAACAGTAAAATGTGTGAAGTTCTGTTTGAACTTATTTCTGTTCAGTTCTTGCTTTGGGTCTCCCTGACTCTCTGTATGATTCTCTCTCTCTCTCTCTGTATGATTAACTCTCTCTCTGTCTCTCACTGTCTCTCTCTCTTTCTCTCTATCTCTCTTTCTTTCTTTCTATCTCCATTTCTTTCTGTCTCCCTGACTGTATGATTCTCTCTCTCTCTCTCTCTCTCTCTCTCTCTCTCTCTCTCTCTCTCTCTCTCTCTCTCTCTCTCTTTTTGTTTTTATCTCTTTTTCTTTTTCTGTCTGTCTCTCTCTGATTCTGTCTCTGTCTCTCACTGTCTCTCTGTCTCTGTATGATTCACTCTCTCTGTCTCACACTGTCTCTCATTCTCTTTTTTATCTCTTTCTCTTTCTCTCTCTCTCTCTGATTCTCTCTCTCTCTCTCTCTCTCTCTCTCTCTCTCTCTCTCTCTCTCTCTCTCTCTCTCTCTCTCTCTCTCTCTCTCTCTCTCTCTCTCTCTCTATAAATTGAATTCATTTCCTATTTAAATTCCTCCACACTCGGATCTCACCCATAAATCTACAGGTAACAACAGCAGGTGTAAAACTGACTTCACTGTGATTGTTCTCACCTGTATTACCTGTTTATTGCTCACCACCTTTTTCCGGTCTTGTTAATAAATCGAAGTAAATGACGAAAACGCAATCCTTCCCGTCTTTCCAAATTAACTCTGTGAATTTACAACATTAAAACTTTCATACCTTCAGTGTTTACCGACACTGCCAGCCAGGTTTCATTACCTGCGATTGTCAGGTGTTGTTGTAGAGGGGAGGGCCTGAGGAGTGATTAACTGCCAGATCAATTCATGCCAAAGGACAGTAAATTATTGTTTTTTGTGTTTTTGTAATGGAGTAAGGTGTAATGTTTTCTGTGGGTCATTAGCACAGTGTGTAGAAACACTGAGTTCTTGTGGTAAAGACTTGAGTTCAAATCCTCATAACAGACAGATATTAAGTAAATTTCAATTTTAAAATGGGGTAGTTATTTATATATATGTGTGTTTATATACATACATACATAGATACATACTTACACACACACACATATAGACATATATATATATATATATATATATATATATATATATATATATATGTATGTGTATATATGTATATATGTGTGTATATATATATATATATATGTGTGTGCTTGTGTGTGTGTATGTATGTATGTATGTATGTATGTATACAACACATATATATAAATAACTACACAAAATTCATTTTAAATACATATATGGATATATATGTATATTAATTTAATTATTTACCCAGTTATTCTTAATTAGTATTGAAAATGTGCTTTATGCTGCTCTGCAATTATATTTTTAAATTTATAAAAATGTTTAAAATGCTTTTCCCTTGCATTTATTTGCATTAAAAAAGAGTTCTTATTAAGGCTGTCGATATGTGGATGTTTTTGTACTTACATCATAAAAATAACTATTCCTATATTCAGCCTTATTTAAATTCTGCTCATTAATTTACTTACAAACATGCTGACCCTGAGTTTCGTCTTCCAGTGCTGTCACATTCCACAGAGGAAAAAAAATGGTAATAATATCACTTGGTGTTAATTGGATTTGATCCCAGAACCTTGAAGTGAATAGTCACTTAATAGACGTCTGAGAATAATTAGATCTATGTATTGTTACAAACACGGGTTGTCTGACATCATTTTGTAACGTCTAATTACTGTGTATTGTGATATATATCAGTTATCACACACCAGGGGCGTATTACTAGCCCAGTCAATACAGCGATTATCACCTGCCATTCTACAGCAAGCTGGCTGGTCCTCCTGAGACTAGGGTTGGAGTTAATACAGAATATTTGTCATGAAAGGATTCCACTTCTGACAGTATATTCCTCCTGTGATTAATGAGGCACCAATCAGAATGAGCTGTGGTAAACTGAGTGAGAGATGTTGTCTGTGTGACGTTGTTGTTGTTGTTGTTGATGAAGTGGAAATAAAAGAGTTGAGGTAAATAATTTCTCATTAGCTGAAGAATCTGTCTATCTGTCTGTCCATCTGATGTTTGTTATTGTCCTCAGTTTCAGAGTTTGTACGTTCACTTGAAACAGGTTTTTTTAACAATACAGGTGAGATTTTAATGTGTTCAGTTGTATTTTGTATTATTTGACAATCATTTTTACTGGTTACTGTCTTCAGTTTTATAAACCCAGATAATAAATAATATAATATCTAGCTATCTATTGAGGTTTGATATCTGGCTATGACATTCTGATTGTTTCATTATCATGTATGTCTCTCTCTCTCTCTCTCTCTCTCTCTCTCTCTCTCTCTCTCTCTCTCTCTCTCTCTCTCTCTCTCTCTCTCTCTCTCTCTCTCTCTCTCTAATTTTTTTTATATATTTTTATGATCCCTATCTTCTGTTGTTGATTTTTACCTCTATTACTTTCTTTCAAAATATTTCCAAATTTGACCTGTAGAGGTCATCAGAGTTTGATGGATTTCCATGGTAACTGAATGTGACCAGGAACAAGGCTGTGAGTTCAGAGTTCTTTTCATGTTGAGTTTTGTGAGTAAATGAGTCGAACATTACTCAGACTTGTTTTGACATTTACTACATAAACTTTCTTGTTTTCATTACAACCATCCTTTTCAAACAGAAACACACAGAACAAATGCACCAAAGCATTAAAATAAACAAAATATTAAAATAATCATGTTGAAATACCAAAGTAAACACAATACAATGTTAAAATATCATAAAATTTTAAAATAAAATCATTAACAAATTTAACAAAATAAAAAAAATTAAATAACAAATTAAAAAATACAACATTAAAATATAACCAAATTTAAAAAAAAAATTAATATCAAAATATACCAAAAAATAATTATAGTAACATTAAAATAAAATATATATATTAAAACATGCACATTAAAATATTATAATATTACATTAATTACTAAAAGTTGAACATTACAAATAAAGATTAAAAAACTTAACATGCACACATTAAATTATGAAAATATTAAAGTGCGTTAGTATAAAAATTTAAATTAATAAAATCTACCAAATATACTTTTTGTCCTATATTATTATTTTCTTCAATTTAAGTTTACCTATGAAGATGTAAACAACATTAAAACATTTTGTTTACTTCAGTTTTCCTGCTGTATTTTGTGAAAGTTTACCTGTGTTTTGATATAAAAATGTATTTACTTATAAACATCTGTTTTATTTGTGTCTTACTAATATTTACATGTGTCTATGATAAATTATGTCAGTAAGCAGAATATATCTTCTATACTTCCCAATATTTATTTTTGCACAGCAATATTTACTAATAATAAAGTCTGATATATATATATCCTCTGTATATACATAAGACCTGTCAATAACAGTGTCAGACATATTTGCTTTACAGTTAGTAACTAGTGTTTTAGTGTTTTAGATACAAAGTGTGTGGTATGTGCTATTCTGTAAGCAGAAGTAAAACTCTCATACTTTATTTATACAGCCTATTCAATTCTGATAGTCACAGCTATAGAAATTTTAGTTTATTTATTTATTTATTTATTTATTTATTTATTTATTTTATTTATTTATTTATTTATTTTTTAGATCAGTTTTATTCATTTGCTCATCATTCTTTCATACAATTCTTTTTCTTTAAATTATTTATTTTATTATTTATAATTTTTATAATTTATTTCTTCAGTTTATTCATAAAACAGATTTGTAACTTCTGCTTTATCATTTTGGGGCCTTTTTTTTTTTTTTTAAAAACATTTCATTTTTTTTTTTTTTTTTTTTTTTTTTTTTTCAGCATATCTTTTCACTTTCCATTAATAATAATATGTGTTTTATTTAGAAACTTAATTTCGTCTTCATACATCCACTGTGTTCATGGCTTCGCAAGCAGGTTGCCAGCTAAAACTCTTTGTCCTCGGTAAACTCTCAATAGACTGGTTCTTTTCACTACAGTTTTTTTTAAAATGCACTGGTTTCCTGCTGTGTGTTAACCATGCCTGACCACAGCAGCAGAGTGCTGAAAATTAGTTTTGCATTTTTGCTCGACCCCCCCACCTCTGCCCACCCCCCCGCCATTCCCCCAGAGCACACAATTATATGAAACTTGTGTGATATATTGCAGAACCTGGACATTTTTTTTTTGTGTGTGTGCTACTGTGCATGTGGGTTTTCACTGTTGTAGTATTTATATGTAAGTTTATGTTAAAATATGTTATAGAGATAGATAAACGGATGATGTATGATTTTATGGTTTTTACTGCTGGGGTAGATACGATATATCACTTATGTACCAGTGTGTAATACGTTAATATGTATTGTTTCATCCATCTATCTGTTTTATTATCTTAATATCTAAATTTTGTATGTTACTGAATGTCTGTATGTTTATGTATTTTTCTCTTTCTCTGTCTCTTTTTCTTTCTGTATATATATATATATACACAACACACACACACATACATACATACATACATATATGTATAGACACACACATATATAGATATTTACATACATAATTTCATATATCTACATGTAAAGGTGAATAGAAATATATTTTGGCTGTCAAATAAGTTCACATGTGTGTATATATATAACAGTTTAACATTGATACATGCACATTCACACACACAGAATAAAAAAACTTGTAGTGGCAGCAGTTGCAATACTGTTAGAGTAGTAATAGTAGTTGGAACAGTAGTAGTTGTATTGGTTTTAATAGTTGTAGTTGTTGTTTGTTATAGTTGCAGTAGTAATTATAGCAGTAATTGTGACAGTAGTAGGAGATGAAGTAGTAGTAGCAGCAGCAGTAGTTGTAGTAGTAGTGATTTTGATCATATTAATAATACTGTCTCTGAGAAGGTGCGTGTAGTTGATGACTTTCTGCTGATTACTGACAGCAGTGTTTTCTCGTGATGTTTAGATATAAAAACCATTACTAAAACATTCCTTTATTCATTCACTCACTCTCTTCACTTATCTGTTCACTTTCTGTTGACTAGAAATAACAAGACTTTTTGTTTCATCTTGTTTTAAGTCTTCCTCGTTAACTTTTTCACCTGGCAGGATAGATCAGAGTTAACAGGTGAGGGTTTATCTGATGGAGGGGGGTAACTATTAAACATTAGTTTGATGGACACTAATGGCTAATTTAACCAACTGACCAGTGGCCAGTAAAAATCAAAATTCAGTGATTTTTACTTGGTTAACATAAGTGTAAAGTTTATATAATCATCTGTGTGGGTGTGTCTGTATGTATGTGTGTCTGTGTTCTATTTGTGTTTTGTGATTGAGTGTTTCTTTCTGTGTATGTTGTTTCTGTGTGTGTGTGTGTGTGTTTGTGTGTATGTGTGTTGTGTGTGTGTGTGTTGTGTGTGTGTGTTGTGTGTGTGTGTGTGTGTGTGTTGTGTGTGTGTGGGTGTCAGTGTTCGGAATGGGTAAAAAGGTACTTATCTTTAACAAGTCACAGCCTGACTTTGATCCTCTAATTAATTAGATGAATATTATTGATCTTTTACCATCTCACCTGAAAGGTGAAATAACAATAACACAGACAGGTGTTTTGGGCACTCATCACACCTGTCAATATTAATTACAGATGTCATTTTACTGATGGCTAACAAAACAAGTCTTTGTGATGTCTTTTTTCTTTTATTTTTAACAATCAGATTGTAGTAATTAATTGTTTCATTGTTCCTTTGTTTACAGTAGATTACCTGGTTTGTTTATGTTTTTTTTTTTTTTTTTTTTTTTTTGAGCACCTGATGATAAAACAGACAAGATGTAGTTTTCAGTTTGAGTGGTAAATTCATTACAGCACTTTTTTCTGTACTGAAATTCAGTTAAATGAAGAATTACTTCACCTGTTTTTGTTTCCCAGAAAACAGTAAATATCTATCCATATATTCATCCATCTATCTATTCAATATAAAATCATCATGCTAAAGGTATTTTTAAAAAAAAGGATAATCATGGAGTAAACATAACCAGAGAAAATAATTTTGAATCCATTGATTCATCCATCCATCTCTCCATTCATCTGTCCATCCACCTAGCTTGATATCCACTAATCCAGAAATCCATTTATTAAACTGTGGTATATCAGAACACTTAGTGTTCCCGTGGAGATAATTAGATAAGAGTTGAGAACACAGAGCAGATCAAAGTACTAACAGCGTGCTCCAGACCTTGCAGTGTCAACTCCGTTTACATCAGTCCTCCAGTTCATGCTTGTTACTTGCAGGAATTTCTAGCAAACAACACAGTGGCTGCCACCCAGATGTAGTCCAACACAGGATTAACACAGGATTGTTAATTTGTTGTGAGTCCATTGTGTGA
>CM022674.1:7488935-7606435 GCA_012295275.1 Chrysomallon squamiferum
TCTATATAATACAGGTGTACGTATGTGTGTGTATTTGTGTTTGTGTATTTGAGAGAGAAAAATTAGTATTTTCTGTATAATACAGATAAAAAAATAGGTATTTTCTATATAATACAGGTGTACGTATGTGTGTGTATTTGTGTATGTGTGTTGAACTGAGCTGTGTATAAAATCACACTCATATCACAACTGAAGCAGAAGAGAGTAAAGTGTTTAACAAACATGTCAATGCACAAACAGGTAATCATGTCTAAAGTCATACTCATGAATTTCTTTATTTTCTCACCTTTCACAGGTAACAAGACAGATATATCAGCACTCGTATCTTTCTTACCTGTACAGGTATGTCAATAACACCAGCTGTCTTTACAAAAGTTTTTACCTGAGCACATTGATAGTGGCTGTGGTTAAAGTGTTAGTGTAATTTGTTACCTTGAAAAAAAAAGAGAAAGTTTTTAAAGTCACTCAGGTGAAATCAGTAGATGATTTATTGTCAGGTGGGATGGACAGGTGTAACAGTTATTTCATAGATCATACGTCGTAATGATTTAATTTTCAGTGTTTATTACTTTGAATTTATGTTGTGTTTATGTTTATGGTTGAGAGAGAGAGAGAGAGAGAGAGAGAGAGAGAGAGAGAGAGAGAGAGAGAGAGAGAAATTCAGAGAAAGATGGAAGGATAGAGAGAAAAAAATAAAAATAGTGACTGTTTTGAGTAAAAGAAAAAAAAATGGAAATAAATATCTTAACCCAAGTAATTATTAAAATAATAATAATTAATATATATATGTAAAACAACAGACATGGAAAAACAATGAAAATTATTGTCATTTTTAAAAATTTCTAACACTTTTTGCCATCTCTGTTTTTTCTGTCATTGTCTCACCTTTTTGTTTCTTTCTGTGGATCTCTCTCTATATAGCTCTCTGTCCCCTCCCTTCCCCTCTCTCTCTCCTCCTCTCTCCCTATTCTCTCTCTTTCTCTCTCTTACTCTCTCCCTATTCTCTCTCTCTCTCTCTCTCTCTCTCTCTCTCTCCCTCTCTCTCTCTCTCCCTATTCTCTCTCTCTACTTTCTCTCTCTCTCTCTCTCTCTCTCTCTCTCTCTCTCTCTCTCTATTCCCTCTTCTCTCTCCCTATCTCTCTATTCTCTCTCTATTTATACCTCTCTCTCTCTCTCTTACTCTCTATTACTATCGATCTCTCTCTGTTACTATCTCTCTATTACTACTCACTATTTATACCTCTCTCTCTCTCTCTCTGTAAAATGGTGCAGCACAGAGGTCAGATAACGAGGCAGGTGTTAAGTTTTATAATCAGTATTAATCTCTACATCTCACTGTAACAACAATGGATGTGGAATGAGCAGGTATCAGTTTCAGGTGATAATATCGTTAATAATACCTGTACTTGTCTCAGGTGGGTTCTTACCTGCCCATCACACTTGTCACACCTGTTATTTGCTTTAGTATGATTAAAGACTAGTTTTGTGTGTGTGTGTTGTGTGTGTGTGTGTGTTATCAGTACCTTGTTTTATATAGCTTGGTCTGTTTAAGTGTTTATATAGTAGCTTGTTTTATATTGTTTGGTGTGTGTGTGTGTGTGTGTGTGTGTGTGTGTGTGTGTATGTGTGTGTGTTTGTTTGTGTGTATGTGTGTGTGTGTGTGTGTGTGTGTGTGCATGTGAGTGTGCGTGTGTGTGTGTGTGTACATGTTTGTAGGTATAAGTAAACTTGTATATTTAAATATTTTGTTTTCAACAGACAGTTAAAACATACAACAGTAATATATCAGTCAATCAACTATTTACATGTATGTAATTTTTTAGCTTTATGTTACAGGAACAGAAACAATATCTGATGGTCACACACTGATAAAATGTTTTGAATACAATTTACATTTGTCAGTGGCTATAAAAAGTAGGACACAGTTTAGTAAGGAAATCTTTGTGTTCACAACAGTTGACAGATACAATCTCTGAATAAAACTGTGAGTTCATAAATAGTGGCTTGTTTAGGGGAAATTGTTTTCCTTCCTTTTTCTCTCTCTCTCTCTCTCTCTCTGGGTGCACATAAATATATAATAGTTTATATGGAACACACACACCCACACACACACACACACACACACACACACACACATATATATGTATGTATATATATATATATATATATATAATTAAATAATAATGTTCAGTTTTAAAACAAAAAATTTAAATTCAGTGAAGTGGATAATGTACACTATTTAATTTTATTATTTAATTTTATTATTTAATTTTATTTGTTACAAAATGTAAAATATCTTTTTTATTCATTCTTTTGTTTATTCATTTCCACTCTGATTTGTTTCAGCTTTTATTCATTCTCACGTTTGTTTTTTACTTTTGTCAGTGTCATTTATATTTTTATCTGTCTGTCTCTTTCTCTCAGTCTGTTTAAGTGAGTATATTAAAATATATACCATTATCGGTGTGTTTTTACTGTTCAGATTTGTTTTAAAAGTTTGAAATATTATCCTTTTCTATCTGAAAAATTCCTAAAATTAACTATTTTTAAAAGAAAAGAAATGTTGAAAGAATTGAAAAAAAAAAAAAAAAAAAAAAACAACCAAAAATAATAATAATAAATAAATAAATAAATAAATAAATAAATAAATAAATAAATAAAAAATGAAGAAAAAGAAAACAGAATAAAAAAATAATAATAAAAAAAAAAATGAAAGAATTATGTGAGATATTCTTTGATGTGTTTTACATTGTGTTGTATTGTGGAGATTTTTACCTTTGATCTTTAACACAGTAAAGAATTTTAATTTTTAAAAAATTTTTTCTCCATTTTGACTTGGTAAAAAAGACGAATGATGAAGGCAACAAACTTCTTGTTTCACACACAGAGAAACAAAAAAGAAGTTTTTTTTTAACAAACCAGTATTTATCAGTGTTATAGTTTTCACATCCACAAAATCTCACATCTGTCCATGCATCTGTAACACTGTTCATCCTCCAACCTCTCACTCTCCCTTACACAGGTAAAACCAGGTGACAGAACTAACTTCTACCTATCATTAATTAAACTTTCTACAGGTAAACACAGGTGACACAACTAACTTCTACCTATCATTAATTAAACTTTCTGCAGGTCACTTAACGAGACTTACTCACCTATGATCTGAAAATAAATCAACGCTTTCAAATAAATGTATCTGTCACATCGGCCGTCATGCAGTGGATGTAGCTGCTGCCATAAACGCTGACACTGTGGCATGTTACATCGGCGCGGGTGAGTCAGGGGGATTACAAGCGCCATCGTTCTTCTACTCTTGTCATTAACATCAGCCTCACTTCTTAAACGAAATCTGCATGTCACGTAACCGTGGTGATTGATAGCGTTTAATGGTCGCTGTTTGCATGTAAATACTTGTTTTAAAAACACAGAATGGCTTTTTTATTTTCCTCGTGTTGGAAGTGTTTAGTGAATTTCTTTTTTTTTTCATTTTTCTTTTTTCTTTTTTTGAATATTTACATACTTTAGATTTGTTTAATTCAGAAATCTGTATTTCTTGTATTCTTCTTTCATTATTTTTTTCTTTTCTTTTATTCTGTTTTATTCAGTTTTATTCAGTTTCTTTTTTTTTTATTTCTTTTTTTCACTTCTTACATCTTCTTTTACTACTGCAACTACTATTAGTCCTCCTAATGGTACTACTGTTATTACTATTTCTAATGCTACTGCTGCTGCTACTACTACTACTACCACTATTGCTTTGCTACTGCACCTAATACTACTACTACTACTACTACTACTAACTAATAATAATAATAAAATTAATAGCAATAATAATGATGATGATGACAAAGAACAGAACAAGTCTATATAAAATTAAACAAACTGAACTAAGTAATAATTCTCTCTCTTTATGTCCCATCAAAAATGGAAAAAAAAAAAAAAAAAAAAAAAAAAAATGAAAAAAAAAAAAAAAAAAAAAAAAGAAGTAACGAGGAGGCTGCCACTGCCGATGATGTTTTCATCACAGCTGACATGATGCTGTTTGTTAGCTGATAAACGCTGACTTGTGTGTGAAAGTGATGCTGTGTGTTATCAGATAAAAATTTAATAAAAATTAACTTGTGTGTGAAATTTAATCTGTCCACACTCTGTCTCTCTGCTGCTGTTATGTGTGAAAGTGAAGTATATACTTGTGTGTGAAAGTGAAGTATATACTTGTGTGTGAAAGTGAAGTATATACTTGTGTGTGAAAGTGAAGTACGTACTTGTGTGTGAAAATGAAGTATATAAGTGTGAAGTATATACTTGTGTGTGTGAAATATGAAGTGAAGTATATGAAGTATATACTTGTGTGTGAAAGTGAAGTAGCTACTTGTGTGTGAAGTGAAGTATATACTACTGTGTGTGTGTAATTACTGTGAAAGTGAAGTATATACTTGTGTGTGAAAGTGAAGTAGCTACTTGTGTGTGAAAATGAAGTATATACTTGTGTGTGAAAGTGAAGTAGCTACTTGTGTGTGAAAGTGAAGTATATACTTGTGTGTGAAAGTGAAGTAGCTACTTGTGTGTGAAAGTGAAGTAGCTACTTGTGTGTGAAAGTGAAGTATGTACTTGTGTGTGAAAGTGAAGTACGTACTTGTGTGTGAAAGTGAAGTATATACTTATGATTGTAAAGACAGTTTTAATTGAAGAGACAGGAAAGGGACGTTTTTTTTATTTTATGTAACATCATGAAAGGAATATAGAAATTATTAAAATAAATAACTTTAATAAAAAATTTCTTTTCATCACACTTAATAATCTAACAACAGATTATTATTATTGTTGTTGTTATTGTTATTACTCTTAATGTTTTAATATATTTATTTATTCTATTTTATTAATACCACACCATTTTGGTAATTTTATTTAATTAATGATATATGTTTCCCTAATGTTGTTATAGAATAGGTTTTTGTTTTGATATGTTTTGTAGTGTTACTTTCTTTTTTATGTAAAATATACTTTTATATAATATTCTTTGAATTTATCACTGTTTTAAAAATAATTACTACTGATATAATTACAGTCAGGTTTATAATAATAAGTAAAAAAAACAAAAACAATTAGTGTCAAATGTTTTGATTGGTCAGTTTTAATTAACATCTCAGGCAAAGATCTGAACAGAAAACAGAAAAGAAAAAAACAAGAAAAAAAAACTCCCCATTGTTAGAAGTATACAGGAAGATTTGACTTTGAAAAGAAAATTAATTTACATCACTGTTGCCATGGCAACATGAAAGTCAAAGAATGATTTAAAGGTTTTTGACATGATGTATAAAATAAAAGCCAGGTTTTGTAGAGGCAGTGGAAGATGTGAGGGGGGTGAGAGGGAGGGGTTGATGAGAGTCAGAGACAATACTGAGTGTTGAATTTCACAATATGTATATTTTTTTTAGGAATTTAATGATATTTTATTTTGTTTGAAAACCGGTGTGAAACTGAACTGTCATTCTTCCTTTTATATTCTTTATTTTTCTCTCTCTCTCTTTTGTTTCTCCCTTTTTATTTCACCCTGAATTTCTCTTGTGTATATTTTTTATTTGTCATAATCTTTACTCTCTCTCTCTCTCTCTCTCTCTCTCTCTCTCTCTCTCTCTCTCTCTCTCTCTCTCTCTCTCTCTCTCTCTCTCTCTCTCTCTCTCTCTCTCTCTGTATCTGTCATTATTTCTAATAAACAACAACCCAAGAACCTAGAACATTTCAGTGTAATTGTAATTTTTATTTTTGTATTTCACACATATTCAGTGCAACAAGCTTTGTTTATCAAGGTAAATCTTTAGCTGTTTGTCTTGACAAATGTCAAATTTACACACAACAGTTGTTGTTGTCATGTTACTGTGTAAAATGTTTGAAGAAAAACAAGAAATAGCAGGAAAATAAATGACAGGAGAAAATATAAAGAAAAAGGTATAAAATAGGTAAAGAATCCTAGACAAAAAAACAACAGCAAAACAAGAAAAAAAAAAGAAAGGACACAATAAATAATAATAATAATAATAATAATAATAATAATAATAATATTTATTTATTTATTTATTTATTTATTTATTTATTATGAAAAAATTAAAGAAATAATGAAAGCAAAAAAACTAAATAAAAACAGAAAAGTGACTGTTTAAATTCATATTTAAATAATTATATAATTATGTAAAACATTAAAAAAAAAGAAAATTTAAATTAATATTTTCAAAGTAGATTTTTCTGTTTTTTCATCCACTAGAAACTATTTCCTGCAAGACAGAAAAAAAAAAAAAAAAAAAAAAAAAAAAAAAACGTTAATAAAAAAACATTAGTTAAATTACAGCCAATGAAAGCACTGTTCTCTGAGTGAATGTATCACCGCAGTGTCAGTGTAGTGGTTGACAGTTTACTACATCAGCTTCTTCATCGCTGCTGTAATCAGTGACAGTTGACATATGTGTGTGATACAACATGCAGTGCTGTTTGTGATAAATACGTTTGTGTGTGTTTTAAAAATTCTGTGTAATACTGTATATATTACATAGGTAAGTGATGTATGAAATATTTATAATTCTGTGTAATACTGTATATATTACATAGGTAAGTGATGTATGAAATATTTATAATTCTGTGTAATACTGTATATATTACATAGGTAAGTGATGTATGAAATATTTATAATTCTGTGTAATACTGTATATATTACATAGGTAAGTGATGTATGAAATATTTATAATTCTGTGTAATACTGTATATATTACATAGGTAAGTGATGTATGAAATATTTATAATTCTGTGTAATACTGTATACATTACATAGGTAAGTGATGTATGAAATATTTATAATTCTGTGTAATACTGTATATATTACTTAGGTAAGTGATGTATGAAATATTTATAATTCTGTGTAATACTGTATATATTACATAGGTAAGTGATGTATGAAATATTTATAATTCTGTGTAATACTGTATATATTACATAGGTAAGTGATGTATGAAATATTTATAATTCTGTGTAATACTGTATATATTACATAGGTAAGTGATGTATGAAATATTTATAATTCTGTGTAATACTGTATACATTACATAGGTAAGTGATGTATGAAATATTTATAATATGTTTTACTTGCATTTGTCTGGTTTATAAATACTGTTTAATAATGTTTAATGTTGTGCATATTATATTATTACTATTAAATAGCTACTAAATTGTTAGTTGACGTGTGTGTGTGTGTGTGTGTGTGTGTGTGTGTGTGTGGAACATGCAGTTAAAGCTGAAAGGCTTATTTAAAAAAAAATTCTATTCAATATAAATATGTGATTTTGAATAAATCAAAATTTTCAGAATTGTTGGAATAGATTTGATAATTATGCAGATATAAACTTAAAATTTAAAAAAATTCTATTTTGATTAAAGTTTTAAATTTATGTTGATTGTATTTTATGATTTTTTAATTAAAGTTTTAAATATTACATTTATGATTTGTCTTTAACACTTAAAAAACTGAAAAATTACCTTTTGAAAAATGTAATTATAAAATGTAATGTATTTTAATTTTTTTAATTTTTGGGGGGTGATCAGGTGTTGAAATACATTTTTTTTAAAAATAAGTATATTGATTCTTGTTTTTATCAGTATTTTGACTTTAAATAAATTTGTAAAATTTCAAAATGAAATGTTTGTATTTTTGTTTTTCTTAAATCAGTTTTATACTTTCTATTATATTTTCTAGAATATATGATATACAATGTATATTTAAAAATACAAATATTAATTCTTAATTTTATTAGTTGCAGTAATTTTTCTTAAATGAAATAACAAATACTGCAACAAATTTAATATTTATTTGTTTTTTAGAAATCTTTGTTGATTATTTTTATTATTAATATTTATAAAAATAATTTATTAAAAAAATTCAGTCACGTTATTTTGAGTTACAATGAATCATTTTCCATTTCACTAAGTTTCTGAATCATGATTTTTCTCTTAAAGAGTTATTTTTTTAAATTATCAATTTTTATATATTTATTTATTATTTGAATCATTTAATTATTTTATGAATCATTTGTTAAGTGAATTGTTTATTAGTCTGAATAATTTAATTGTTATTTGAATTATGGAGTATTTTTATATTTATTATTTTTATGTTGTTTATATATTTGAGTTACTAATTTTAGTTTTATTGAGTTTTTGAATTATATTTAATAATTTGTGTTTGGCTACTTTCTTTTTTAGTGTCAGTTATTTAGTTTTTGAATCATTATTTTGTTGAGCTTTTGTATCGTCATTTTCAGTTCATCAAGTTTTTTAATCATTTTAATTTGTTGAGTTTTTTTAATAATTTTCAGTTCTTTGAAGTTTTTTAAAATAATTTTCTGTTTATTGGGTTTTTGAATCATCATTTTCAGTTTATTGAATATGTGAATCATCTGTTACTTTTTTATCAGTTAAATTTTAAAAATTAAATTTTGGTAACAGAGAAATTGTGTGTTGTCATCGGGTTTCTTCTCTGTTGTGCAGATGATGGCAATGACAAGAGGATGCGAGTAAGCAGAGTATTGAAACTGCTGGCAGTTGTCGCAGCATGTTCCATATTTCTGTCCATCTGTCTGTGGAGTCAGTGTAACCATGGCAACCTGGCGTCCCGGCAAGACCAGAACTTCTACAGGTATGTGTCATAAAACACACCTATACACACATACACACAGACACACAGACACACACGTACACACAGACACACTCGTACACACACACACACCTATACATACACACAGACACACACACACCTATGCATACACACACGTACACACACACACCTATACATACACACAGACACGTACACACACAGACACACACATACACACACAGATGTACATACATACATACATGTACACATGTACACATTCAAACAAACACATATACATAAATAGACATGCACACCCACATCAACAGAAACACAAAATATAAATCTATATACATGAATTTTTGTGTGTGTATGTGTGTGTGTGTGTGTGTGTGTGTGTGTAATTTAAGTAATTAACATAATAATATATTTACTGTTTAACTGTTGTTTGTTAAACAAGGAATATCAAACCACACTTCAAAATGATGTGATAAAAAAAAAAATTAATAATAACTTTTCTTTGTTCTTTATTGAAACAGTTGTTTTCGTAATAACTAATTTTTCTTTGTAAAAGTTAAAGAAATAAATAAAGAAAACAAGTGAGAAACTTTCTCATATTGGCAGCGTCTGAGAAAACAGAACTTTATTTAAAATGTTATTACACAGACGTTTTTCGTTAATGGAAAATATTATGTTTTGCTTGAGCAGATTAAAGCCAATTTTGTAAATTTAATTTTGGCTGAATGTAATAGGAAATAGATTGTAAAGAATCAGTTTGGCAAGTTTACTCTGATCAGACTGCAACTGAAGAACAAGAAAATTAGTTTGTGAAGGTTTAAAAAAAAAAGAGAGAGAAAACAATTTTGGTATCAGTTATTAATAATAGATTTTTGTTTCTAAAAATCAGTTTATCTTTCAAATGAATTGGAAGTGTGAGATGTGGGTGTGTATATGTCTGTATCTGTGTGCGTCTGTGTGTGTGTGTGACTGTGTGAGAGAGAGAGAGAGAGAGAGAGAGAGAGAGAGCAAGGGAGAGAGCTACAGAGAGACAATCAAAAAAGAGAGAAAGATGAGAGAGATAAAAATAAAGTAAGAGAAATGAAGGTGATGCAGCTGAGTGAATTATGCTATGAAAGACAGAGTAAGGAAGACAGAAAACAGAGAAGGTGTTGGAAAGAAAATTTAATTTGAGTGTTGATGAGCTGACACTATGTGAGTTAGACATTGTGTGATGTGTTTTAGTTTAAAAATAATTATTGTTATCTTGTCTGTCAGTGTGAGGGAGAATTTTAAACTAAGCTAAACTGTGATTCATTTCAGAGAAATTCATAAAATAAATATTCATCAGATTAAAACAACATTGAATTTCAGTGACTTTTCTTTATGGCTTCAGTTATTATTATTCTTCATGAATAAATAAGGGAAATAAAATAAAATAATAAAAAAAAAAAAAAAAAAATAATAATAAAAAAAAATATAAAAAAAAAAATAATAATAATAAAAAAAAATAATAATAATAATTAAATAAATAAAATAAATAATAAAAAAAATAACAAAATAACTGAGTGTTGTTTTCACATCAAAACATGTATTTTTCATTTTGCAAATTATTTAATTCTGTTTCTAAATTTCATTATTATTATTGTTATTATTTGTTTTCTATTTTGTTAACATGGAAGACAGTTTTTGTGTAATGTTGAGGTTTAAGAAGGTATTTTTATTATTTTTGTTACTGTTATAAATTCTTATTATTGTTGCTGTTATTATTATTATTATTTAATTGTAATTCTTATTATTACTATAATTATTACTGTTATTGTTATTTACATTGTTATTATTATTGTTATTGATATATAATTATTGATACTGTTGTTATTATTATTGTTAATATTATAATTATTATACTTATTAATGTTATTGTTTTTTATTTTATTAATATTATTATTATTATTTGTTTTTGTTGTTATTGTTATTGTTGTTATTATTATTTGTTATTATTATTGTTGTTATTGTTGTTGTTATTATTATTTGTTATTATTATTATTGTTATTGTTGTTGTTGTTATTGTTGTTATTGTTATTATTGTTATTGTTGTTGTTGACAGAGATGATCTGGCTGCTGATCGACACATTCAAGGAAACTTTGACTCTGAGCAGTTTCATCCACACGGCGTCCACGCAAACACTCTGTCCAGCCTGAGTCAGGACGTGAAGTATCACCCCATCGACTGCATCATCAACGGTGACTACAAGCGACCTGTCAGATGTCGCAGGGAGAGCAGCGACGTCTACATGCCTTTTGACTTCATCAAAAACTATTTTGAGGTAACTCTAGTCTGTTTGCGATTTTCACCTTGGTTATCTCCCCATAGAGTGAAATAATTCTACACTTTTCATAATTTATTTCATGTGTGTATGTATGTGTGTGTGTGTGTTTAAGTGTGTATGTATATATATGTGTGTGTGTGAAAGTTTTATTTGTGTGTGTGTTTAAGTGTGTATGTATATGTATGTGTGTGAAAGTTTTATTTGTGTGTGTGTTTAAGTGTGTATGTATATGTATGTGTGTGAAAGTTTTGTGTGTGTGTTTAAGTGTGTATGTATATGTGTGTAAAGATTTGTGTGTGTGTTTACATGATGTTGTGTTTATTTGTTGATTTTTTTGTGTGTGTGTTTTCAGGGTGTATGTATATGTAAATGTGTGAAAGTTTTGTGTGAATGTGTTTAAGTGTGTATATATATTTGTATTTTTTGTAAATGATTGTGTTTCTTTGTTTGTTAAATTTGTTGTGTGTTTATCAGGGTTTATGTATATGTAAATGTGTGGAGGTAAATGAGTGGGTATGAACATATGTCATTGTATTTTCTATAAACTATTGTGTTTCTCTGTGTTTGGGATCTGTTTGTCGTTTGAGGTACCACGGGAGGAGCTGGAGAGTCAAGTGTGTATGGGGATGGAAGGTGACTTTTCTTTTCAATCTGTCTGTCTGTACATCTGTACCCCTGTCAGCCTGTCTGTATG
Organism: Chrysomallon squamiferum; assembly: GCA_012295275.1. Taxonomy (NCBI): domain Eukaryota; kingdom Metazoa; phylum Mollusca; class Gastropoda; order Neomphalida; family Peltospiridae; genus Chrysomallon; species Chrysomallon squamiferum. The sequence continues at coordinate 7,500,589 of CM022674.1, forward strand.
TCTGTGTCTGCGGGATCTTCTGTACATCCTTCTGTGTGTCTGTCAGCCTGTCTGTACATCCTTTTGTGACAGAGCCGGTCAAGTGTATCAGCGTCCATGGAAGGTGTGTCTTTCTTTATCATGTCTGTACATCCTTCTGTGTGTCTGTCAGCCTGTCTGTACATCCTTCTGTGTGTCTGTCAGCCTGTCTGTGCATCCTTTTGTGTGTCTGTACACGAGAACATCTGTCCATTGTTTTTGTTATTACGTAATGCAAATCATCATCTGATAGAATGTTTGTGTCTAATACTAGCTGATCATCCCTCTATTTGTCTGTTAATATATCTGTCTTTCTGTTCAGTTCTGACCATGTGCCTTTCTGTATGTGCATGAGTCTGTCCATTTATTTTATATTTAATAAATGTTCCTCCTTAAACATTTTGTGTATTAACACATATTGTCAAGATGAAGTATTTTTGTGAAATGATGATTGTGAAAAAGATAACTTTCTTCTAGATGAGATACTCTTATCATTAGCAGAAACATTTCTTTTATGTGTACCTACCCACAGACATGAGGTTATCATATTATATACTTTGACAAATGAGTTGTTAGATACTGGGTTTAATGAGAAACTGACATAGGTGGAGCAGCTAGGAGTCAGTAAGTTACTCTTACCAGTTAGCAGTAAGATATCTATTGTATACACCTACCCACATCACAAAATAAATTACCATGGCTTTCAGTCATTAGACATTTGGTTTAATGGGAAATTCTTGAAAGAGGAGCAACTAGGAGTTTTGATCTTGTAACCTAGAGAATCAGTAGTGAGCACTGGAGTAAGAACTGATCTATGACAGGCATCAGGACTGTTGTCAGGTTTACTTTGTGTTTTCACTGAAATAAACTCTTCAACAAGTCTGCTAGCAGTACCTCATTGAGTGTGTATGGGAGTTGTGTGTGGGGGGATTCTGTTTGATGTTAAACTCAGAGGAGTGATGCTCCCAGATGTGAGGGAGTAAAGAACACGAAACACAAATAGACTGGTTTTTGTTTCCACTCTGTTTACACTTATAGTCTGTGTTACTGGGTACAAAAAAAAAACCTCAAGAATTTCTGATAATCTGTCTAACGCAATTACCAGAACATTTTCTAGCAAAATATTTTTTTGACAATTACCAAGATAATATTTTAAACTTAAATGCTCTTTTTAAAATTTGAACATATTTTTTTTTTTTTTTTTTTTTTACTTTTTCCATTTAATAGCCTCATTAACAAGAACAAATTTGTTCTGCAGGAGGAGGAGGAAATATTCTTTGATTGCTTCTGTTTGTTTTTAATTATATGTAAACATACGTAGAACAGTTTCCATGACAACGTTAACAGTAGTTGATGTAAATGAAATATTTTTTGTGAAATATTTCTTGATTTTTTTTCATTATTTCAATATAAAAAAAATAAAATAAATAAACATATATATATATATATTAATATATTTTAATTATATTTGTCTATTTTATAAATACTGTTTTATTATTATTATTATTATTATTATTATTATTATTATTATTATTATTATTAATATTATATATATATATATATGCACTCAGGAATATATAGATTTACAGTTAATTAAATATTTTAAAACATTAATAATGATTAATGAATGAGGTGAAGAGAAATATGAAGGAAAGAAAATGACAAGGTCAGACAGACAGACAGAAAGACAGATGGAGCCAAAAACACAGAATGATAAAAAAAAAAAAAAAAAATAGCCAAAAATATGTTGATGAAGTAACATCAATATTCAAAACAGTTTTCTCTCTGTTCATCATATTAAAATAAATATTATTCATTTGATGAAAATTCATCTTTCTCTATTCATCATTAAAATATTCCTTCCTTCCTTCCTTCCTTCATTCATTCATTTGTTCTGTCTTCACACATTCCATTCTTGACCAGTGAGTTATTTCATGTGACTGACCAGTGAGTTGTAATTCAGGTGTTCCTATATCAACTCAGTGGACCACAGAAGGACATCACTATCCTATCCAGATAGCCCAGTATGGACTGAGTCACCACAGTAAACATATCCTACAAGGAAGTCCAGAAATTGTGATCCTAGAGGACGCGGAGGAGGACCGAGTGGCAGACTGGATCATACAGGACAAGAGGTCACAGGTCATGCTCACTGACGACAAGTCAGGAGCCAGAGTTCTCGAGTTCATGTCTCCAGGTGGGCTTACTTTGTTTTATGTTTAGTTTTGTTTTGTTTTGTTTTGTTTTATTTTAGTTTTAGTTTTTAATTTTTTTTTTTTTTATTTTATTTTATTTATACATTTTATAAATATACATCAATAATTAAATAAATATTAATTTTTGATTGATTTTATTTTATTTATTTATTATAATGATTTTTAAAGATTTATTTACTTGCTTTATGTTATAAATTATTACAAAACCATTATTGTTATAATTGCTATTATTATCATCATTATTATTATTATTGTTGCTATTATTGTCATTATTATTATTATTATTAGTAGTAGTAATATCATTTCTGTTCTTCTTTTTCTTATTATTGTTATTACTATTATTATTCTTACTTATTATAGCTATTGTTATTATTATTATTATTATTATCATTATTATTATTATTATTATTTTTATATTATTATTATTACAATTATTATCATTATTATTACAATTATTATTATGAAAATTTTATTATTATTATGACAACTTTTATTATTATTATTATTATTACAATTATTATTATTATTATTATTATTATTATTATGATGTTATTATTATTATTATTATTATTATTATTATTACAATTATTATTATTATTATTATTATTATTATTATTATTATTATTATTATTATTATTATTATTATTATTATTATTTATTATTATTATTATTATTATTATTATTATTATAATTATTATTATTAATTCAGACTCTCTGAAGACTCCTGGTCTGTCTATCACAGCTGATGAAAAGAACAATCACTTCGTGTCAGTCGACATCAAGTTTCTGTCTAACGGCAGCATCACCGTCAGCGTTGAAACGCTGAGCCAGCAAGTGTTCCGCATCCACTACGTCCTCAGCTCAACCCTCATTCTCATCGAAGGTCGCGACATCTTCTACGGCCTCGGACTGCGCCGCAGCCAGTGGATTCACATCGCCCGCGACATCAGCATCGACCTCCAGAAAGGCCTCGCTCTGCGCTACAACAAGATCAAGCGGGCCAAGCTGAAGCACAACTTTTCCAAAATCACGACAATAACCGTGCGCGGCCAGGGCTTTCTGGACAACCTGACGCTGGCCTCATCTGTGCACTTGGACAATTTCTACAGCGCCGCCGACTGGCTTGTGCATCATCAGAACGACCGCGGGGGCTGGCCGGTGATGGTGCGGAGGAAGCTGGTGCCGGGGCGGTTGGAGTTGCCGCCGGGCTGGTACTCGGCGATGGCGCAGGGGCAGGCGATGTCGTTGCTCGTGCGTGCGTATCTTTTATCTGGGAACAAGAAGTACGTCGACGCTGCTGTCGACGCGATGAAGCTGTTCGAAATCAGTAGCGACCAAGGAGGCGTCTTAGCAAAGTTTGCAAACACTTACGAGTGGTACGAGGAGTACCCGACCACGCCGAGCAGCTTCGTGCTCAACGGCTTCATTTACTCGCTCTTCGGCCTGTACGACCTGAAAGAGGTTGCCGCCGGTGATGCTGCTGCCATGGCCGAGAGGCTGTACAACATCGGAATGAAGTCGCTGAAGTTCATGCTGCTGCTGTACGACACGGGCTCGGGCACGCTGTATGACTTGAGACACGTGTCACTGGGTGTGGAGCCCAACAGGGCGAGGTGGGATTACCACACAACACACATCAACCAGCTGCTGCAGCTGAGCGTCATCGACTCGGACCCGCTCTTCAAAGTCACAGCCAATCGCTGGATGGGTTACATGAAGGGAAAGAAATCAAAGCATAATTGAGCCAGTGGGTGACGTGGTTACATTTCTGTAAATTATTATTTTTGCAATAAGAAACAGTGTATTTGATTGGTTGATTCAGTTTTGTTTAATGGATGGTGTATGAGTTGTTTTATTTGTATATGAATTTTACTTTTACAGGGAAATTTTCGTTTTATTTTCTTTTACTCTGTTATTTTTCTTGTTTTTAAAAACGAATTTTAATTAATATATCTTCATCTAATTGAAAAGAAGATTGCTTCTCAATAAAATTAAACTTAAAATGAACATTTTATAATAATTATTATCTTCAGATCAAATTAGATAGCATTAATTTTAATTTAAGAGAATTAATTTTTGATTTGATTTATATTAAAATAAGGCAATTTTTCAAAATTTTAAGTTTTGTTTATATATAAATACAAATTTTTAAAAACCTGAAAAATTAATGCAAAATAAAATGAAAACAAAGGATGTTTTCATTATTGTTAAAAAATAAAATTAAAATAAGTTAATTTAAAAAAAAAAAAAAAAATTATCATTGACAAATTGCATTATGTTTAGTACAACTGTTTTATTTCCTGAAATGAGTGCCATTTATGGTTGTTGTTGTTCGGTTGTTTTTTATTTATTTTTATCATTTGGGGGGCTTTTTCTTGTTTTTATATATCTATATCTATATATATAATAATGTGTGTGTGTGTGTGTGTATATATATATATATATATACACACACACACACATACACACACACACATTATTAAATTCCTTCTTCATGTTTGTAATTCAACAGTAAATAAATTTATAAAGTGTATTGTACATAACTGATGAACTATTGCACTGATGACTTTCTGTATTGTGTAACTGTACATTTATTTCTGTATATTTGATCATCTGTGTATTAAATTATTACACTACTAGTACAATTTAAAATATTTTATTCATTCTGTACACACTAAATTAAGTGATGTACTTAGTTTTTTCACTCTGATTTTTTCATTCAAAATAAATATATTTATTTAAAGTTTGTGGATGGAGGTAAAGTAATAAATTGATACTCTTTATATTCAGAAATAAAGAAGTAATATAATTAATATTAAAATATAACAAAACATTTTAAAATAAAAATAAAAATTAATTGTAGTGCATTGAATATTTATTCATTCGTTTATTTATTTATTTGTTTATTATTATTATTATTATTATTATTATTATTATTATTATTATTATTATTATTATTATCCATTTAATAGTTTAAACTAAACTAATCATTTTAATTTTTTAATATTTATTTTGGTGTGTATTGATGAATTTAATTTGTAAGACATTTTATTCGTTTCTTGTATTTTTAAATTTTATTATTATTATTATTATTATTATTATTATTATTATTATTATTATTATTATTATTATTATTATTATTATTGTGATGTATATAGTTTTAATCACGTGCTCAATAATGGCGTTACGTAATGCGCTACGTTCTCAGGTGCTGACGTCATCAGATTGCGATCTTGCTGTACATTTTTTGTGTTTTCACAGATCGCTAGTCGGTTGTGAATTATTTGTATTTCAGATTTTCTACTCACAGTCAGTAACGATGCGGATCCAGGAAATATTACGTAAAACCAACCGCTGGAAATTTTTATTTTGAAATACATGTGTTGGTGCGTTAACACTTTTAAAATGGCCGAAATTTTAACTTCTCGGGAGAGAACTTGACAAAAATTTTCCTGGATCCGCTGCTTAAATTCTGTTGATATTAATATGATTATACGTTTATCTTTATTTTGAATTTACAGTAACTGTTTTGGTTGTTGCTTTGTTTTATTATTATTATTATTATTATTATTATTATTATTATTATTATTATTATTATTATTATTATTAAATATAGCCTTTTATTTATCGTTATGATTGCTTATCCAATTAATTCTCACATAAAAAAAAAAAAAATTGTGAATTATGTTTATATATATATATATATTAATAGAAATATGGTCTCTAAAAAAAAGAGTTAATTTAATTGTTATATTTTATTTATTTATTTATTTGTTTGTTTATTTATTTTTGATTTTTTCTTTTTATTTGACAATTATATATATATTAATAGAAATATGGTCTCTAAAAAAAAGAGTTAATTTAATTGTTATATTTTATTTATTTATTTGTTTGTTTATTTATTTTTGATTTTTTCTTTTTATTTGACAATTATATATATATTAATAGAAATATGGTCTCTAAAAAAAAAAGTTAATTTAATTGTTATATTTTATTTATTTATTTGTTTGTTTATTTATTTTTGATTTTTTCTTTTTATTTGACAATTACTGTTTTCCAAATCCTGTTAACTGTAAATATATATTTATTTTACGAGCTGGGCTGTATTCAAATTAAATTCAGCGAATTTAGATGTTATTAAAATACTATTAAAACGTTTCTCGTTGTAAAGATTAATTTTAACTAAATTATTTGTATTATAAAGAATTTTTAAATGAAATGTAAAGAAATATAATTTACGTTTTAAAAGATCGAAAATTGACGAATTTTAACGACCTTATGACGTCATATCATTGTTTTAATGACCTACGCACTTCTATTTCTTTTTATTATTAGATTTTATTTATTTATTTATTATTATTATTAATTTTAAACTTTGATTCTTCGAATATTATACTTGAAAAACGTTTATTTTTTTAAAATTTTGGTGCAGAAACACCAGAAAACAAACATGAACATTTTAGGTTGTGTATTGTGATTATAAATGTGTTTTATTTTTTACTATCTCGACGTTCTTGTCTCCCTTGTCGTTGTTTTGTGATGTACGGTGGCTGGCTGAGTTCATACTTGTGTATATAGTTAATGTTATTATTACTGTGGCATATATACATATATATATATTTTACTGTTTGTGCATATTTCAGTGTAGTGGATTAAAATCATTCATAATTTCGTCATCATGTAACTAGGTCCTATTTTTATTAGCTTGAACGGGCGCATCAACAACAGTAAGAAAAAAGAGTAAAATACGAGGAAAAATTCCAACCTAACTGTCGTATACTGCATGTCACGGATTCGTATGTTTTCGTCTGACAGACTTTCATTTAACATTTAATTTTTACGTCATATGCTGTACTATTAATAGACGATATAATGACAACGCATTCCCTTCACTGAAATGAATAGTAGGCGATGGCGTAATTATATTTGACGTCACAGTCCATTATTAGCAACAAATTTGTTTATCAACGGAAACGGGGTAAGTTTAGACTGATATTATTAAAATAGATATAAATAATTATTTATATTACTTTTGCTTGGTTTTAGTTGTCTTTTTTATTTTTTTTTTTTTTTTTAAATATAAGCTGATTTTATTATATACAAGACTGTTTATTTATTTTAATTTTGAATAAAATCAGCATGTTTTGATTTTTTATTATTATTACTATCATCATTTTCGTTTATTTTTATTATTATTATTATTATTATTATTATTATTATTATTATTAAAGTGAATGTATGTTGTGATATGTAAAGAAATCAAAAGCATTCCATCTTGTGTTGTACGTGTATTGTCAGAAAAGTGCTTCCAATCTTTTCTTTTGTAAATATCGCTGGAAAGCTCTCTACAGACATAAAAACATAACAAATTTTCTTTGTCTTTTGTTTTCTTTCGATTTTATCAGCAGAAACACACATACGTGAATGAACAACAAAAAAAAAACGTTTCAAACTGTTATATATTTTATATTATTTAAAGACAACATCGACATTTTTTATTAGTTTATTTTTCTGTTATTATTTACTACTACTACTATTACTACTTCTACTTTTATTAGTATTACTACCACTATTATCATTATTATTATTATTATTATTATTATTATTATTATTATTATTATTATTATTATTATAGTTGTAGAATAGTAGAAGTAGTAAATGTAGTAGCAGTAGTTACAGTAGCAGCAGTAGTGGTGGTGGTGGTGGTAGCAGTAGTTTTGTGTCGTGTTGTTTATATGTCAGTGTGTGGATACCCTCTTTGGCACAGTGCCGCCTAAAGATAAAGAAAATGGTGATCGCATGAGAAAGACGAAGTGGACAATAGTTACACAAAAACTCGGTGAAAGAGAGAGACACGAAACAGATAAAGCGAAAGGAGAAGAGATAGACAAAGACAGAGAAAGACAAATATATACAGATAAACAGGCTGTTAGTTGATGAATAATAGATAGATATAGATACGTAGACAGACAAGGAGAAAGTGTGAGAGTTACAGTAAGAATGTACAAACAGACGTACAGGTTTTCTCTAGGTTTTAGAGCACGATCTCGGTAATGTACATGTATAGTTTGAGCCTACGTCTGTTGGGAGCAAGAACTCTGTCGATTGTTCTCTGTCGAGTTACTAATTAAATGATCATTTCTTTGCCATGCTTCAGAGTCGAAGATGAAAATGTTCAGCTCATTTCTTCGATTACGAGCCGTTCTCTCTTTCCGCGGCCTAATCCTTTCACTGGGCGTGTGTGAAGGACAGAGGGGCAATCGACTAACTGCCATCTTTAATAGCTGGACTCACTTAAACTTAACTGTCTTAATCAGCGTTTCAATTGAAACGTTTTACTTCAACAGTGTAAGTGGTTCAGTCAATTATCACTTTCCAGTTTCACAATCCCTTTGGGTGGGGGGAGGCCTTTTCTTATAATGAACGAACCCGTCTGGAGTAGTCTGGGGGGGTTGTAAACAAATTGATGGGTTTCAGTGCTAGCTATGGCGTTCTATTTTGTATGAGATATTTAAAAAAAAAAGAAAAAAAAAATGAAAAAAGTTAAGGGTTGTTATTTAGACGAGTGATTATGTGTCTATCACCAAAGTTTCTTGTAAAATATGGTTTTGGTTCAAGTAAAAGGAACGAGTTAATGGACGTCTATTTGCGCACACAAAGGACGCGCAACGTAAAAAGACTTAAAGAAATTGGATTGCTGTACATTCAGTCTGTCTGTCTGTGCTTCCACTCGTCCACTTTAATCAACAACGTACTCCCCGCTCGGATTAAAGCCAATAAAACGTGCAGTGTCACCCGCCCAGGCGTGCGATCTCTTTACATTCTGTTAAATTAAAGTTAAAATTACGTGTTTTACGTTACTTTTATGGGACGTTCACCAGTGGTAATACATTTTATCAACTAACAAAATTTGAAATTTACCGCTGAAATAAAACCGCGTCCGTACGAGTGTGTTTTTGTGTGTGTGTCTCAGTGTGAATATTTTTGGTATTTAATTGTGATTACTTCCTTTTGTACGTATGCTTGTATCTACGCACGGTATGCATACATGCACATGTATGACTGAATGTGTGTTTGATTATGTTTGTGTGTCTGTGTATGTGTAAACTTGTATATGATATTTCAGACAATGTCGCTCACAAATGAATATCTTATATTTCAGAAAAACACAAACACATACACATATGTATATACAATAACAATGCAGATAGAATACACATACAAAACAGCATACTTAAAGAAACACAGTAACAGCACATACATCCACAACCTAATCAGTAATGATACACATACATACACATCAACAGATACCAGTAAATAATAATTACTGAGACATATACTCACATGTACACACAAACATACAGACAGCAATAATCTACACACACACACATACCTATATATAGCAATAATATATAGTAATAATCTGCACAGTACATACATACATACATACATACCTACATACATACGTACATACATACATACATACATACATACATACATACATACATACATACATACATACATACATACATACATACATACATACATACATACATACATACATACAGGGTAATACTAAACTACATGAGTAATTCACGCGTACATTCACACACACATACACAGCAATAATCTACACTTGATAACCAAATGGTAATATCGTCCGCCTTCGGAGTGCTGGCGAGTGGATGTCGTAGGTTCGAGTCTCGCCAGTGCAGAGTTTAATGAGATGTACATAAATATTCAGATCCTAAGTAATAATACATCTTACATAGACGCAATAAAAATATACACATAATAGCAAATCTTACACATAACAGACAGTACTAAAACACACATACGTACACAACCACACATACACGGTAAGAAAACAACGATTACATGCAGTTATAATAGATACGTACATACAAAATACATAGGCTGTACATAGTTTAAAAACATATACAAATATTTCAAAACCTGTTCATTATGTCAGTAAAACAAATTCTAAAAAAAAGTCTTCTAAATGGGCACAGATACATAAATACGACATAATTTCTTTCCTTTTTCATTTCTTTGTTCTTTTTTTTTTTTTTTAATCAATTTATTTTTTATTATTATTTTCTTTCTAACGAAAAAAAAAAAATTGAAAAATTTTTTTGGGCGTTGACATATTTGTTTCGGTTGTGAATGAGAATGTGTATCACATATTATTAGCATTTCTTTTTTTGTTTGTTTAAAAGCTCAAAACAAAGGTCAAACGCATACGAGAAGAGGGCAAAAACGGAATTAGGTGACAAGCGTTATCAGAGCCAGATGTGATACTATTGTTACAAGCGAGCTTTCCAGTACGGAACATTCACTTTTTATTGAATTCTGCTGAAACTGTCACCACTCCTACATCTTAATATCAGACACAAACAAAACACAGCTACTGTTCTGCGGCAAATCCTTTTCTTTTTTTTTTTTTTTTTTCTTTTTTCTTTATAACATAAAAGGATAAATAAAAGGATTAAAAATAACTATAATATTAAAAAATAAAAATAAAAACTTGAACTGTCTAAGTTTGATTTTGGTGTTGATGTAGTACGGATGCAAGTTTTCGTACATATGGAGTGTATATTAAAATAAAATAAAATAAAATAACTTTACACTTACGCACCTACACAAAGACACATATTTTAGTTTATTTGTATTGTCGTCTGCCTCCTGAGTAAAAAATAAAATGATAATAACAAAAAGAAAAACAGAAAGAAAGAAAGAAAAAGGAAAAATAAGGAGGAAAGAAAAGAGAAAAAGAAAACGAAAACGCAAAAAGCATTATATATATATATAAAAAACAAATTTGTGAGAAAGTATATTTGTTCTGTTTCCTAGTTATGTCATGAAATCACATAAAAACCAAACGAAACCAAATTTGGCGTAGACCCAGTCTGTATAGGTATTTTTAACATTCCTATTGCACGAGATGAAACGAAAGAAAAAAGTGAAAATTTCGTTTTCTGTGCCTCCTAATAGAGTTCTTATTTTAATATTACCTAAGATTTCTCGTCAGATTTGTTTTGAAAATGCCAAACGCCTGGAAATATATAAAGTATATTTTAGTCGGTTATTCGATCATCAGTAATGTATATGTATTTTTAGAATATATTTTATTATCTTTTTTTAAAAACTTTTTATATTTTTTTATTTGCTGTTACAAAATGCCAACAAAGACTGAGTTGTGGTACTTTTTTTTACTACTTGAAACATCTCGTTTTCCCAGTATTCGTCTGGAAGTACTTTCTCTTCTGTCATCGTACTTTCCTCCTTAAATATGTATTGCTCTGAATTATTTCGAGATGAGTACAATTTCTTTTATATTTTTTTTAAACAGAGTAGAGAAAAAAAAGTCTTGTAGTTTTGGTGCATTGGACGATAAAGAGAAACACAAATAATACATTTTTTATTTTCTGAATGAAAACACTATTACAAATAAAACAACAACAACGACAACAATAATAAGAATGATAACAACGTAATAGTTAAAACGATAATGATAATAATAATAACAATAACAGCAACAAAGCCAAAACGTTAAACAACAACAACAACAACAACAACAACAACAACAACAACAACAACAACAACAACAACAACAATAATAACAACAATAATAATAATAACAAGAAGAAGAAGAAGAAGAAGAAGAAGAAGAAGAAGAATTATAATACAATAATACATTACAAACAGACGATAGATAGAAAGACAGATACAGATATGCACATACATACACACTCCTTATTTCTGGAGGAATATTTTGTCGACTCTGTTACAAGGTTAGATTAAGAACCAAAGAAGATGCTGGAAAATAAATGAATCTGTTGTATAAAGACGACGTTGCCAACTTATTTCACATACCTGCTGATGTGTTAACAAACCTAGATTAAAAGCTTAACACAGGAAATAACACAGACATCAATTCTTCCAAACAAGGTTTTTACTGTTTCATGTAATATAAGCGTCTGTATTTACCGTGTGTAGTGTTGTTTACTATAGATATATATATTGTTATTTACTGTGATTGATGTTATTTATTATAGATATATATATTGTTATTTACTGTGAATGATGTTGTTTATTATAGATGTATATATTGTTATTTACTGTGAATGATGTTGTTTACTATAGATGTATATATTGTTATTTACTGTGATTGATGTTGTTTACTATATTATTATTAATATTGACTGATATTGTTTGCAGTATTGTAAACAATAATGACTGATATTGTTTGCTGTATTGTAAACAATAGTGACTGATATTGTTTGCAGTATTGTAAACAATAATGACTGATATTGTTTGCAGTATTGTAAACAATAATGACTGATATTGTTTGCTGTATTGTAAACAATAGTGACCGATATTTTTTACTGTATTGTTATTAATAGTGACTGATATTGTGTACTGTATTGTTAATAATAGTGACTGATATTGTTTACTGTATTGTTAATAATAGTGACTGATATTGTTTACTGATATCGCTTTCTGTCATTCTTATTTTCTTCTTCTCTCTATCTCTGGATCTCTATACAGATGACAGACATACATACACACACAAAATAACAAACACATAAAAAAAAAAAAAAAGGAAGTAAACTAAAACTCAGAAAGATATTTATTTTTATCCTTTTTTTATCCTTTTATATTATAAAGAAAGAAAAGAAAGAAAAGAGGATTTACCACAGAACAGTAGCTGTGTTTCGTTTACTTCTGACATTCAGACGTAGGAGTGGCGACTGTTTCAGCAGACGTCACCGAACTCAATGAAGCCGATAGAGATAACTTTTGCTGAGAATAAAAATAGAGTGATTGTTACAAACAGTTTTAGTGAACAGAGTCAAAAGGTGAAGAATAAAATTAAGTTGACAAAACTTATTTGTTTCAGGTCATTATTCCTTTCTTTCTTCTTTGTTCAGTTTTAGTTTTTTGTTTTTTGTTATTATTTTTCTTTTTCTTTTTAATTTTTTTTCTTCTTTTTCTTTTTCTTTTTAATGTTTTCTTCTTTTTCTTTTTCTTGGTAAAACAAATATTTGTTCTTATCTTTTATAATACAGTGAAATATGCACGCGAAACGCGACCTAGATACGAATACAAAAGACAGGTAAATAATACTTATGGCGCGTATCTGTACTTGGCGGTGCGGAGAAAAACGATGAGATAAAAAATGTCATCGTGGTCGTGTTTTCACAGTACACGTAACGCTAAACGTCTGTACGGGTACATGTTCCAGTTGTTGTCATTTTAACTCGGTAACACAGAGCTGAAACCCGAGTAATAAATAACATTCTGTGGTGATTACGTGTTCGGGTTTAATTTTATATAACATAAATATGTCTAAAGGACTGAATGAGTGAGAGATGGAGGGACAAAATAGAGAAGAGAGAGAGAGAGAGAGAGAGAGAGAGAGAGAGAGAGAGAGAGAGAGAGAGAGAGAGAGAGAGAGAGCTACTGCAATGTATTTTTATCATTTTAGTGTTCATTCATTATTATTATTGTTATTATTTCTGGTACTGCTGTTATTATTATTATTATTATCGAGAGAGAATTTGACTGATTTATATATTTATCTTTCTTAATACCGAGAATCTGTAAACATATTTTTAATACACACATTTTACACGAATAACGGGAATGTTATTGAGCATTATAATGTGTATTCACACACGCACACATACACACATAAATATAGTGGTGTCATCTTTCATGCAAAATACTTCCTCCTTTAAACACGCAACATTTTAACTGCCTGTAAACACTGTTTTTTTATACGTCAGATGACCATAAAATCATATCGCTACGTCAGTGTGCTTTATCGATGCGTCTGTTAGACTTTAGAATGCCAATGAAAGTCTATGTAGATATGTTTTAAATATACAGTATGTACTAACAGTTCAAAGTATATAACATGTGACAGGTGGTGGGGGCAGAAAGAAAAAAGAACAAGTTGATGCACACACTGAGAATTACGTCACAATCAACATATTTCTCTGTTACTGTTAAGCCTACATCGTCAGTGACGTCTATAAATACATTTATTATTTAACTACTTCAGTCACCACATTTTGCTCTGAACATGATACTTCATTAGACTTGTGGTATTTAATATAAGAAAAATTTCTATCGTGTATCCATCACTGACATTTACTGTTCACACTTGTTTGTCTAACACCCAACACTTTTATCACTGTTCTCATAAATATATACTAATATAAAATTTAAAAAAATTTAAAATAATTAAAAATATATTTAATAAATACAATAAAATAAAATAAAATAAAATAAAATGTAATGGTCATTAATAATTTAAGAACAGACAGTCTGTTGTTAAAATACAAATGACCGTCACATTTAATTTTATTTAATTTTATTTTATTTGTTCGTTTTTTATTTATTTATTTATTTTATTGTTATGATTATTGATTTTTTTATATTTCATAATTTATTACAAGTATTTAAATAGATGTTCACAGATAGCTAAATCATGTTAAACAAATAAATAAACAAATAATAAAAAAAAATAACAAAAGAAGAATATATTCATTTTCTCAAAGTAATAATTTTGCATAAAAAGTAAATAATAAAGGAAACAAAAAGACTATATTTTCACTCCTGTACATATTGTATATATTTTTTTTTATCTCTATATCTACATCAATCTATCTATCTATCTCTCTGTGTGTGTATTTTATACACACACACATAGATATAAATACAAACAGGTAACGAATGTATAAAATATGGTAAGTATGCATATGTGTGTGTGCGTGCATATATAATACATGGATATATGTATGTGTGTATGTATGTATGTATATGTGTCTATATATAGGGTGGCCCAAAAGTAGGTTTACAGTTATTATGTAGGCAATTTATTTTAAAATACAAGCATGTTTCAAGCATTAAACAAAAACTGTTGCAGCATTCTTCAAACCTCTCTAGGACGCTCTGACACACAGTGCAAGCAACTTCAAACATATAAATGATAGTTTAATAACTGTAAACCTACTTTTGGGCCACACTGTATACACACATATATATACACACACACACATACATACATACATACATACATACATACATATATATATATATATATATATATATATACATACATACATACATATATATATATACATACATACATACATATATACATATATACATACATACATACATATATATATATGTGTGTGTGTGTATGTGTGTATGTATGTATGTGTATGTGTCTATATATATTCTCCACGTTTTCCTCTTTATAAATCATTATTTATTTTCACTGACGTCACTAAATCTAACAAAGGCCTGTAACTCATACCAGCTCATGGTTGTAGATTGATCAAATAAGCCGCAGCAGTTCTCCGTCACGACAAGCCTGCTTCAGTCACGTGACTGTGTGTAAGGGTCAAGTGACATCGTTTTTTGTGTTTTTTTTTCTTTAGTGACAGCGCTGCTGGATAAACCAGGTGAAATGTTGGCTTTGTGGATTATCGTCATCGGTTTTACCGTGCAAGGTAGTAATATCTGTTATTGTTGTTGTTGTTGTTCTTCTTCTGTTGTTGTTGTTGTTGTTGTTGTTGTTGTTGTTGTTATTTATTATTATTATTATTATTATTACGAAAGAAAAAAGTGATGTTGTTGTTGATGATGATGATCTTGCTGTTATGTCTTATTACATTATTATACCTATTATTCTTTTGTGCAGATTTGGATATACATATATGTATGTGTATATGTATGTATATATATATATATATTTGTATGAATGCATGCATCCATACTTGTATGTATGTATATATGTATGTTTTTTATATTAAGATGTGTGTGTGCCTTTGTGTGCGTATGTGTGTGTACACGAATGCACGCGTCGACACATAAGCTAAATTTTACTTACCAGGTATATATATCAAATATGTAAATATAAGTTGTTTGCCTTTGGGGTGTATTTTATCACGACAGATATAAATCTTTCAAGAAATGTATTGTTTTTTTAGATATGTAAAAAAGTATATAAATATATATACTTACAAAAAACACAACAATAACCAAAACAAAAAAAAAAAAAAAAAAAAAACGCAAGAAAAATTTATATTATGAAGGACTGGGGATTTTTTAATTTATTTTTATTTTTTTTTTCCTGACGACTTAATTTGGTTGGAGAATAGTACTCTTGTTTATACATGTTACTTACGACTAATCAGCACAAAATGATAGACACGTAAATATGTACCCACACAGAAACACACAAAGAAGGCGAGAGCCGTCGTAATTTATGTCGATGTTATTTGTTTGAACTGTCACCTTTATTGTATCATGAGAAAACCTGAATAATAAATGACACATATTTAAATATTTACATTGTTACGGAAGGCATGTAATTCACTTTCAGTTTTATTTTATTTTCCTCCTGCTCTATGCCATTTCTTCCTTTCTTTCTTTCTTTCTGTGTTTGTGTGTGTGTGTTTTTTTGTGTGTGTTTGTGTGTGTGTTTGTGTGTGAGTGTGTGTGTTTGTGTGTGAGTGTGTGTGTTTGTGTGTGAGTGTGTGTGAGTGTGTGTATTTGTGTGTGAGTGTGTGTGTTTGTGTGTGAGTGTGTGTATTTGTGTGTGAGTGTGTGTGTTTGTGTGTGAGTGTGTGTGTTTGTGTGTGAGTGTGTGTATTTGTGTGTGTTTGTGTGTGTGTGTGTGTGAGTGTGTGTGTGTTTGTGTGTGAGTGTGTGTGTTTTTGTGTTGTTTTTCCTCCTGTGTGTGTGTGTGTGTGTTTGTTTGTGAGTTCCTTCCTTGTGTGTTTGTGAGTGTGTGTGTTTGAGTGTGTGTGTGTTTGTGTGTGTGTGTGTGTTTCTGTGTGTTTTGTGTGTGTGTGTGTGTGTGTGTGTTTGTGTGTGTGTGTGTTTGTTTGTGGGGTTTTGTGTGAGTGTGTGTTTGTTTGTGAGTGTGTGTGTGTATTTTTTTTTGTCTTTTTTTTTCTTCTTTTTTTTGGGGGGGGGAGCTGATGTTGACAAGGTAAGGCTCGGTGGTAGATGTTCTAGTCCTTTCAAAATCGTTTTTGGCGTTCCAACCAGTACCCATGATGTATTTATCAAAGTTTATATAAAATATTAATCGGTGCTAAATCACGAAAATCTTTGCTTCCGGAGCGGGTTTCTTCTCGAATGCCAAATCACATGACTGAAATTAATAAATATTTAAACAAACATGTTTTCGGGTGTTATTAAACATTCATTCTAAAAGATTCATTCTGTTCAGTTTAATAGGTTGTTATTTTGCAAGTACGAAAATGCGGCTGCAAAAGTGTATAGTAAATATTCCGTACATGATGTCCAGTGTATACTGTTGTTACAGGCTGTTACTGAAGCTTATTTTATATATCAAAATATTTTCTAAATTCGTTTTATAACATTTCAACACTAGATACGTGTGTTGTGTGCGTGTGTGTGTCTGTGTGTGTGTGTGTGTGTGTGTGTGTGTGTGTGTGTGTGTGATATATACTGATTATTATATATATGTAATTTATGAAAATTACTTCTGCATGCCAGTAATGTGGAAAGAAGCGCTTCCGCTACCAGCACATATCGTGATAATCCGCAAACAACCGAGAACTTGCTGTTTTAATCTTGTAGTCACTTCGATTCATTTACTATTTCAAATGACAACCTTTAATATTTGTATTTAATAGGAATTCATCTATACATTCCTTGCATGGTATGTTAATATTTATAGTTAAACGATTTTTTTTTTTCTACTTGCCATTTGTGTATTCGTTTGTTTGTTTGTTTGTTTGAAATTTATTTATTATACTTTTTATTAAATATTTTTAAAAATATTTTAAAAAATCCAAAGAATTCTTATTATTTGTCAACATTTAGTTATATCTGGGATTTTACAATATTTGTCAAAGTTTATTTTATCATAACATTATTTACATTAGTAAACAAACAAAATTTTTTCTGAAATTCTTTCAGTTCTTTTTCTAGAACCGACCTTGGCACATGACGTCATAATTTGATGACGTAATAATCGTACGACTCATTCACAAAAGATAAATGTGAAAGCAAATAGTCATTTATAATCTTATGTTTGTTAATAGGGTGTAAAAACAATAAATAAATCAATAAATGATGATTTTTTCAAAAGTTGTTTAAGGGTGAATATTAATAACTAAACTAAAATGGTATGAATATGCAAGAACTGAAAATTATTTGTGAGTAAATTTAATTTTTTTATTTTTTTTATTTTTTTTTTTACATAAATATTTATATTCAGGGCGTATACATACGTGTATTATTTAGTGTGAATGTTAGTATATTACAAAGTATCTATGTCTTTGTATTTTATATCAGTACATTAACACAGCTGGATAACCTTTCTTTCTTTATATATATAATTTTTATTTATTTATTTATTTCTATTTTAGTTTTCACAGCTTACATTATTTATTTGTTTTCTAACGTGGAGGGCACGCTGATATTAAGATTTTCTAAACTGTATCTCACTACTTAGACCGTATTGCATAGTTAAACATTTAAATCTGCTTATCTATTACAGTATATAAACATATACAATCGCGGTACATCAAAATAGCCTACAAGTGCGACACACTGTTGAGAAAGAGATAAATCGCTTCCAAGTTGTATAGACATGATCTTTGCGTAATCTTAGGGATACATTTGTTAATATTATTAACTTTTTGATTTAATTATTATCATTATTATTATTTGTATTTTTATTTTTTAAACTGATGTACGTGCACACACACAATTTTAAACATGCACAGATACATACGTGTTTTGTGTGTTTGTTTGTTGGGAATAATTTTGAAATTAAATCTAAGTAAGTAAAAGGTCAAGAGTAAACTGTGGAACAAGGTCAAAATTATTTAAAAAAAAATAATAATAAAAAAAAAAAAAATAAAAAATTTGCCTTAAAGGAATGAGTAGAAAATTAAGTAAATTTTTTTGAAAATGTTCAGTCAGGTACAACAAAAAGCTTTCAAAAGAAGGAAACTTGAAACTGGTTAATATGCGGCCAGATTTTACAATTACATTTTCTAGAAGAAAAATCAGTGACTGGAACCAACACTATACGTCTTTATACATCCTCAACTGAAGTCTGGAAAAATATACACTGTTACAGGTTTTTTCACTGTTTCATAAATGAATAATGTCAACAGTCAAAAAAACAAAACAAACTAAAAATAAAATAAAATAAAATAAAATAATTATATACATACATACAGAAAGAAAGAAAGAAAGAAAAACTGAAAGAAAAATTATCATAGCTTTGTAATATACCAACATTCACACTAATTAAATTTATACACAGATAATTTACGCCCTGAATATAAACATTTATAAAAAAAAAACCATTTATTAATACAGATAATTTTCCATTTTTTTAAATCCATATTATTTATTTATTTAGTTATTTATTATTTTTCACCATATAATCAAATATAAGATTTTAAAATGACTATTTATTTATTTATATATTTATATTTACACACCCTATTAACAAATATAACAAAAACACACACACACACACACAAATAGAATTCAAAGGTGCTCCATGCTGTTAGTTATCTGTTTACCTCATTGATAAATACACGTTACACAGATAACCAGGTATGTGAAGTGTCATAGTTTGATGTCTGCCTTATTATTATTATTCTAAAGAAATATAAAATTGAATACAGAGAGAGAGAGAGAGAGAGAGAGAGAGAGAGAGAGAGAGAGAGAGAGAGAGAGAGAGAGAGAGAGAGAGAGAGAGAGAGAGAGAGAGAGAGTTGTATATAACACTTTTCTATTCAGTGTGGATACCACATCAAGGTGGACTAATTTCTTTGTGGTATCTTTGCGGGTGTTTGTATGTGCTGCAGTCTGTGTGTTTATGTGTTTTGATGTGTGAGTGTGTACATATCCAATAACAGTCTGTAAGAATAATTTTGAAATTAAATCTAAGTATTAAGATGAAGAATAAACTGTGGAACAAGGTCAAAGTATTTATAAACAAATAAAAATAAAATAAAAATTTGCCTAGAGGAATGAGTAGAAAATTAAGTACATTTTTTTGAAAATGTTCCGTCAGGTACAACAAAAAGCTTTCAAAAGAAGGAAACTTGAAACTGGTTAATATGCGGCTAGATTTTAGAATTACATTTTGTAGAAGAAAAATCAGTGACCGGAACTAAGACTGGAGACGAAGGGAGAGAGAAAAAACGATATAGAGAAACAGAGATGATATAAATGAGAGAGAGTGAGAGAGAGAGAGAGAGAGAGAGAGAGAGAGAGAGAGAGAGAGAGAGAGAGAGAGAGAGAGAGAGAGAGAGAGAGAGAGAGAGAGAGAGACGGAGACAGAGAGCTGATATAAACTAGGAGAGAGTTGTGTATAACACATTTCTATTAAGTGGGGAAACCACATCAAGGTGGACGAGTTACTTTGTAGTCAGGTATTTAAATGCAAAACATTGCAGATGTTTGTTTGGTGATACCTGCTTGAATTCGTCTTAAAGTGGTCAGGTAACAGTGTTTGCCTTTGCCTGCCACCCTGCCCTCTGTTTACACGTGTCTGTCACAGAACAAACCGCCACCGTCATCCGAGGTCAAAGTGCGACCTCTTTCCACATTGTTATGAAAGAAAAATACAGTGTAGTACAGAGTCAGACGTATCTTCACACTGAAACTAGTACAGAAGTAGATAGTACGATGTTGTACAGTCAAAAATATCTTCACACTGAAACTAGTACAGAAGTAGATAGTACGATGTTGTACAGTCAAACATATCTTCACACTGAAACTAGTACAGAAGTAGATGATACGATGTTGTTCAGTCAAACATATCTTCACACTGAAACTAGTACAGAAGTAGATAGTACGATGTTGTACCGTACAGATAGATAGTACGATGTTGTACCGTCAAAATATCTTCACACTGAAACTAGTACGATGTTGTACAGAATCTTCACACTGAAATAGTACACGATGTTGTACAGTCAAACATATCTTCACACTGAAACTAGTACAGAAGTAGATAATACGATGTTGTACAGTCAAACATATCTTCACACTGAAACTAGTACAGAAGTAGATAGTACGATGTTGTACCGTCAAAAATATCTTCACACTGAAACTAGTACAGAAGTAGATAGTACGATGTTGTACCGTCAAACATATCTTCACACTGAAACTAGTACAGAAGTAGATAATACGATGTTGTACAGTCAAACATATCTTCACACTGAAACTAGTACAGAAGTAGATAGTACGATGTTGTACAGTCAAACATATCTTCACACTGAAACTAGTACAGAAGTAGATAATACGATTTATTACAGAGTCAAAAATATCTTCACATTCAGAAGTGTGTAGAATTAAGAAAGTGACGGTTTTATTTTTATAACATTAAAATTTAATACAATGTTTATGAAGATATTAGCATAATGTTTGAGAAGATAACAGAAAGAAAAGCAGGAATTAGAGACAACAACAACAACAATATATTTAGGTTCTTCTTCTTCTTCTTCTTGTGATCAGTTTTATTGTTCAGCATTATTAGTTTTGTTAGGTGTTGTTTTTATTGCAGAAATTACTGCATATTAATATAACTGTTACTGTTTTTGTTTTCGTTATAAATAGAACTGTTTTACACTTACAACGAGGCTAAGACTGACAGACTGGTGCTGTTACACTTGTTTTAATATTTCAGCTGAGGTGCGAGGTCAAACATGGGACCAGTCAACACTGGACGACTTCAGCCAAAATCTCAAACTGAAGGTAAACATCCTTGACAACACAGTAGATACGGATTCGTACCAAGCAGAAATCGTCATGGAAAATCAGGCAACCCGGACTTTGACGAAAAATGGAAACTGGAGCATCCACTTCGACAGTATGTTTATGCTGGAACCCAAAACGATGCTTGTGGGAAACCTGCCCAATCCCGACGGCGCGGTAATAAAAGGTCAAGGGTTCAGAGTTCACCACGTGGCAGGGACTCACTTTTATCTGGAACCTACAGACGAGTTTTTCGACTTCCCGCCACGGACGAACAGAAAGATTCAGTACACGGGAGCGAACTGGAAAGTGGCGAAAACTGACGTGATGCCCAACTGGTATCTCGTCGCTCCAGGTCTAGCACCAAAACTCATCACGTCCACAGCTGGCGAGAGTCTGAAATTTGTGGGAGAATTCAGCTCAGCGAAACAGTGGAAAAGATATTCAACTGACAGATATAACCCTTACACAGCCCAACAGAGGTTAGTGTTGTCAAATCTCTCATCATCTTCTTCTTCTTCATCTTCATCACCATTATCATCATTACTGTCATCAGCATCATTACCATCATTATAATCACCATTAGCACCATCATCAATAATCATTACCACCACCAGCATCATCATCAACATTACCATCACCAGTATATTGAAATCAAATATTACATTTCCATTTATAAAATTATTTATTTATTTTTTAGTTTTATAAATCTAGTCTTGATATGAGTAAATAACATTTCGTTTATTCCTTTTTATGAACTGCTTTTGTGCGTGCATGCATGCATGCATAATGTGTATATAAGTTTGGGCGCACGTGTATGTTTGTGTATGTGTGCATAGTGTGTGTGAATCTGTGACTTTGTGTGTTTACTGATTATGATCTCGGAAAATAATAGATATGAAAATGAAGAATTTATAATATTGATTAAACAAAGCGTTTCTTTCGTTTCTAGATATAAAAGAAATTACGTACCGGAGAGCACAGGAAATGATGATGTCAGAATTGTTCCTACACCTCACAAGATGACGATTAACAAAGACAGAAACGTCACACTGGACAAAAATCTCTGGAAAGTGTACGCACTGTCTGACGTAAGAGCAGAGGGTGACTTTTTGAGAGGTAAGTCAACCTTCCCACAGACCGGACGTACACTCCACGATTTCAAATAGACAAGAGCACTGGCAGGAGCGGGAAATACTGCAATGTCTTGTCTAGTAATGCTAAATCTCTATCCATGCATACGTTTTCATATACATACACGTACATATATACGTGATATGTGTATATATATATATGTATATGTATGTATGTATGTATATATGTATGTATGTATGTATGTACAATGTATGTATGTCAGACCGCTTGTCAGTCCAAATATCTCTCTTTCTAAAATATCTGAGTGCAGAAAACTACTACAAAACATTTCTCAAATATAGAAAAACGAAAGAGAATTACTTGTGCAATATATCTAAATATTGACATAAATATAGATTATTATTTTACGCGGGTGTTTATAAAATGTGTTGTGTGTTGCTGTTCACAGAAGCAGCAGAGTTTGGAGAAGCTGGCGCGACTGTTGACAAATACGTGATTAAATTAAGTAAAGAAAACGTGCAGCTACCAAACGACATCAAAAACAGTGGTCCAGATGCGTACTATCTGTCTGTGAACACCAACAACAACGTCATCGTCATCAAGGGCCAGGACGCATCTGGGGTGTTCTGCGGGATTCAGACGCTGCTGGGGTTGATGTCGAAGGACAGAGTCGTTTACGAGACCGAGGTTTGGGACGCGCCTCGCTTCTCTTACAGAGGGATGCACCTGGACGTGGCGAGGAATTTCCGCGACAAAGAAGACGTGAAGCGTCTTCTGGACGTGATGTCCACGTACAAGATGAACACGCTACATCTACATCTGGCCGACGACGAAGGATGGCGACTTGAAATACCTGGCCTACCTGAACTGACCGAAGTGGGTGTACTCACCTTTATATTGTTATCGCTTGTATTTACTCACCTTTTTATATTTAACACTGCATATAAACTTACGTTTATACAGTTATCACTGAATGTATACCCACCTTTATGTACTCTGATATCTTTTCATTGAATGTATACTTATATTTACATTCTGTCACACCTTATCTCTCTGTGTATGCTTACCTTTATATACTGTCATAGTATCACTATATATATATATACTTACTTTCATATACTTAACACTTTATTGTCGTTGTTGTTGTTGTTGTTGTTGTTGTTATTATTATTATTATTACTATTATTATTATTATTATTTAAATTCCAGATAGGTTCGAAGAGATGTTACGATCCAACAGAAACAAGATGTCTGACATCTCAGCTCGGGTCAGGACCTTTAGAAAACAGTTCCGGGTCAGGTCACTACACTGTTTCTGATTACAAAGAGATACTGAGGTACGCTAACAGACGCCACATCCAGGTGATTCCAGAAATAGAGTCACCTGGTCACGCACGTGCTGCTGTCAAATCTATGGAAGCCAGATCAAAGAAGCTGTTAAAATCCGGTGACCAGCAGGAAGCAAAGAGGTTTCTGTTGCAGGACGAAAACGACGCATCAAAGTACATGTCAGTGCAGATGTTCACCGACAACGCAATCAACCCGTGCGTCGAGTCGGCCTTCAGCTTCATCGACTTTGTCATCAACCAGCTGAAAATCCTCCACCAGGACGTTCAGCCGTTGAAGACGTTTCATTTCGGAGGTGACGAGGTCAGTCACGGAGCGTGGGTGAATTCGTCGCGGTGTCGCCAGCTCCAGAATTCACCTAAAGTAAAAACAGACGAAATCAAAGAGTTTTTCTTCAAACGCTTGGCGAACATCACCAAAACATACGGCCTTGACATTGCTGCATGGGAAGACGGATTAATGAGAGACGCCAAGACGCCGTACGACACGTCGCGGGTTCCCAACACCAACGTCTACGCCTACGCCTGGGACAACGTCTGGGAGTGGGGAGCGGCAGGCCGGGCTTACACGCTAGCTAACGATGGCTACAAGGTCAGCTTGTCTCAGTTCTTAGACGCTTCTGTGTGTAACTGGTCACTCTGGAATGCAAGCGATGCAGACGAGCAATTCTGTGACGTTAAGATGGAATCGTTGATCTTCCCACATACATACATACATACATACATACATACATACATACATACATACATACATATGTCTGTTAGATTCTGTCTGTCGACTGGGAGTTTTGCTAAGTTTTTTTTTTTTTTTGGTATGGTTAGGTGTCTTTTTGTATATTGTTGTAGATGTTGTCGTCGTTGTGGTTGCTGCGATTAAATGTTATACTTCAAGTTTGTATATATAAATAAAAATATTAAATAATAAATAAGTTAACAAATAAATAAACAAATAAATTACACTTATTTGTTTGTTTATTTATTTATTATTTATTGAAATTTAATTTTATTTATTTACTTATTTATTTCTTTATTATATTATATTATATTATATTTATGGAAGATATATAATGTAATATAATATAATATAACATAACATAATATAACATAACACAACATAATATAATATAATATATTATGTTATGTTATGTTATGTTATATTATATTATATTATGTTATGTTATGTTATGTTATGTTATGTTATGTTATGTTATGTTATGTTATGTTATATTATATTATATTATGTTGTTATATTATATTATATTATATTATAATATATTATATTATATTGTATTGTATTATATTATGTTGTACTGTATTGTGTTTAAGGTAATAATGTCTCAGGCTACACACCTGTACTTTGACCACCCGTACGAGCCTGACCCTGACGAGCGCGGTCTGTACTGGGCGCCGCGGTTCATTGACTCTCAGAAGACTTTCGGGTTCACGCCTCTCAACCTGTACGAAAACATCGACGTGCGCAGATCCGGAGCCCCACTTAACAAACAGGACGTCTGTCAGAAAGACGGCAGTGGTTGTCCCCCTTTGACAGTACCAGAAAATGTGATCGGTAGATTATATATTTAAATTCGACTGATATTTTAATATTTATTTCATATTTAAATTAGATTATTATTATAATATATATTTTAGTATTTAGACTGAAATAAGTAAACGAAATGAACTGGTTGTTTTATTATTATTATTATAATTATTTTTAATAATAATAATAATAATAATAATAATAATGTTATATAAAGATTTTTTAATCGCGTCTTCCTTGGGTTTTTTTTTCTCTTACTTCAAAAAGGAAAGAAATTGGAAATTATTATTATTTCATTATTTTTTGTTATTTTATTTTATTATTATTATTACTTATTTTAACGTTAATTCTTTTTTTTTTTTCTTCTACTTCTTTTTTTTTTGTTTTTTTTTGTTTGCTTGTACATGCATTCGTTCATTGATTTATAAATTCTAATTTTCTGTTCGTGTAGGTATGCAAGGCCAACTGTGGAGTGAGACCGTCCGAACTTCAGAAGAGTTAGATTACATGATATTTCCCAGACTCCTGTCTGTGGCAGAACGCGCGTGGCACGAGGCATCATGGGAGTCACAGAACGACAAAGAAACACGTGATCGAGAGATGCGGTTGGATTGGGAAAGTTTCGCGAGAACTCTAGGATCAAGAGAATTTCGCCGACTTGACAGACTGGGTGTTAAATACCGGATTCCTCCACCTGGTGCAAAGTAGGTTGTAATAATAACAATAACAATAATAACAACAACAATAACAACAACAATAATAACAATAACAATAATAATAATAATAATAATAACAATAACAGTAACAGTAACAGTAATAATAACATTAACAATAATAGCAATAACAATAACAATAATAACAATAATAATAATAACAGTATAATAACAATAACAATAACAATAATATTAATGAATCTAAAATTTATTAGAAGACAGGGGTTTTTTGTTTGGTTTTACATTGTTTTCTGTTTGTTTTCTTTGTTTAATTGGTTTTCTTGGGGGAGACTTTTTATTATTATCTTTTTTTTTCGTATTTTTATTATTATTATTATTTTTAAAACAACTAAAATAATTTTATTTCTAAATAAATAAATACATATTTATTATTAAATAATTACTTATTAAATAAATGCATTTAATATATTTACAAATTGTTTTTTTTTTTATTAATTAATCAATTAATTTTAGATTACAGATTATTTTTATATTTTATTTACAGACTGGTTGACGGAGTTATGAAGGTGACGTCAGGGTTTCCTCCCTTGAGGTGCAGTACAGCACTAACCATGGACAAAACTGGTCCTTAGTTACCAAAGACTTGACTGTTGCTAGGGACAGTATGGTGATGTTGAGAACAATGTAGGTACAAAATATATTTTGTTTTCAATAAGCTGCCTGTTAAAAATTCTATGTTAATAAATAAATAAATAAAATAAAATAAAAAAAAAAATAATAATAATAATAATAATAATAATAATAATAATAATAATAATAATAATAATAATAGGTAGAAAAAAAAAAAAAAAAAAAGAACGAAGTAATTTATAACTTTAATTTAATATATTTACTGATATTAGCAAAGCATATGATCGACGATGTGGTAAATCAACATGTCAAATAAAGAACTGTCCAAACTAAAGACATATACTGTGTATAATTTCAGGTCACCTGATTTGAAGAGATACAGCAGATCTGTAATCTTTAACCCTGGTGAGTTTCAAGAACTTACTTTATCTCTTATCTAATATCTATCACTTTTGTTTTAAATATAATATTTATAACTTTGACGAAATACTTTGTTTTATATATTACAATATTTTCGTGTAATATTTATAATTTTGAAAAACTTTGCTTTAAATATTACTTTTCTTTCGTGTCATATTTATAACTTTAACAAAATGCTTTGTTTTAAATATTTCTTTTCTTTTAGGTGGTTTTTTTTTTTTTTTTTATTTTAATGAAATACTTTCTTTCATATAATATATCTAACATTAATGAAATAATTTGTTTTAAATATTAGTTTTCTTTCAGGTACTATTTCAAATTTTACTGAAATGCTTTGTTTTAAATCAAGGGTCGGTAACTCTTGGCCCGCGAGGTGTTTTAGTCCGGCCCGCCAACAGAACACTTGAACACCAATTATTACATTAACTGTGTTGTTTTTTCTTTAAACCTCCAAAGCAGCCTTGCTTCCTAGCATCCATTTTTTTGGTGCTCAGTATTGAAGATAGAACTGAGAGAGAGAGAGAGAGAGAGAGAGAGAGAGAGAGAGAGAGAGAGAGAGAGAGAGAGAGAGAGAGAGAGAGAGAGAGAGAGAGAGAGAGAGAGAGAGACAGAGAGAGAGAGAGAGAGAGACAGAGGAGAGAGACAGAGGAGAGACAGACATACAGAGGGAGACAGAGAGAGACAGAGAGAGAGACAGACAGACAGAGAGAGACAGAGAGAGACAGAGAGAGAGATAGAGAGAGAGAGAGACAGAGAGACAGAGAGAGAGAGAGAGATCGGTGTGTGTGTGTGTGTGTGTGTGTGTGATATATTTGAAATCTTGGCCCTCTTCCAAAACACTGCATAGCTGTCTGGCCCCAAAAAGGTTGCCGATCCTTGTTTTAAATATAACTTCTTTTATGTAATTTTTCTAACTTTAATGAAATGCTTTGTTTTAAATATAACTTCTTTTATGTAATTTTTCTAACTTTAATGAAATGCTTTGTTTTAAATATAACTTCTTTTATTTAATTTTTCTAACTTTAGTGAAATGCTTTGTTTTAAATATAACTTCTTTTATGTAATTTTTCTAACTTTAATGAAATACTTTGTTTTAAATATAACTTCTTTTATGTAATTTTTCTAACTTTAATGAAATGCTTTGTTTTAAATATAACTTCTTTTATGTAATTTTTCTAACTTTAATGAAAACTTTGCTTCTTTTTGTAATTTTTTTAACTTTAATGAAATGCTTTGTTTTAAATATAACTTTTCTTTTATGTAATATTCCTGACTTTAATGAAATGCTTTGTTTTAAATATTACTTTTCTTTCAGGTAATATTCCTAATTTTAATGAAATGCTTTGTTTTAAATATAACTTTTCTTTTATGTAATATTCTTGACTTTAATGAAATGCTTTGTTTTAAATATAACTTTTCTTTCAGGTAACATTCATAACTTTATTGAAATGCTTTGTTTTAAATATTACTTTTCTTTCAGGTAATACTTCTAACTTTCGTAAAATACTTTATTTTAAAAGTTTTATCCAATCCAGTGTTTATAATATTGATAAATTTGATACAAGCAATGTTTATAAATGAAATGCAAAGTAAGAAATTAGAAAGTAAAATAAAAATGCTGCACAACACAGAAAATTGAAAAATAATAAATAAATAAATAAATAAATAAATAAATAAATAAATGAAAATAAAACAGTACACAGGGGGCCCTCGATCTACGATCCTCGACAAGCGCCGTTTCGACGTTACGACTTTAAATAATTCTAAAAATAAATTTCAACGTGAAGCAGCGTGACGTAAACTCAAACGTCGCGGATGAACTTGTTTGTGAGCGCGGCGGAAGAATACACAGTCACGTGACGTTTGTTCGGGAGAGGTGGCGTTGATGGGTCCCAGCACGCGCTCAGTGGGTACCGCGGGCGTTCTTTACATCCACTTGTAAAAGAGGAGGATAATTCTGACTTGCATTGAAAATCGTCTTTTGTCAGTCCGTAGGAAGGATCTGCGACGTAACTTGAGGACCCCCTGCATATATATATTTAAAAAAGAAGAAAAAGAAACACCTAAAATGTTTCATTAACCTTATAACAACAAATTTATTTATATTTTTTCCCTGTGCAGTTTAGCATTTTTTGAAAAATTACTATCATAATGTCAAAAATAATGTCGTGATAAAGTTTTGACTTGAATTTCATCAACATCTGAAATCATCTCATCTCTTGGCCATGCTTGTCACAGTTGTCATGGTTACAGTTTTCCTCCAGCTCTGTGCATTCAGGCCATGTTTTATTTTTCAACAAAATTTCAGTCTTTGCTTACTGCAGGTCAGTTAAACAATACGTGTTGTGCACAACGATTTTCCGTCAAAAATTATTTTACTTGCACATTAATTTCCGTCACCCAGCTTGGTAACTTCCCACATCCAGGCTGAATATTTTCCTGTCTGTGATAAGATGTATGCACTTAAAAGATCTCATGTTGGTAGTTAAGTAAGGATATCTTATTGTACAGTAATGATTTTTCTCTCTCATTACCTGTGTTGTTGTTAATTGTAAGTAACAATATAAATGTATCTAACATTAAAAACTGCATGTTTGACTTACATCACCAATGTATCAAGTGGATGATTAAATAAAGAATATATATATATATGTATTTATGTATTTATGTATCTCTCTCTCTCTCTCTCTCTCTCTCTCTCTCTCTCTCTCTCTCTCTCTCTCTCTCTCTCTCTCTCTCTCTCTATGTCTATCTATCTATCTATCTGTCTGTATGTATATATTTCTACATTATCTATTTCAGCTGGTGACACTCCAGTCTCAGATCAAACTGTTCTCGACTACATCGCTAAAAATGTTAGACTCAGTTACTCCGTCCTTGACAACTTCATTGACGGCACAGATGACTTTCTGGCTCAAATCAGTCTGAAAAATATTGGCACCAAAAACGTCTCCTATGGCAACTGGGCCATCTATTTCTGCAGCATCTATCACATCGTTGATTCGTTCCCAGGAGGGAAAGTGTTAGAAAAATATAAGATTAAATTTGTCCACATCAACGGCTGTCTGCATCGGTTAGAGCCCGTGTCTGGTTTCCCAGCACTTCAACCCGCGGAGAAACGCGATTTCAAGCTTAAAATAAAGTTCTGGTCTGTGTCTCGAACTGACGTCATGCCGAACTGGTACGTCAGCAGTGACGGCATGAACAGCACGACGATCGCAAGCACAGTGGGTCAGGATCTAAACTTCGTAGGTGACTTTGATACAGTCAACAAATGGAAACGTTACAAAGAAGATAAGTTTGACCCGTACACACCAGACGGAAGGTTTGCTCGTAATTCTGATGCAAAGGATCTTGGGAAGGCTCCGCTTCCTGTTATACCGACCCCACTGAAGTGGACAATTACCAGTGAGGCGTGGATAGATTTAAAAAAACCAGGATGGAAAATAGTTGCTGTGGGTGATTTCGTAAAAGAAGCCAAGTTTTTAAATAGTAAATTTCTCATTTTTGTGTTCCATCATACTAATTTGTTTTGTTTGTTTGTTTGTTTCTTAGACTGAAAAGAGTATCTTTCCTTATCAAAAATATTTAAATTTTGTCTGTTAAAGTACGTTTGTTATCTGTTTATTTACATATTCACCAATTTCTTTTCTTTAGTTAACTGAGTACCTTTCGTTTATTTATTTGTTTATTCAACTACTACTGTTGTTGTCAATATTATCATTATTTATTATTATTATTATTATTATTTGTTTGGGTTTTTATTATTTTCTTCTTCTTCTTCTTCTTCTTCTTCTTCTTCTTCTTCTTATTATTATTATTATTATTATTACTATTATATTTTATTGTTTTTACTCCAGATTCCCTCACATCTCTAGGATACCCGTCAGCTGAAATTGTAAGTACGAAACCTAAGTCTAACTTCCTAGAACTACGAAACGCCGATCCCAAAGTTGAAGCCGACAGATATGATTCACTGGAGGCGTACTCAGTTTCTGTATCAGCCAATGAAATGTCAGTTGTCATCTCGTCGCTAAGCACACCAGGGGTCTTTTATGGAATTCAAACTGTTATTGGTTTAGCACTGAGGAATTCTGGGAAGGTTCCAGAAATAGCGATCAAGGACAGACCAAGATTTGAGTTCAGGGGGATGCACATTGATGTGGCGAGGAACTTCCATTCCAAGGCGGCTGTTATAAAACACTTGGATGTCATGTCGTTGTACAAACTGAACAAATTACATCTGCACCTTACAGACGATGAAGGCTGGAGGCTGGAAATACCTGGCTTACCTGAATTAACACAGGTGGGTTTTTAATCTAGTTTACCTGAATTAACACAGGTGAGTTTTTAACCTAGTTTACCTGAATTAACACAGATGAGTTTTTTAACCTAGTTTACCTGAATTAACACAGGTGTGTTTTTAACCTGAATTAAAATAGATGAGTTTTACCTGAATTGCAGTTAGACAGGTGTGTTTTTACCTAGCTTACCTGAATTAAAATAGATGAGTTTTACCTGATTTTTACTATGCAGTTATTTGTACAAGGTTCTCTGAATTAACACAGGTGTGTTTTTACCTAGCTTACCTGAATTAAAATAGATGAGTTTTACCTGATTTTTACTATGCAGTTATTTGTACAAGGTTCTCTGAATTAACACAGGTGTGTTTTTACCTAGCTTACCTGAATTAAAATAGATGAGTTTTACCTGATTTTTACTATGCAGTTATTTGTACAAGGTTCTCTGAATTAACACAGATGAAGGGTGTATTTATAATTATTTGTCATCTTCAAAAATGAATTTGTCATCTTCAAAAATGAATTTGTCTTTATAGATGATGAGTATGATAATGATTATTATTCTTTATGTTACTTTATGTCCATTTTATTTTATTTTTTTTCTCTATCCATTTGTCCGTCCATTCATGTATATTGCTGTCCAATCAGTCTGTGTCTGTTTCTGTTTCTGATTCTGAACATAAGTCTGTTTTCACACCTTGTCACTCACTTAACGAGACGTACTATTTTCTATGACGTGACAGGTCGGTGGCAGACGATGCGATGACGTCACAGAACAGACTTGCGTCCTCTCATCTCTCGGCTCAGGGCCGGATTCTTCAAATTCCGGTTCAGGATACTTTTCCGTCGAGGACTACAAAGATATCCTGAGATATGCAGCTGACCGCCATATTGAAGTGATTCCGGAAGTAGACATGCCAGGCCACGCCCACGCAGCCATTAAAGCAATGGAGGCGAGGAGAAACAGTTTGAATGACAAGGGAGATCACTCTAAAGCGGATGAGTTCATTTTGTCAGATTCCAATGATCAGTCCGTCTACGAGTCTGTCCAGATGTTCAACGACAACGCAGTTAACCCTTGCATTAATTCTACATACAGCTTTATACAGCTTGTTATGACGGAGATAAAGAAGATGCATGAAAATATTAACCCTTTAAGGACTTATCACTTTGGAGGCGACGAGGTAGCCAAAGGCGCATGGGTCAAGTCAGAATTTTGTAAAACTTTGTTGAAATCAGAGTCAAATCTGAAACAATATTTTACACAGAGAGTTTCCAAAATAGCCGCAGAAAAAGGTAAAATATACGCCAGAGGGGGGGGGGAATAAATAATAACATAAATAAATAAATACCTACCTACCTACCTACATACATACATACGTACAAATAAACAAACACAAATACATTTTATCCAAATATAAATTAATTTGCTTCTCTTCTTCTTCTTCTTCTTCTTTCTCTCTCTCTCTCTCTCTCTCTCTCTCTCTCTCTCTCTCTCTCTCTCTCTCTCTCTCTCTCTCTCTGGATGCATCTTTTTAACTATTATTATTATTATTGTTGTTGTTGTTGTTATTACTATTATTATTATTAACATTATGTTGTTGTTGTTAGGTTTAAATCTGGGAGGGTGGGAGGATGGTTTGATGGAGACGAGCACAGACCCATTCAATCGTACAGAACTGACGAACCACGACGTCTACGCCAACGCCTGGGACAACGTGTGGGAGTGGGGGGCTGCCGGAAAAGCCTACTCGCTGGCTAACGCTGGATACAAAGTGAGTATGTAGTTCAAATGCTGGATACAAAGTGAGTATGTAGTTCAAATGCTGGATACAAAGTGAGTATGTAGTTCAAACGCTGGATACAAAGTGAGTATGTAGTTCAAACGCTGGATACAAAGTGAGTATGTAGTTCAAACGCTGGATACAAAGTGAGTATGTAGTTCAAATGCTGGATACAAAGTGAGTATGTAGTTCAAATGCTGGATTCAGTTCAAATGCTGGATACAAAGTGAGTATGTAGTTCAAATGCTGTATACAAAGTGAGTATGTAGTTCAAATGCTGGATACAAAGTTCAAATGCTGTATACAAAGTGAGTATGTAGTTCAAATGCTGGATACAAAGTGAGTATGTAGTTCAAATGCTGGATACAAAGTGAGTATGTAGTTCAAATGCTGTATACAAAGTGAGTATGTAGTTCAAATGCTGTATACAAAGTGAGTATGTAGTTCAAATGCTGGATACAAAGTGAGTATGTAGTTCAAATGCTGGATACAAGATGAGTATATTATGGCTCACTCTGGATACAGGGTGTATATATATATATGTATTTGTATATATGGATGGATGTATGTACATATGAATGTGTGTGTATGTACGTGGGTATGTATGTAAGTATGTTAAGTATGTATGTTTGTTTTACAGGTAGTTCTGTCACAAGCTACACACCTGTACTTCGATCATCCGTACGAACCTGACCCAGAAGAACGAGGTTTCTACTGGGCTACAAGGTAACAAACAAACAAACATGTATATATGTATGTATATGTGTGTGCTTTTGTACACACACACACACACACATATACACAGATATACTCAAAAGCACACACACATATATAAATACATTTATTTATTTACTTATTAATATATAATCCATAAAACAAAAGATATGTAAAATGTCTCTAACGCATGATTATAATTTTCTATATTTGTTTTATGTAACGTAATCATTTGTTTCTGAGTGTTTAAACATGGAAGTGTTCACAGTATATAAATGAATATAAGTTACATGTGTGTCTAATATGTGTGTAGGTACACAGACACAGAAAAGGTTCACGGGTTCAAGCCTGACGACATCTACTCGAACGTTGACATGACAAGGGCTGGAGACCCATTCACACGTGAACAGTTGTGTGGAAAAGACGATGAGAAATGTGTAAAACTGAAAAAACAGGAAAACATTCTAGGTATTTACTGTAGTTCGATTGAGAGAGAGAGAGAGAGAGAGAGAGAGAGAGAGAGAGAGAGAGAGAGAGAGAGAGAGAGAGAGAGAGAGAGAGAGAGAGAGAGAGAGAGAAAAAAAATTGCTGTATTTTTTTCGTACTGATCGGTATATTCATGCTACTGCAATGTATTTTTTTTATCATTATAGAGTTCATTCATTCATTATTATTATTATTATTATTTCTGGTACTGCTGTTGTTATTATTATTATTATTATCATCATAACACTTTGTTACATATTACTGGTCACACAAAACAATAATCACGTGGTAGTATGAAGTGTTTTAATGATGGTTTGTTTCAATTCAGGCATGCAGGGACAGCTCTGGAGTGAGACGGTTAGAACGGACAATCAGCTGGACTACATGATCTACCCAAGACTGATAGCGCTCGCTGAGAGAGCCTGGCACAAAGCATCATGGGAAACCATCACTGACAGTAGAGAACAACACTCCAAGAGACTCGACGACTGGACAAAGTTTGCAAACACGCTAGGCTACCAGGAGTTATCTCTCCTTGATGCAAAACATATAATGTACAGATTGCCTCCCCCTGGAGCAAGGTAAAGCGATAATAATAATAATAACAGAAATAATAATAAAAATAATAATAATAATAATGATAATAATAATAACAAAATAATAATAATAATAATAATA
Organism: Chrysomallon squamiferum; assembly: GCA_012295275.1. Taxonomy (NCBI): domain Eukaryota; kingdom Metazoa; phylum Mollusca; class Gastropoda; order Neomphalida; family Peltospiridae; genus Chrysomallon; species Chrysomallon squamiferum. The sequence continues at coordinate 7,536,273 of CM022674.1, forward strand.
ATAATAATAATAATAATAACAACAATAACAATAATAAATTTACTTGCAGACAAAGAAATACCAGATTGATGGTTAATTACTAATAATGATAGTATAATAACAGAAATAATAATAATAATAATAAAATAATAACAATAACAACAACAACAATAAATTTACTTGCAGACAGAAAGATACCAGATTGATAGTTAATTACTAATAATGGTAGTATAATAACAGAAATAATAATAATAATAATAATAATAATAATAATAATAATAATGAATTTACTTGCAGAAGAAAAGATAACAGACTGATGGTCAACTCACGATTCCCTGGACTTGTGACTGAGGTCAGTTTTAACAATGGTCAGTCATGGTTGGTGGTCGGCAAGGATGGAGTTCCAGTTGAGAATGACCAGACAGTGTTGTTAGTGACCAAGTAAGTGTTTTTGTTTAATGTATACTTATGTATGTGTGTGTGTGTGTGTGTTGTATATATACATATATATATATATACATACACATACATGTCTGTGATTGTTTATGTATGCACATATCCATCTTTGTATTCCTGTTTGTGTTTGTCTGTCTATATACAGTGGTGGAATTCAGCTGGTTTACATTGAGTTTTTTAAATCATTTGTTAACAATGCTAGCCTAGTGTCTAGTGGCTTAAATAAGTAAGTCTTTTCATTGCAGTGATCTCCTCAGTGTTAATGTAATGATGCTTCAGCCATTTGGTTTAGAACTGTTTTACATCTGACAAAATGATTATAGTTAATCATTTTATTTGTGGCCGCATTTTTATTATCACCTAAATAAATATATTTATAAAGACAAAATGTTTTGAATCAGATGATTAATTTATTGAAATGTTGTTTTTTTTTACAATTAATTAATTAATTACTGACTTTAATATTTTTCTATAATTAATATATATATATATATATATATATATATATGTATACATATGTCTATATCTATGAACATGAATATATATATATATATATATATATATATAAATGTACTTTTTTCAGATCTGCAGACAACAAAAGGCGAAGTCGTCCAATCCAAGTTCATGTTATTGTAACAGAAAATGCGATGGCTGCGAGAATATCTGTCTTACTTTTAGTGTTTGTTATTTTTTGTCAGTTCACTTTATAAGTCTCATTTTTAAAACTGTCTTTATTCTGTGCAGCTTATGTTTTAATAAAATAGTTATTTTACATTTGGTTTTATATCTCTCTTGTTTGTTTCTTTTTATCATTAGTTTTACATTTAAATATATCTTAGTTTATTAATATATTGATCAAAGAATGTAAATATTAAAAAACTAAAACTGTTATATAAACCAAATAAAAAATTGTTTTATTCTTTTATATAGTTTTTCATCACATTTCTATCTTAATAATAATAATAATAATAATAATAATAATAATAATAATAAAATAGTAATAGTAATAATTAGAAATCAATTATAACAAAAAGAATTAAATAATTAATATAATAATGACCTGTATTTACATCTTTTAAATAATTATTTACAATATCACAAAGTGGAATAAATGGGATATATATTCCTTTCTGGGAGAAACCTAATTAACAGTATATGAGTTCTGTAAGATTTACATATTAAACTTGTATATAATCTGCATAAAAAATTAACACCTTGTTCATCACCATTAGCATAATTTATTCAATCAGCTTTTCATTATGTGTAATTCATAAAAACTTACCTTTCAAAGCTATGTTTTATGAGTATTAAAATTTCTTAATGCCACAAGGAATGTTAAATAATTCAAACTTTCAGTCTTTAATACAGTTAATGACTGAGAGCAAAAGCTTTTAAAAGACTGAGTCTTTAAACAAGCACTAAACTGGTCACTGATTATGTTGTTTTAAATAATTAAAGAGGTTACTTTAGTTGTATACCATTCTTACATGAGCTGTGAGAATTAAAAAGACTAAAAATCAGACACTTAGAACAGTCTGGTGAACTTTCATGTGTTTGTTCAGTTGTTGCTGATTTTCAAACTCCACTGCACAAATGTAACATTCGACTTTCTCTGAAATGACGTCTGCTCTCCGACTGGTCGAAGTTGTCCCTGCGTCATCTGATGGAAGCCTTACTGCAGCACTGTTGTGTAGCTGTGTAGAAACGTCTGCTGGTTTCTTTGAAATATCTAATTCAGTGGTAACGTCCTCTGATGTTTTTAACTTTCTGTGTTGATCATCTTTACAGTGCTGTGAGGTTTTATTGCGTTTATCCTGAGATATTTTGTATTTCATGATCGGTGAAAGACAAGTCCCGACTTTCTTTTCTTCTCTTTGATCCAGCAACATCGGCGTAATTTCTGTCAATGCCTTGACTGCACTGACGCTGTCAGTATGATGTGTAGTAGTTGTTGTTGTTGTTGTTGTGTGTATGTCAAGATGTGACTGCAGGAACGATGGTGACCAGAAACTTCTTGAACACAATGAACATTTGTTTGTTTTCTGAATTGGTGGAAGACGGAAACGAGATTTTCTTAACTTCACTTTTTCTTTATTTCTAGTTTTCTTACGAGCCGTGTTTTCAGAACAAACAACTCTGTCACTGCTCTTGCGCTTCTTGCCTTGTTTGTTTAAGTGAGGGTAGTGGGTGGAGGAATGGCGACGTAACGATGTGTATGTTGCGTACTTTGCGGAGCACACCTGACACGTGTAAGCTTTTCTGCCTGTGTGAGTTGACATGTGAATGTTCCTGTTCCAGGTGGACCGGAAACCTTTCCCGCACTGAGAACACTTGTACGGGCACTCTCCAGTATGAGTGTACCTGTGAGTCTTCAGGTTCCAGGAGCTGATGAATCTCTTCTCGCAGAAGTCACACTGGTACGGCTTCACGTCGTTGTGTCCCATCAGGTGGCGCTGCATGCTCTCCTTCCGCGTGAACGTCTGTGAACAGATGTCACACTTGAACGCTCGGTTGCCTTGGTGAAACTGGAGATGTCGTTTGAGGTTAGCTCTGCGAGTGAACGACTGTTTGCAAACTGGACAGGACAAGTCACCTCCACACGGAACGCTCTGATGTTCATGTAAACTTTCTTCCGTGCTGAACGAAGCTTCGCACTTGTTGCAAGCGAAGTCTTTGTGTGTGTTCAAATGTTTCATGAGCGCAGAGTTTCGCAGGAAATCCTTGCCACAGATTTCGCAGTGGAAAGGTTTCTCCTTGTTGTGAATCTCTTCGTGTCTCTTCAAATCTTGTTTCGTGAAATATTTCTTTCCGCAAATCTCGCACTGTTCGGTGGGTTCTGTATGCGCCCGCCGTTCGTGAGCTCTGAGTTGGCTTTGAGTTTTGAACTGCTCATCGCAAGAACTGCAGGAATAAATAGTGCCTTCCTGGTGGCACTCCATATGTTGTCGTAGGTAACGCATGTAGTGGAACTGTTTTCGACAAATGTGACACTCGTATATGGTGGGCTCAGCGTGCGATGTCTTGATGTGTTTGGACAGACTCACTTGGGTGGAGAATGACTCACTACAGTGCTCACATTCAAACGGCTTGATGTGAGTAGAGAGATGTTTCTGAAGATTTCCTTTCAGTACAAACTGTTTCTGACAAACAAGACAAATATAATCTTTTTGTCCAGAATGATTGAGAATGTGTTTTTTTAAATTTCCTTTCAGCAGGAACTCCTTTCCACACTCCTGTAACATCAAGAACAGCAGCATGAAGAAAAACAGTAGTAACAGAAATATTTATGAAGATAATAAAATTAATTGAAGGCAACCATAATAGTAGTAAAATCCATAAGAAAAATAAGAGTAATAGTAAAAATAATATCAATAATAACAAAAGAGTAAATTATTAAACTGGATTATAAATATATGTACAGTTCAAGATTATATCAGAAGTGTTCTCTTATTAATTATACAAATAACTGTCTAAGTTTAATCTCAGTTGATTTTTATTTTATTGTATTGATTAACTTGTATCTTATTCACTGATCTATACTTATTATTTACCTTTCTATTACCAGACTACAGATTACTACTATTCATCACAGTGTATTTTATTGCTTACAACACTAAACTTACTATTCACACACTATATCTTACTATTCAGCCAGTTACGTCTTACTATTCACCACATTACTATTATAAATTTTAATTCACCACATCATACATTTCTATTTAACTCCTTATATTTTATTATTCACCACAGAATATCATAGTATTCCCCATACTATTTATCAAAATATACTTTAGTATTCACTGCTACATGCTATTAGCAGAAAACATTCCCCATGCTGTATTTAACCTTATACACCATTCTATAATTCACGACACTATTCAGTAAAAGACTTCTCACCTCACACTTGAACTGTTTCTTTCCTGTGTGGGTTGCCATGTGTTTCTGCAAGTTTCCTTTCAAGTTAAACATCTTCCCACATTCCAGACACGTAAAACCATCAGGGGTGTGCGTCTGAGGAAAACAACCAAGTCAGATTACAAAATTTTACATTATGATGTCACGCAATTTTAGTCTGGTGCTCATCAGTTCAGTAGTAAGAGGTTTGTTGGTATGTTTATACTTTTAACAGTGCCTCGATATACATTCAGTTATTAATAAGTCAACTGTAATTGAGAAAAGCAGAATTACGTCTTGAATATTGTGTGAGATAGAGAATATCTCAAAAAAGCGCTTTGAAAATATATACATTCCTGTAATAACACAGTAAGGTATAATAGCAGAAACAGCAGTACTAGTAGCATTAATAATAACAACAACAACAAAAACAGTAATAAAAATAACAAAATATTAATAATAATAAAAATAATAATATTAATAATAGTAGACTAATAATAACTACAACAAGATGAAGATGAAGAAAACAGATGTATGCAAGGTAATTTGGTTAGTTGCATATGGAACAGAAAAAGGAACAGAGATTATTAGTTTCAGTACAAAACAAACCTGCTGATGTTTGGTGAGTACCGACATTGATGAAAAAGACTTGAAACACGTAACACATCTGTACTGACTAAAATCTTCATTACTGCTGAGATGGTTCAGAAAGGTGACGGGTGACACATTGTCCCCCGCAGACATCACCATTATCCTTTCTCTGCCTTCGCCATCGAAGTCTTGACCACCGTAAACCAAGGTGACTGTCGATGCTGAGTCTGCTGCTAGTTTTGCCTGACTGATGTTGTCTGTCATGTGACTTTCTGCTGATGAGGTCGATGCTGAAGACTCAACAAACACAGGTTGATGATTAACTTGTGTTTTCATCTGTTCAGAAGTTGACGGGACTGCAATGTCTGTCTGCAAAGGAGGGAAACTCGAGCCATCGAGCTGAGAATGCACATCGTCCACCTGCATTCGAACTGCAGTGATTTCATCAGCTGACAACTGCAGCTGACTTCCAGCGTGGTCGATGTCATTAAATTCATCATCCATGTCGACGTCAACTCAGATGGTGTCTTTTGTCTTAAAATGATAAGAATATAAACTTTATTTTCATAAATTTGAAACTGTAAGTAAACGTAAATGTGTTGAAGATAAGCTTTAAGTACTGCTGTGACGATAATTATCTGTTTTTGATTCTCTGTGAGAAACACACACACATATAATTAAAAATATAATAACTACTTAATATGAATAATTAAGATTTTTTCTCACACAAAATGTCAATAGAGATTTAAGCACTTTATAAGTCCTTTTCTCTTTATCAGTATTTGTGTCAAAAATATATATATATATTGAATTAAACTGTATTAATAAAATATTTAAATAACAAATGGACAGGGCAGTGTATCTGATATCTGTTATATAAAGAAAAACAATAGAAATACATTACTTAAAATACAAGTTAAACTTAACTGTAATTAAATTATTATACTTACAGACTCGGCCAGACTCGGGTATAAAATAAGCTATTTGTCACAAATGTGTTTCTGACTGGTCCAGTGGAACTAATATATTTTAAAAAGTTAGGATGTTAATATATATGGCCAGTATTTTCGAATAACAGCATGGCAAAACATACGAAAATGGGACAAAATATTCTTTGTAAACAATAACAAATTAACAATAAAACAGACAATCTGAGACGAGAGGCCTTTCGCACATTCGGTATCAACATGCGCTTTAACGGAACATTTTAGTACTATACAAGTACCTCCGAATAATTATATTTAAAATCTAAATAATACTGACAATAAAATATGGTAACATTTATATATAAAGCTGTCATGTCCACGATGAAATAAATACACATCGATTTACATACTCTTTCTTTCTGCTTCTCAGGTAACTTCCGGTTTATGCAGCTTTTATTTAGACTGGTTCACATCCACAAAACAAATTCGTCCTTAACCTTTACAATGTAAATCAGTAACCGTTACTCTGAGAATTACTTTAAAATGTTTTTCGTATATTTAAATAATTTAAAACTAAAGTATAGAACATCCGTTTTAGTTCTGCAGATATATATTTTTTAAAACATACAGATATCATGGCCGTAACTACACTGAGCAAATGAAGCAAATGACTCATGCCGAAATTGACGTTTATATTAAAAAAAAAAAAATGTATTATTGATTTTTTAATTTTTTTATTTTTAATTTTTGTTTTAAATAAAAGATTTTTTATTATGTTTTAAATGTATAATATAAATCTCTATTCCGATAGAAAGGATATCCACAGAATGCATTCATTTATGTCTACGGTTACCGTTTGAAGTCTACCGACATCGTTGAAAGAGATGACTGACTTCAGGCATTAGTTTTGCCTCATTTCAAAAAGAGTCTAGTTACGGCCATGTGTGTGTCTACCTGTGTGTGTGTGTGTGTGTCTACCTGTGTGTGTGTGTGTGTGTGTGTGTGTGTGTGTGTGTTTACTGAAATGCTCGATATGTTAATTACTATGTTATCATGACACCTAATTAATATATATATATATATATATAATAAAAATAAATAAAAATCTATAGATACTTAGGTCTCAGTTCTAGTCAAAATATATATTATCAAATGACAGTTGCTCAGCAGGTTTCATTATATAATGATCACGCACTCATACCCAGTTTAGTTTTGGGAAGCAACAAGTCGTGGTTCAGATACAGATCTAAAACCTTTTTGTTTTCTTTACATTCCCCCAGTTAAAGGCAACTATTCTATGGCTTTACGCCTCGCTTACTATTCTCAATAGCGCAAGCATTTTCATTAAAGTATTCCAGACGACATTTTACCTAGCTCTTCTTTTATATTCAGTTTTTATAGCTATTTATAATCTTGAAAAACACTGTGTGCAATATGTATGAGTTTTGTTGTTGATAATTTTTTTCTCTCTCACTCTCGATCCGCCTAGCATGTTGCTATTCAAATAAAAGCAGGAAAGGGTTTTCACGTTACACCCTAAAATTTTTATTAGGCGAGTCCATCCCCGCCCTGCACCCGTTCAAACCACCCCAAATGCAATTGTAATACTTGTTAGACCGGTTTATTTATTGTGTATTGTGTTCACAGGTCAAATGTTTAATATTCTCATTTTATATTGTCGTAAAGATATATCAGTGAACCCGGAGATGCTGGTTTTCACTTTGTAATGCTTGCATGTTCGTTAAACAAATGTTCAGCGCTCAGGATAGACATCTATCATAATAGTGTATGTAGTGGTCAATTTTTTAAAGGAATAAACGTGTTTACAGATGGATGAGTTCAGAAAATATCCGCTGTGTGTTATCATCGTCTGTGCTTTGATTACACTGCGAACAACAACAGGTAAGTATTTGTTAGTAATACACAGTTGTCACATCGTTTTGGCATTTTCAGATTTTATGGACAAATAATAGATATTGTAATAATGTGTTAAAAATAATTCAGTGGATATGAGATATATTTTTTCTTTCTTTTTTAAAAATCAGAGGAAGTAAAACTTATTTAATTATATTTATGTTAGTAATATCTTATTTATTATTATTGTTACTATACTAAATTTGATTATTGAAATTATCTGGGAAAAACAAAAAGTGGATTCTGTCTTTTATTATGTTATAAATATTGATATAGAACCCATTTATTAAATATATATATGTATATAATTATTGTCCGAATATATATTGCATGAACCTTGTTTGACACCTAGTACAAATACGTACTTTCAAAAATTTAAAAATAAATAAATAAAATAAAATGAATAAATAAAACAAAGTAAATAAAACATTAATTAAACACTTTTCTCATCTGAAGACATTATCGGTTAATTAAAGTTAAAAATATTCAAAATTAAAACAATTTTGTGTTTATTAAAAACAGTATTTCTGTTGGAGATTTTAAATAATAAACAATAACCCCCACCCAAAAAAAAAACAAAACAACAAATAACAAACACAACAACTAATACCTAAATAAACAACAATGACAAAAATGACAAGAATATCAACCACAACAACATCAGTAATAATAATAACAACAACAACAGTAACAACAACAGCAACAACAATAAAAATAATATTTCTATTATTGTTTTTACAGGTTATAGGGCTTGCTCGGACCAAATAAAAAATTACCCAGGTAATAATATTTCTTTATTAATTTATTTATTTTTATATTTTGTTCTCCTACAACTTCTTCTCTCTTTTTTCTTTTTTTTCTCCACACCTCCTCCTTTTTCTTCAGGTTTCAGTTGCGCAATACGATATGAAAGCAGTTTCTATGTGACGTCAGTAGAGGTTGGTTTGCATAGATTACTGTGTTTGTGATTTGCGAAACTTGCGTATTATGAAAAGCCACCCAAGCGGCTACTGTTATATAAGATTTAAAAAAACAAAAACAAAAAACAACAACAAAGAAACAAAACAAAAAAGAAAAAATAAAAAAGAAAGAAAGAAAGAAAGAAAAAAGAAAAAAGAGCGAAAAAAAATAAAAAAAATAAAAAGATAATCAATTATATAAGAAAAAATAGAAGTTGACAGCAGAAAGTAGTAGTAATATAAGATACATGATCTTAGCTAATATGTGACATATTTTAATATCGCTGTGAAATAGAAATAAAATGTGGAAAAATTAATTCCATTATTTTTATTATCTGTCTTTATGTATGACATGCGATACATGAAATCTTCAAGCACGAGGATAAACCTAGAACGAAACAAAGACGATCAATTTTATATGCATACGCGCGTTATTGAATATACATATTTTTTTCTTCTTTGTATTTCTTCTTATTTTATTCATATTAATTATTTTATTTATTTATTTATTGTCATTATTTTCCAGTTCTAAACATGTGCAAAAGCTCTTCCCAGGTACAAAACGGACGTCTCTTTCTAGATGTGTTTTCCAGTGTGAGCACAAACTCTCTCTGTTCCTGTTATCTCACTGCTGTTGGAAACGTTGAAATCGGGTTTGATCATTTAATCGTTTCTGGAAACCCATGTGTATCAAAACTGACGTTGTACAGTAATATAATCGGTGAATATTCGTTTTCATGTCCCAGCGACAATTCAACAATGACAGTGAAAGGAAAAGATTATACGATGATACTCGAGTTCAGGACTGATGGAGCAAAGTCAGATTCAGCGTATTGTTTACAAATGTACCAGAAACAGGGAACAGGTATTGTATTGTAACTCTAACCAAAATAAATAATTTAAAATATAAATAATTAAAAAAAAAAAAAAAAAAAAAAAAAAAAAAAAAAATAAATAAATAAATAAAATAAAATAAAATATTAAAAAAGAAAGAAAGAAAATTAATTAATTAAAAGAAAAATAAAGAAAAACAATGATCTGCAAGGACATGCGATCTGATTTATGACGTAAAATGACGTCATAAAACTTTTATGACGAAGCTCAAAACTGGCGTAGTTTCCGTTGTGCACGTGTGTACTGATCTTTGGTTTATAAAATTTATTTCAGAAATATAAATCTTTCTACCAAATACTGCCACTGTTACTACTATTAAAACAACAGATGCTAATATAACTACATCTACTACCGTACTAACAATATAACTACAACTACTACTGCAACTAGTATACTACTACAACTACAACAACCACTACTGCTACTACAAATATTATTATTATTATTATTATTATTATTATTATAAAAGCAAAATATGGAAATGTTTAAAAATAAATCATAATGCTTATTTAATTTAACCAGACTTTAGAAGATGGTTTAAAGTTTGTAAAATATTTTCACTTGAGGCGTTCTACAAAGGTCTCTAGGTACAAGGCAAAGTTCCACAGTTTTCTGAGAGCGCGTGCGATACTGTCACAAATTATTTCAAGTGTCTAATATCGACAACTAAATAATTAGATATACATTAATTATATAGTGTTATTGTGCATACATATATGTGTGTTTGTTATTTTGTCATTGCCATAAATACTTGTCATTAATTTGATTTTACTACCAACAATCAGTTCATACTACACATACAGCCACATATAGACACATACATACACATACACATATAGAGAGACACACACATACATCTGAATACAAAATTATAGTGCAAGCAAGCAAACCAAATTTTATTGTTAATTTTTTTAAATTAATTTTGCAGTCTGAAATTATTTTGTTTGTTTCAAATTTCTCCGGATTTTTTCCTCCCTCTTTTTTCATTTCTTTTAGTTCTATTGTATTATTATTATTATTTATTATTATTTTTATTTCTTAGCAAAAGACATATATTTATTTTTAAAACTACTGTTATAAATTTAGAACTACAAAATGATCAGCGGAGCGCGACAAAAAAAAAAAAAAAAAAAAACGTGCATAAAGTGAAGCTTGATAAATATGTTAAATTCACTGAATCGTGAAAAATGTCTGAAATGTGTGACACCTCATTACATGTGTCTCTTCACGTTCATTATAGGTTAACAGAAAAGTAAAAATGAATTCTTAAATGTAGAAAACGTAACTTATGATATATATATATATATATATATATAACTTATATATACTTATTACTTTTTATAATTAGCATTTTATCAAAATTATCCTGAACTTTTTATAATTTGTTGTTTTTGTGATGAATCCAAAGCGTTTTTGTGTGTCTGTGTGTGTTGTTTGTGTTTTTCTTTATTTCAACAACTAACGGTGGTTGTAGTAGTAGTGATAGTAGTAGTAATAGCTACAATAAAAGTAGTAGTAGTAACATTTTTCGTACTTTTGTTTTTCTTCTTCGTGGTGACTATTGAAATAATAATAATAATAATAATAATAATAATAATAATAATAATAATAACAATAAATAAATAAATAAAATGAAACGAAAAAAATTAACATGGACAGTTTAACTATTGGTTTGGCACGCTATGTTTGGGCTTGTATGCTTGTACTTACAACATATAATGAATGACGTTATGAATACACGTGGAAACTGTAATAACAGAAATATACATGCTCAGTGTCAGCTAACCTACACTTTCTTTTCGGTTACGTTTGTATGTCGCATGGATTGTTAGCAAATGAATGAAATTAAACCATCGCCATAAAAGGGGATACAACTCTTACTTAATATATTTTCAGAGCGTTCTGATTGGTTCGATAAGTCTGCAGCTTGTCGTGGATATCAGGACTAACAAGAGCATTGTATAAAAGTTAAATAATTAAAACTTATTTGTAAAAATAAAAATATCTCGTTCGATACCAAAATTAGTACAGACCGTTTAATATTTCCCATCTTACTTCATGAACATTAATTTGATTAATTATGACGTCATGCGAAGTAATTAACATAGACTGATAAATAAATGATTAATGCATGTTTATCTGATGATGTCAGACTTTGTACCTATGACTACGTCAGAAAATGCAGAGACTTCTTGTAAATACGTAATTATAATAATTAATATGAAACCGGTTTTTTTACTTACAGAGGCCAAACGTGGGTTACGTCATGTAGTATTAATCTATTTTTAAATTACGCAGACATGTTTTTCTACTTACTAGTACCAGTTTAGCTTCTGTCTAAAACATTTTTAAAATTCTTCGCTTATGAATGCAGCTAGTATTCATTTTGTGTCGAATGTTTTTGTTTTGTAACTGTATACACAGATAGACAGTAATAAGCAAACACGTCTACGTGCTGTGTTTTGCATATTGTGTAGTTCGATATGTGAATAGTATGTCGTTATTTGTATGTGTAATGTGTATGTGTACGTACTTGTGTTGTATGTGTTTGTGTTATTATAGGTAGGTTTCTGTTTTGTGTATTATATCGTTTTGTATTGCATGTGTTAGTTTAATTTATGGCTTATAATGTATCGAATATCTGTGTACCTTGTATGCGTACGTATTGTATGTGTCGTGTTCTGTGTCGTGTTGTGTTGTGTATTGTGAATGTGTTGGGTTGTGTTTGTCGTGTATTGTGAATGTGTTGCATTTCATGTGGTACTGGGTATAGTGTATTGTGTTGTATATGTGCTCTATGTTGTGTCTGTATTGTCTTGAGCATTGCTTTGTATATTGTATATATTTGTTGTTTTGTGTATGTGATGTATAGGTCTTATGTATTTTTATGTTTGTCTATTTGGTTTCTAGTGTATGTTGTATTATATTTTTTGTTGTGTATATGTTGTTCTGTTTATTGAATTGTGTGAGTTACATGTTGTGTATGTGTTTTGTTTTATGTGTGTTGTGTTTATGTGTTGTATTGTATTTTGTATATGTTTTGTAGTGTATGTCGTATATGTGATGTGTATTTTATGTTGTGTATGTGCTGAATTGTATTGTGTATGCTTCTTTATATTGTTTGTTGCATTACGAGTTGCGGTATATGTAATATATGTTGTGTATTGCGTTGTTTGTTGTATAGAATGTTGTATATATGTGTTGTGTTGTGTCTGTGTGTTGTGTATATGTTGTTCCGTGTATTGCTTCTGTTGTACGTTTTATATATGTTGTTTGCTGTGTGTGTTTTGCGTGTTGTATCTCCGTATTGTGGGGTGTGTTGTATGTATTGAGCACGTGTTGTGTGTGTTGTATGTATTGTGTATCTGTTGTATGTTGTTTCTAGTGTATGGTGTGCATGTTAAGTCTGTGTATTGTGGTATGTGATATATATATATATATATATATGTTGTATGTGTTGTGTATGTGTTGTATGTATTGTGTCTGTGTTGTGTATGTTATGTTTGCAGATATTATATTTATTTAACAGGTTCTCTTCGACTGCAGTGTTATGAACCGACGATAGTGAACTTAACAACGACATCAACTACGATAACCTCAACTGTTCCGACAACACCGACTCCGACTACAATTCCAACAACGACGACACCGACTACAACTCCAACAACGACGACACCGACTACAACTCCAACAACGACGACACCGACTACAACTCCAACAACACTGACTCCTTCTACAGTTCCAACAACACCGACACCGACTACAGATCTAACAACACCGACACCTTCTACAGCTGCAACAACACCGACACCTTCTCCAGTTCCATCAACGCCGACATCAACTGCAATAGAAACACCAACTACAGATCCCACAAAACCGAAACCAGATACACTTCAAACTACAACTTTGACAACACCTGGAACAACGAAACCTTCAGAAGAACAACCAGTTTCAGAAGATTCGTTTCCAGGTAATATCAACATCAATAACAAATAACAAACAACAACAACACTAATAATAATTGTCATTATTATTATTATTATTATTATTATTATTATTATTATTATTATTATTATTGTCGTTGTTGTTGTCGTTGTTATTGTTTGTTCTTGCTGTTATTATTATCACTATTGTTGTTGTTGTTGCTTTTGTTCTTGCTCTTGTTGCCTTTGTTTTTGCTGTTGTTGATGATGTTGTTGTTGTTTCAGAGAAGGCAGCTATTATAGGCGGTGTAACAGGAGGACTGATTCTGCTGGCTTTGATTCTGGCGATCATCTTCGGCAGATGGTAATTACAAAACATTTCCAATACTACTACTACAGTGACGTCAGCTACGACTACTGCTACTTCTATCTATGTTACTAACAGCACTGTTTACACTACTTCAATTAACTATTGTTATTCATTATTACTATTAATAATGTTTATACTACTATATTACTGCTGCAACTATTACTAATAGCTCTCCTGTTACTAGGATTACTATCACTACTGCAGTTATTACTAATATTAATAATAAAATAATTATTAATGTCACCAGCGCTAATATTTCTGTAATGATTGCCTCTGCTATACTTTAGCGTGATACTCTCGCTATATGACAGTGAATTCTATATGTCATACCACAGTAACGAGTATTTCATTATCACTATTACCTATATTTTTATGTTATTGTTACTATACTACTGCTACCACAACTACTACTGCTGTTGACGATGTTACTGCTACTACTCTACTACTACTACCGCTACAGCTATTGCTGCATCTACTACAGCTACTACTATTATTTTTATATAACTAAATGATATATCGAGATAATAGACTATATAAACCTGTTTACATTTATATACACGTTTGAAGAAATACTCTGAATATATTTTGCATACTTCCAAGTTATACTGGTGTTGGGTTTTTCGTAGGGGGATTGTGTGAGTTGTTTGGGTTTTTTTTTTTGTTGTTTTTTTAACTATAACGAAATATAGCAACAATACAGTGAAGTCTGTTGTCATTCATTCGATTTATGCACAGGAATCGGAAACTAATACTTGCAGTCTTAATAACAATAATAATTATTAAAATTAAAATAATGGTTCGTTATTTCAGTCGCAGAGAGAAACATCCTTATGAACACTACAACAACAACAACGCCAGCTACTTTGACTCTAGCAGAACTCTCACCCCCGTTTCTTCCAATTACGTAGAAAGCGGAATAGCTGGTGCGCCAGTTTTAGGAAAAACACAGACCGACATACAATATGTTGAATTTCCGTCAGACGGAGAGGACGAGGAAAAGTCACCGGATCCTGCCGAAGTTGAACGGAAACTGGAACCTAAAAAACCTCCTGTAGAAATTGTCGACTTTCCCGCAGAGGGAAAGAATACAGTGACAGAGCCACAGACGGCTGCAAATCCAACGTTTGTTTCGGAAAACGAAGGTGAAAATGATGCTCTGTACGCAACTGTTGACAAGTCCAGAAAACGCGGAGAACATTCTTACACGAAATTACTGCTGAATAACGAGCCGAACGAAAGTGCTTCGGGTATAGTGGACCAATCAGAACAACGACTTGAACAAGAGCAGGTCTATGACAACCAATCAGAAGGACGAACTGAACAAGATCAGGTCATGGATAACCAATCAGAAGGACGAACTGAACAAGAGCAGGTCTATGACAACCAATCAGAAGAACGACTTGAACAAGAGCAAGTCATGGACAACCAATCAGAAGGACGAACTGAACAAGAGCAGGTCATGGACAACCAATCAGAAGGCGAGATTAACACAGACGTGGGTAGATACGATGATTTGTACAGCTCGACTGATCAAACTGGGGATCAACTGATCGATGTTGACCTCTCTGAAAATACGTCAGGTATAGCGGAACCGTCAGAAATATCGGACAGTCACTACTCGGACAACGCCCACGATTTCACTGACCAGTCAGAAATGATGAACCAAGGCTCGTTTGGCCAGCCGGAAACGTCTGGTGACGAAAGCGGTGGTATAACCCAGAAATCAAGTGAAAAAATGTCTGTATCATTTGCTGAAAACTAAAAACAAAAACAAATGCAAATAACTACATTAAACGCCTTTGTTATCGATGTTTGACAAACCCACAAACACACATACACGCAATAAATAAATAGAACCACAGTCACACACATAAAAACTACCAGTCAAGCAGAAGAGACACGACCAACCACACAGTAAAACACAAACACACACACACACACACACACACACACACACACACACACACACACAGAGAAAAATACTTCATCAAGGAAGTTAAAATTTATTATTATTATTTTTATTGTACGGAAATTAAAAAATAAATTAATTAATTAATTAAAACATAATCAAAAGAAAATAACGGTCACATTAACAATTTACGTGATCATGACTCTTTTAAGAACAGTGACAGAAAATCTTCACTGTTAAATACGAGACAAACACTGGGATTGAAAGTATAAAGTATAGTGCATGGGATTATAAGTATAATAATAAAAAGGATTCATGAAATATAGAAATGAATATTGTATATAATTATAGAACGGGATGTAGCTTAATAAAGTTGGAGAGTGAATAAAAAAAATGTATTAAGTAAAGAAATGAATGTGAGATTGCAATGTTAAATACTGAATAGATAATTAAAACGTACAGAAGAAATTAATATGGGATTAAAGAGGATAAAAATAGATATAGGTCTGCATAGTACAGGCATGAATAGGGGATTATAAACATAGGAATAAAAATGATGTAATAAAGACATTTTTTTTTTACAGATGTATATCCAAGTTAATCAGCGTATGTAGATTGTATATAGATCAATTACTTTGTATTTGCAAATGAAGATCGCTTTATTCATCTTGAATGTGATGTAACAGAGAGCGATTATACTGAAAACTAATTAGTGGTTTTTTTATAACAGTGATGTACATAGTAGATAAATCATTTAATCACCTTTAATCTGATTACAATGACAGACAGGACGTTACTAAATATTTCATTAAAGTTCAGCTAACCGCGTTAGTGTACACAGAGAATGAAGTATTATCGATTACTTTCATTAAATACAGAATCAATTACAGCAACAACAACAGTACTAATGATGATGATTATGATGATTTATGAGAGAAATCAAGACACTCGCATTTAAAAAATAACGTAATATAGAATGCGATGACGTTTCGTCTTTATAAATAACACCTAACTTAATATGTAACTTAATAATATTTATTTCATAATATGCAGAATTATTAATTTGTTTCTAGCAAGATGTGCATTTTAAAATATACTACTAATAAATGTATGTACATACATATGTAAACAGTTTGTGTGTGAATTAAAACTAGTGTTTGTTTATAATTTTATGTTGTATTTATATCAGTTGACCTCTCTCTCTCTCTCTCTCTCTCTCTCTCTCTCTCTCTCTCTCTCTCTCTCTCTCTCTCTCTCACACACACACACACACACACGCACACATACATCCACCCCCACTGCACACACACACAAACGTATTTGTTTATCTTAAGTCAGAACTAAATTACTCTTCCTTTCCTTAACAGCCATTAGTGTAACTCTTTAGACTTTTCTAATTTTCTTAAAGGATCTTTAGGGATGTTTTCCGACATTTTTCAACGCTGTTGTTATGTCAGCACTGGGGATCGTTTCTATAATTAATCGCCTACCTTTTTTTCCAAGAGCAAATATTACCACTAAAACGTCTGAAAAATTCGTTTTTCGAAAAGTTTACACGGCTTTCGATTTCCCTAAAGTTCTCTTATAAGAAGATGAACGAGTGGTTGTGACTTTAGGAAAAAAACGCAGAGCATTATGTAGTAACTGAGCTCCTGCTTTGATTTTAGAAAACGTAGCATCGTTTTAGTGAATGTACGTTGTGATTTTAATAAATGTAACATCGTTTAACTGAAAGTACGTAGTGATGTTAGAAGATGTAACATCGTGTAACTGATGTACGTTGTGATGTTAGTAGATGTAATATCGTTTAACTGAATGTACGTTGTGATGTTAGCAGATGTAACATCGTTTAACTGAATGTACGTTGTGATGTTAGAAGGTGTAACATCGTGTAACTGATGTACATTGTGATGTTAGCAGATGTAACATCGTTTACCTGAATGTACGTTGTGATGTTAGCAGATGTAAGATCGTTTAACTGAATGTACGTTGTGATGTTAGCAGATGTAACATCGTTTAACTGATGTACGTTGTGATGTTAGTAGATGTGACATCGTGTAACTGATGTACGTTGTGATGTTAGTAGATGTAACATCGTTTAACTGAATGTACGTTGTGATGTTAGCAGATGTAACATCGTGTAACTGATGTACGTGTGATGTTAGTAGATGTAACATCGTTTAACTGAATGTAGGTTGTGATTTTAGTAAATGTAACATCGTTTAACTGAAAGTACGTAGTGATGTTAGAAGATGTAACATCGTGTAACTGATGTACGTTGTGATGTTAGTAGATGTAACATCGTTTAACTGATGTACGTTGTGATGTTAGTAGATGTAACATCGTGTAACTGATGTACGTTGTGATGTTAGTAGATGTAACATCGTTTAACTGAATGTACGTTGTGATTTTAGCAGATGTAACATCGTTTAACTGATGTACGTTGTGATGTTAGCAGATGTAAGATCGTTTAACTGAATGTAGGTTGTGATGTTAGCAGATGTAAGATCGTGTAACTGATGTACGTGTGATGTTAGTAGATGTAACATCGTTTAACTGAATGTAGGTTGTGATTTTAGTAAATGTAACATCGTTTAACTGAAAGTACGTAGTGATGTTAGAAGATGTAACATCGTGTAACTGATGTACGTTGTGATGTTAGTAGATGTAACATCGTTTAACTGATGTACGTTGTGATGTTGTGATTTTATGCGGATTCTACGGTTTTAGCATTACAGATAAATCATCATGAAGTACAAAATAAATGAAAATAAATAAACGTAAAAATTTCAAGTTTTACGAGTTTTAACAGACTGAGTCGTGCTGCTGTATGTCAGCATACTCGTCGCCAGTGAAATATTTTCTGTTTCAAACACTCGTCTGGTATTTTGCAATATAATACAATCTTAAACTTAATTAATAAGCTAAAGAACAACAAGAACAACATAATTAAATAACCAAATACAAACAAACAAACACATAATAATAATAAAACAAATAATAATAATAATAATAATAATAATAATAATAATAATAATAATAATAATAATAATAAAAACCATAAATAAATAAATAAATAAACATACTCATTAATATTCAGTTTTATGAATCGACTTTACTGAGGTTCCATGAATTTATTTTCAAGAACAATAAAATGTTGATAAATAATCTGTAAATTTTCTTTATCCCCAGTTAATATTAAAATATATCATTCATGCCATCCCTTTGACTAGGAAGCACGTGACGTTGTCATGTGACAATGGCTTCAACGAGGTTATATAATGATCACCCACTCATACCCAGTTTAGTTTTGGGAAGCAAGCAAGTCGTGGTTCAGATACAGATCTAAGACCTTTTTGTTTTCTTTTCCCCCAGTTAAAGGCAACTATTCTATGGCTTTACGCCTCGCTTAATATTCTCAATAGCGCAAGCATTTTCATTAAAGTATTCCAGACGACATTTTACCTAGCTCTTCTTTTATATTCAGTTTTTATAGCTATTTATAATCTTGAAAAACACTGTGTGCAATATGTATGAGTTTTGTTGTTGATATTTTTTCTCTCTCTCGATCCTTCTATCTTGTTTCTATTCCAATAAAAGTAGAAAAGCTTTATCACGTTACACCCTAAAGTTTTTATTAGGCGAGTCCATCCCCGCCCTGCACCCGTTCAAACCACCCCAAATGCAATTGTAATACTTGTTAGACCGGTTTATTTATTGTGTATTGTGTTCACAGGTCCAATTTTTGATATTCTCATTTTACTTTGTCGTAAAGATATATCAGTGAACCCGTAGATGCTGGTTTTCACTTTGTAATGCTTGCATGTTCGTTAAACAAATGTTCAGCGCTCAGGGTAGACATCTATCATAATAGTGTATGTAGTGGTCAATTTTTAAAGGAATAAACGTGTTTACAGATGGACGAGTTCAGAAAATATCTGCTGTGTGTTATCATCGTCTGTGCTTTGATTACACTGCGAACAACAACAGGTAAGTATTTGTTAGTAATACACAGTTGTCACATTGTTTTGGCATTTTCAGTTTTTATGGACAAATAATAGATATTGTAATAATGTGTTAAAAATAATTCAGTGGATATGAGATATATTTTTCGTTCTTTTTTTTTTTTTTTTTCAAAATTTGAGGAAGAAGTAAAACTTATTTAATTATATTTATGTTAGTAATATCTTATTTATTATTATTGTTACTACTACTAAATTTTATTATTGAAATTATCTGGCAAAAACCAAAAGTGGATTCTGTCTTTTATTATGTTATAAATATTGATACAGAACCCATTTTTAAATATATATATATATATAATTATTGTCTAAATATATATTGCATGTCAAACCTTGTTTGTCACCAAGTACAAATATGTACTTTCAAAAATTTTAAAAAATAAATAAATAAATAAATAAATAAAATAAAATGTATAAATAAAACAAAATAAATAAAACGTTAATTAAACGCTTTTCTCATCTGAAGATATTATCGGTTAATTAAAGTTAAAAATATTCAAAATTAAAACAATTTCGTGTTTATTAAAAACAGTATTTCTGTTGCAGATTTTAAATAATAAACAATACCTCCCAAAAAAATAAACCAAAAACAAACACAACAACTAATACCTAAATAAACAACAATGACAACAATAACAACAGTATCAACCACAACAACATCAGTAATAATAATAACAACAACAATAAAAGTAATATTTTTATTATTGTTTTTACAGGTTATAGCGCTTGTTCGGACCAAATAAAAGATTACCCAGGTAATAATATTTCTTTATTAATTTATTTATTTTTATATTTTGTTCTCCTACTACTTCTTCTCTCTTTTTTCTTTTTTTTCTCCACACCTCCTCCTTTTTCTTCAGGTTTCAGTTGCGCAATACGATATGAAAGCAGTTTCTATGTGACGTCAGTAGAGGTTGGTTTGCATAGATTACTGTGTTTGTGATTTGCGAAACTTGCGTATTATGAAAAGCCACCAAAGCGGCTACTTTTATATAAGATAAAAAAAAAAAAAAACAAAACAAAACAAAACAAACAAACAAACAAAACAAAACAAAACAAAACAAAACAAAAAGAAAGAAAGAAAAGAAAAAAGGGCGAAACGAAGAAAAAAAGAAAAAGATAATCAGTTATATATGAAAAAAAAAGAAGTTGACAGCAGAAAGTAGTAGTAATATAAGATACATGATCTTAGCTAATATGTGACATATTTTAATATCGCTGTGAAATAGAAATAAAATGTGGAAAAATTAATTCTATTATTTTTATTATCTGTCTTTATGTATGACATGCGATACATGAAATCTTCAAGCACGAGGATAAACCTAGAACGAAACAAAGACGATCAATTTTATATGCATACGTGCGTTATTGAATAAAAAATTGTTTTCTTCTTTGTATTTCTTCATATTTTATTCATATTAATTATTTAATTTATTTATTTATTATCATTATTTTCCAGTTCTAAACATGTGCAAAAGCTCTTCCCAGGTACAGAACGGACGTCTCTTTCTAGATGTGTTTTCCAGTGTGAGGACAAACTCTCGCTGTTTCTGTTATCTCACTGCTGTTGGAAACGTTGAAATCGGGTTTGATCACGTAATCGTTTCTGGAAACCCATGTGTATCAAAACTGACTTTGTACAGTAATATAATCGGTGAATATTCGTTTTCATGTCTCAGCGATAATTCAACATTGACAATGAAAGGAAAGGATTATACGATGATGCTCTTATTCACGACTAATCGAGCAAAGACAGATTCAGCGTATTGTTTACAAATCTACCAGAAACAGGGAACAGGTATTGTATTGTAACTCTAACCAAAATAAATAATTTAAAAAATAAATAAATAAATGAATATATAAATAAAATAAAATAAAATAAAATATTAAAAAAGAAAGAAAGAAAATTAATTAATTAAAAGAAAAATAAAGAAAAACAATGATCTGCAAGGACATGCGATCTGATTTATGACGTAAAATGGCGTAGTTTCCGTTGTGCACGTCGGTTTATAAAATTTATTTCAAAAATATAAATCTTTCTACCAAATTCTACCACTGTTACTACTATTAAGACAACAGCTGCTAATATAACTACATCTACTACCGTACTAACAATATAACTATATCTACTACTGCAACTATTACCACAACTAATATACTACTATAACTACAACAACCACTACTGCTACAACAATATTATTATTATTATTATTATTATTATTATTATTATTATTATTATTATTATTATTATAAAAGCAAAATATGGAAATGTCTAAAAATAAATCATAATGCTTATTTAATTTAACCAGACTTTAGAAGATGTTTTAAAGTTTGTAAAATATTTTCACTTGAGGTGTTCAACAAAGGTCTCTAGGTACAAGGCAAAGTTCCACAGTTTTCTGAGAGCGCGTGCGATACTGTCACAAATATATAGAGACACAAACATACACATACACATATATAGAGACACACACATACATCTGAATACAAAATTATTGTGCAAGCTGGCAAACCAAATTTTATTGTTAATTTTTAAAATTAATTTTGCAGTCTCAAATTATTTTGTTTGTTTCAAATTTCTCAGGATTTTTTCCTCCCTCTATTTTCGTTTCTTTTAGTTCTATTGTATTATTATTATTTATTTATTTTTTTTAATTTCCTAGCAAAATATATATATTTATTTTTAAAACTAGTGTTATAAATTTAGAACTACAAAATGGTCAGCGGAGCGCGAAAAAAAAAAAAATAATAATAATAAAAAAATAAAATGCGTAAAGTGAAGCGTGATAAATATGTTAAATTCACTGAATCGTGAAAAATGTGTGACACCTCATTACCTGTGTCTCTTCACGTTCATTATAGGTTAACAGAAAAGTAAAATTTATTCTTAAATGTAGAAAACGTAACTTATGATATAAATAAAACCTTTTTTACAAGTTTGTAGTTATAGGTAAAAATTAACTGAAATATTTTCCATACTTCCGAGTTTTTATAATTAGCATTTTATCAAAACACTCCTGAAGTTTTTATAATTTGTTGTTTTCTGTGATGAATCCAAAGCTTTTTTGTGTGTGCTGTTTGTGTTTTTCTTGATTTCAACAACTAACGGTAGTTGTAGTAGTAATAGCTACAATAAAAGTAGTGACTATTGAAATAATAATAAAAATAATATTAACAGTAAATAAATAAATAACGAAAAGAAAATTAACATGGACAGTTTAACTATTGGTTTGGCACGCTATGTTTGGGCTTGTATGCTTGTACTTACAACATATGATGAATGACGTTATGAATACACGTGGAAACTGTAATAACAGAAATATACATGCTCAGTGTCAGCTAACCTACAGTTTCTTTTCGGTTACGTTTGTATGTCGCATGGATTGTTAGCAAATGAATGAAATTAAACCATCGCCATAAAAGGGGATACAACTCTTACTTAATATATTTTCAGAGCGTTCTGATTGGTTCGATAAGTCTGCAGCTTGTCGTGGATATTAGGACTAACAAGAGCATTGTATAAAAGTTAAATAATTAAAACTTATTTGTAAAAATAAAAATATCTCGTTCGATACCAAAATTAGTACAGACCGTTTAATATTTTCCATCTTACTTCAGGAACATTAATTTGATTAATTATGACGTCATGCGAAGTAATTAACATAGACTGATAAATAAATGATTAATGCATGTTTATCTGATGATGTCAGACTTTGTACCTATGACTACGTCAGACAATGTAGAGACTTCTAGTAAATACGTAATTGTAATAATTAATACGAAACCGTTTTTTTTTACTTACAGAGACCAAACGTGGGTTACGTCATCTAGTATTAATCTATTTTTAAATTATGCAGACATGTTTTTCTACTTACTAGTACCAGTTTAGCTTCTGTCTAAAACATTTTTAAAATTCTTCGCTTATGAATGCAGCTAGTATTCATTTTGTGTCGAACGTTTTTGTTTTGTAACTGTATACACAGATAGACAGAAATAAGCAAACACGTCTACGTGCTGTGTTTTGCATATTGTATAGTTCGATATGTGAATAGTATGTCGTTATTTGTATGTGTAATGTGTATGTGTTGTATGTGTTTGTGTTATTATAGGTAGGTTTCTGTTTTGTGTATTATATCGTTTTGTATTGCATGTGTTAGTTTAATTCATGGCTTATAATGTATCGAATATCTGTGTACGTTGTATACGTACGTATTGTATGTGTCGTGTTCTGTGTCGTGTGGTGTTGTGTATTGTGAATGTGTTGGGTTGTGTTTGTCGTATATTGTGAATGTGTTGCATTTCATGTGGTACTGGGTATAGTGTATTGTGTTGTATATGTGCTCTATGTTTACGTTGTATCTAAATTGTCTTGAGCATTGCTTTGTATATTGTATATATGTGTTGTGTTGTCTATATGTTGTGTCTGTGTGCTTGTGTGTGTGTGTTGTGTATATGTTGTTCCGTGTATTGTTTCCGTTGTACATGTTATATATGTTGTTTGCTGTCTGTGTTTTGCGTGTTGTATCTCTGTATTGTGGGGTGTGTTGTATGTATTGTGCATGTGTTGTGTGTGTTGTATGTATTGAGTATCTGCTGTATGTTGTTTCTAGTGTATGGTGTGCATGTTAAGTCTGTGTATTGTGGTATGTGATATATATATATATATGTGTTGTATGTGTTGTGTATGTGTTGTTTATGTGTCGTGTCTCTGTTGTGTATGTTATGTTTGCAGATATTATATTTATTTAACAGGTTCTCTTCGACTGCAGTGTTATGAACCGACGATTGTGAACATAACAACGACATCAACTACGATAACCTCAACTGTTCCGACAACATCGACTCCGACTACAATTCCGACAACACCGACACCGACTACAGCTCCAACAACACCGACACCTTCAACAGCTGCAACAACACCAACACCTTCTACAGCTGCAACAACACCGACACCTTCTACAGTTCCATCAACGCCGACATCAACTGCAACAGAAACACCATCTACAGATCCCACAAAACCGAACCAGATACACTTCAAACTACAACTTTGACAACACCTGGAACAACGAAACCTTCAGAAGAACAACCAGTTTCAGAAGATTCGTTTCCAGGTAATATCAATAACAATAACAAATAACAAACAATAACAATAATAACGACAACACACTAATAATAATTGTCATTATTATTATTATTATTATTATTATTATTGTCGTTATTGTTGTTGTTGTTGTTGTTGCTTTTGTTCTTGCTCTTTTTGCCTTTATTCTTGCTGCTGCTGCCTTTTGTTTTGCTGTTGTTGATGATGTTGTTGTTGTTTCAGAGAAGGCAGCTATTATAGGCGGTGTAGCAGGAGGACTGATTCTGCTGGCTTTGATTCTGGCGATCATCTTCGGCAGATGGTAATTACAAACCATTTCCAATACTACTACTACAGTGACGTCAGCTACGACTACTGCTACTTCTATCTATGTTACTAACAGCACTGTTTACACTACTTCAATTAACTATTGTTATTCATTATTATTACTATTAATAATGTTTATTAAATTAATAATGTTTATACAATATTACTGCTGCAACTATTACTAATAGCTCTCCTGTTACTAGGATTGCTATCACTACTGCAGTTATTACTAATATTAATAATAAAATAATTATTAATGTCACCAGCGCTAATATTTCTGTAATGATTGCCTGTGCTATACTTTAGCGTGATACTTTCGCTATATGACAGTGAATTCTATATGTCATACCACAGTAACGTGTATTTCATTATCACTATTACCTATATTTTTATGTTATTGTTACTACACTACTGCTACTACTCTACTACTACTACCGCTACAGCTCTTGCTGCATCTACTACAGCTGTTGCTGGATCTACTACAGCTACTACTATTGTTTTTATGTAACTAAATGATATATCGAGATAATAGGCTATATAAACCTGTTTACATTTATATACACGTTTGAAGAAATACTCTGAATATATTTTGCATACTTCCAAGTTATACTGGTGTTGGGTTTTTCGAAGGGGGATTGTGTGAGTTGTTTGTTGTTGTTTTTTTTGTTGTTTTTTTAACTATAACGAAATATAGCAACAATACAGTGAAGTCTGTTGTCATTCATTCGATTTATGCACAGGAATCGGAAACTAATACTTGCAGTCTTAATAACAATAATAATTATTAAAATTAAAATAATGGTTCGTTATTTCAGTCGCAGAGAGAAACATCCTTATGAACACTACGACAACAACAACGCCAGCAACTTTGACTCTAGCAGAACTCTCACCCCCGTTTCTTCCGATTATGTAGAAAGCGGAATAGCTGGTGCGCCAGTTTTAGGAAAAACACAGACCGACATACAATATGTTGAATGTCTATCAGTCGGAGAGGACGAGGAAAAGTCACCGGATCCTGCCGAAGTTGAACGGAAACTGGAACCTCAAAAACCTCCTGTAGAAATTGTCGACTTTCCCGCAGAGGGAAAGAATACAGTGACAGAGACACAGACAGCTGTAAATCCAATGTTTGTTTCGGAAAACAAAGGTGAAAATGATGCTCTGTACACAACTGTTGACAAGTCCAGAAATGGAAATGGAAATGGAAAAAAATTAACGTGCTAATCGGAGAACATTTTTATACGAAATTACTGCTGAATAACGAGCCGAACGAAAGTGCTTCGGGTATAGTGGACCAATCAGAACAACGACTTGAACAAGAGCAAGTCATGGACAACCAATCAGAAGGACGAACTGAACAAGAGCAGGTCATGGACAACCAATCAAAAGGCGAAGTTAACACAGACGTGGGTAGATACGACGGTTTCTACAGCTCGGTTGATCAAACTGGGGATCACCATAATATGCAGAATTATTAATTTGTTTCTAGCAAGAAGCGCATTTTAAAATATACTACTAATAAATGTATGTACATACATATGTAAACAGTTTGTGTGTGAATTAAAACTACAGTGTTTGTTTATAATTTTATGTTGTATTTATATCACTTGACCTCTCTCTCTCTCTCTCTCTCTCTCTCTCTCTCTCTCTCTCTCTCTCTCTCTCTCTCTCTCACACACACACACACACACACACATAGAGCCCCCCCAGCCACCCCACACCACACACACACACACACACACACACACACACACACAAACACATACACACAAACGTATTTATTGATCTCAAAGTCAGAACTAAATTATTGTTCCTTTCCTTAACAGCCATTAGTGTAACTCTTTAGACTTTTCTAATTTTCTTAAAGGATCTTTAGGGATGTTTTCCGACATTTTTCAACGCTGTTGTTATGTCAGCACTGGGGATCGTTTCTGTAATTAATCGCCTACCTTTTTTTCCAAGAGCAAATATTACCACTAAAACGTCTGAAAAATTCGTTTTTCGAAAAGTTTACTCGGCTTTCGATTTCCCTAAAGTTCTCTTATAAGAAGATGAACGAGTGGTTGTGACTTTAGGAAAAAAACAGCAGAGCATTATGTAGTAACTGAGCTCCTGCTTTGATTTTAGAAAACGTAGCATCGTATTACTGAATGCACGTTGTGATGTTAGAAGATGTAGCATCGTTTAGCTGAATGTACGTTGTGATTTTAGTAAATGTAACATCGTTTAACTGAAAGTACGTAGTGATGTTAGAAGATGTAACATCGTGTAACTGATGTACGTTGTGATGTTAGTAAATGTAACATCGTTTAGCTGAATGTACGTTGTGATTTTAGTAAATGTTACATCGTGTAACTGAATGTACTTTGTGATATTACAACTGTAACATCGTGTATTGTAATTTTTTCTTTTTCTTTCTTTTAAAATATAGTAATTTTATTATTGTTATTATTATTATTATTATTTTATGCGGATTCTACGGCTTTAGCATATCAGATCATGCATCATGAAGTACAAAATAAATGAAAATAAATAAACGTAAAGAGTTCAGGTTTTATGAGTTTTAACAGACTGAGTCGTTCTGCTGTATGTCAGTCAGCATACTTGTCGCCAGTGAAATATTTTCTGTTTCAAACACACGTTTGGTATTTTGCAATATAATACAATCTTAAACTTAATTAATAAGCTAAAGAACAACAAGAACAACAAAATAAATAACCAAATACAAACAAACAAACAACAACAACAACAATAAAACCATAAATAAATAAATAAATAAACGTATTCATTAATATTCACTTTTATGAATCGATTCTACTGAGGTTCAATGAATTTATTTCAAGAACAATAAAAAGTTGATAAATAATCTGTATATTTTCTTTATCCCAGTTAATATTAAAATATATCATTCATGCCATCCCTTTGACTAGTAATATGAACCAGGAAGCACGTGACGTTGTCGTGACAATGGCTTCAACGAGGTTAAACCAAATTCATCAGTTTACAGATTACCACTTGACCACAATTTGTATTTTCTTCCTTAATTTCTGATGTTAATATCTGAGAAATTTCTGCATAGCATAAAACAATATTTAAAAAAAATACAATGAAAGTAAAACACTTATTTTAAAATAACATCTTTCTTTTCTTTTATTAATACAGTTCTGATAATATTTAAACATTTATGGGTCAGAGTGTGAAATAAATAAATCTGCATATCAAATCATTTTAAAAAGTTAATAATAATAATAATATAATAATAATAATAATAATAATAATAATAATAATCCTTTATAGTATTTAATATTGGTATACAAACACAGATCTGTAAATAAACGACAAATAGCAAATACATAATTTTTACACAAATATGCTAGCCAGTGTACAAGTGTTTCAAAATGCTAATAACGGGAATTTCGTATAGCATATAAACAGTAGTTATAAGCTCGCAACCTTGCCAGGGTCGAAGTACAAGCTCTAAGTTTACATGCAGCAGAAAACCGCCTGGGAGCCTGTTGTCTGCACAATCGACAGACAATGGCGCAACTAAAGCTGTTAAACTGTAAATTCGTATTTTGTTGGCGTTTCATTGGAGATTTCATATACATTTTACTCGCGTAAAAGTCTAGATTTAGTTTCCTCAAATTAATTTCTGCCTGTTTTTCTGCGTCATTAACCATATCCCGCAATGCGACGTCAGATAGTCTTGATTGTCCAGTTACACTTCCTGCGAGTAGTCTTGATTTTTCTAGGTCGACGAAATCCGGTCTTGACTTTGTCCTGGTTACCCACTGACAGACAAGCAGACATACAAGACTGAGAACAAAAGTCATTCTGAAAGACAAATAGAAAAAAAGGAAATAATAATAATAATAATAATAATAATAATAATAATAATTTGTGTAAACGTCAGAATAAATGAATGATGAGCTTTCGGTAACATCAGAAGCAAGCCACAGTTTAGTACATCAACTGTGTTACTAAAATATATTTTCTGTAAGAGTTTTAAATTTATTTTTTTTAATTTTATTTCACTTACATATTCGAATACATTACTTGTCTCAATAAAATATATTTTCTCTTAGAGTTTTTGCATACATTTTATTAATTATATTTTCGGAGTACACTACTTGTATTATTAAAAAAAAAAAAAAAAATTTCGAACAGTTTTTAAATTTATTTTATTAATTTTATTGCATCTAAAAATTCGAATACATTACTTGTATTATTAAAAAAAAAAAAAAAAACAGTTTTTAAAATTTGTATTAGTAATTTTATTTCACGAAAACATATTTTCTGTAACAGTTTAAAAATTTCATTTTATTAATTATATTTCACTAAAATCTTCCAGTACGTTACTTCTATCACTAAAATTTCATTTCTGTAATACAGACCCCGCCCTTTCCTCCTCACTGCGTTAATTTGCTTCGTTGTTTCTTTTTTCTTTCTTTCTCCCACGTGCAGGGTAATATTTTATCTTATATAACTAAACATCCATCACATTGTTTTCTTCATCGAACCCACAGCGGACAATGTGGGTGGCTGACCATACTTAAAAAAGATTTCTTTTTCGGAGAAAATTCAATATATTTTTCAAAAATCACCGCACTGTTGATCTATAACTAGATAGCTTTTTTTCACTGGGATGAGTTGACTCTGAGAACAAACAAATGACCTACAATGGCAGTCAGACAGTATTTCCCTTGTGTGTGATGTTTAGAACATTTTATTAATTGGCTTTGCCTTGTACAGATTTCATTACAGCTTTTTTATTTGATTATGTTACAGTGATACTGAACTGTAACAAATATTAACATAGCAGAAGTAATTACTGTACTAGTTAGAGAGAGAGAGAGAGAGAGAGAGAGAGAGAGAGAGAGAGAGAGAGAGAGAGAGAGAGAGAGAGAGAGAGAGAGAGAGAGAGAGAGAGAGAGAGATTGCAATTTAATTCATACGAAGAATTTAAAACTTAATTTGATAAGCAAAACTATAACGCACTCATATAATTAGGAACTAGATAATAATTCTGCATATTATAACACATTTTTTAACATATACATTTATGTGACATTATTTTACCTAATAAAAAGCATTCATACTGTTCTTGATTATTTGAGTGAGATATAATACCACACACACACACACACACACACACACACACACACATTTCAAAGACTTTACATAGTGGCGAGATATGGTGAATAAGAAATTTCTGTATTTTCGGGCACTGACCAAAAACATAACTTTTAGTGGGCGGATTATATTCACTTCGATAAATTATTTGTTATTAATATATCTACTGATCAAAGTTACTTAGTGTTTAATTGCTGGCGCAGGTCTTAAAAGACCACTTTGAAAGAGAATTTCCATTTAAAATATAACAAATAAATTGTTGTCAGTCAAGAACTATTTTCTTTTGATTTATAGTTTTTGTAAGTGAAATCGAAATCAATAAAAGTGAATGTACTATTCTTGTAAGACTAATTTGTAAACAGGATTTCATTTTAAAAGCGGTGAGTTGATAAATAAAAAGGTCTATTTCATCTAGTTTTTGTATAATGCAGGATACAAGAAAGAATTGATAACAGTCTTAAGATACCAGTTGTATCCTGCTAAGATCAGTATGCCGAATGTATGCATATATAGAGAGAGAGCTACAAAGTGTCTAGTTCTGTTTTAAAATAATTGAATGTAATGCGTACTTAAATTTTTTTAAAGAAATTAATATCGTATTGGTTTTTTTTTTGTTGTTGTTCATGTTGTTGTTCGTGTCTGTTTTTTGTCTTTTTTTTGTTTTGTTAATGTTTTGTTCGTGTTTTCTTTTTCAATAAATGAAAACTGTTGCTTTTAACGAAAAATAACATAACATATGTATTTTATAGTAAATTAATATCATTACCGTGTGTAAGTTTAATTTTTCAATTTTAAGAAAAAAATAACACTCACCCTAAACCAGCTTCACTTTCGTCTTCTCCTCTTGTCTAAAACTGCTCCGTTTCCGTTATTGCTGTGTTATCGTGTAAGAGGGTTTTTTTTCCAACAAAATGTGTACGAAACCAGAATACCAGTTTATTTTGTGTGGAATAACCAACCTACACACTGAGAAACACAGATTACAAAGCGCTTCTGTTTGAAAGAATCTAAGGGGGCGTTAACCCACGGAAGAACGTCGCATGGTCGTGTAATCAGACAAGGTAATACTATTTCCGTGCTTGCTCAAACATATTGTTTTCTCTATCTTATTTTATTACTGTTACTACAACAACGACAACGACAACAGCAACAGCAACAACAACAACTACTACTACTACTAGAACTACTAATACTTCTACTTATACTACTGCTATTAGTAAAATCAGCACTACTACTTCTTTTTCTTCATGCTATCATTATTGTTACGTCAGTTATCATCACCACCATCGTCACCATCATCATTACTCTTGTTGTTGTAATATAATTACGTATTGTTTTCTTTTTAAGTTAAAATATTCATGTTAGATTTTCTTAAATTGTGTTAAAAAAAGAAATATATCTTAAAAAATAATAATAATAATAATAATAATAATAAAGAGATATTTATAATATTGTAAAAATAAAATTAATATCTAATAATATCGTGTGAGATGTATTTGAAAGATATTTCAGCGAAAATCGGTGTAAAGTCAAACTTTGTTCCCCGGAAAAATTAATCCGGATAGGAATATAACCGTATACGGGTACAAAATACACCCGAGAGCTCTACCCATTAATTTTCGCTTCACTAATTATTACTGGTCATCAAAGAAATGATAAAGAACGCTACTGCCTTGCACGAACTGGCAGAAAGGAAAGAAGGAAGAAAACAAATAGAAAAGGGGAAAAGAGAATAACATTCAGAATAAATAATCTGGGAAATCAATTTTCGTAGAGCCTCAGCAAGTCTATGTCCGGTGCTGTCTACGACACTGCATGTAATAATCCACTGTGGTCGCTGGAAATAGTAGTTTCCATCTGTTTTTTATAGAAAATAAATTATTCTTATATAAAACTAATGTCACCGTTAGTCAGCACTCACGTCACTAATGAGGATCCCTATTAATTTCACAAGTTTTGTTAACAATTTTATACCAGCGTATACCTAGGTATAATTACTGCATAATTAATCATTTATTCTTCTTTTTTTATCTTCACAAATACCTTTTCACCTTATTCCCAGCTCGGCTGTCTCTATGTAATCATAAATTTGTTTGGGCAGTGATCATATGCTTGAGTAATTTAATTCACCGAAGTCAGTGCCACTCGCAGAAAACGTTTTCTAGAACTTTGATGAATACGGCTGAAAGAGAATTTGAGATTTTTTCACAAATTTAATTTTCGTGCGGGTGTTCGTTTCATTTTCTTACCTATCTGCGATTAATAGTGAAAAGCCATATTTATTTTCTTGAACGATCAGTTTATTGTTGTAAGTAAAAATCGAAAATTAAAAGCAAATCTACAACCATTGTGTACTTAGATTCCACTTTCATAAAGATTTTACAATAAAAAATTAAATATATTAATAAAGATGATGTTAATTATATACATTTTTAAATAAATAAATGAATGAATGAATTGACAAAAACAAATTAATAGAATGACAGCATTTCGAACTATCACCTGAATGTTTAGACACCATATCTGATAAGCACTAATCCTTTTCTAACGGTAAACAGTGGTCACGTGATTGGAACTATACAAGGATCGTTAGAGTAATTGAATCAGTTATGGTTCTAGATTCATTTATTTATTTATTAAATTATTATTTATTTATTTATTTATTTATTTATTTATTTATTTATTTCTATTTTTAGATGTATTTTTGTTGTTTTGCTGTCTTTATTTTATTATTATTTTTTATTATTATTTATTTATTATTATCATTATTTTTTGTTGTTGTAATAAACAATACTTTTTAATGAGATGTTGACAGTTTTGTTTTTCCAGCTTTTTAAATGTTAGTCTAACTGATTTAATTTTTTCGGTGCGAATTTCCCACTGAATTATGTATTTTAATTTTTTTTTCAATGCGAATTTCCCACTGAATTATGTATTTTAATTTTTTTGTTCAATGCGAGTTTTCCACCTACTTTTGTATTACGGTGTTTCTAAGTGATCAAAGTTTAGCTGTGGTAATACAGACATAGATCTAAACACATGTTTTACGTTTCCATCTGACTTTTTAAATTTTATTGCAAATGAACACTAAACTTTTTAATAATCAGTTATGAAAACAACAATATTAACATCAACACCTACAACACAATTATTTACCACCACAACAACAACAACGACAACGACAACGACAACAGAGGCCTCAGAAGATGTATTAAAAACTCTAAAACTTCAGTTCATGCATAGAAATGTAGAAACAAAAGATCGATACCTGTTCTTCATCAGTTATTTGCCTCCGTTTATTATCACCGAATCACTGAAGATTTGTGTCGTTATAAATGAAAAACAAAGCAGTCTAATAAAACTTGTTGTAATGGTTTTATTTATTCACCCAAAATGTATTTGACACTGTTCGGTTTTCATTATTTCGGAACATCGTAAATTACTTGAAGTATTTTACTTTGTTATTAGCTGCAGATACTCCTAGTTTTGTCTTGCGAACTACAAATACTCTCCCACGCCGCTTTGAAAAAAAAAAAGAGAAATTGTTGTATTTAATTAATTATGTTTATACAATACATTTTAAACAAATCTTCAGTATGGACGCAATTTATTATTTTTGTTTTTATTTTTTATTTTTTATTTTCTCCCATATGACATTTAGAAAATAAAAAATTTAAATCTCAGAAAATATGACAAAGAAACAAAAAAAAAAAAAAAATATAAAATAAAAAAAAAAAAAAAATTTATAATAAAAATAAAATAAAATAAAATAAATAAAATAATAATTAAAAAAGTAAATAATAATAATACTATTATTATTATTTGTTTTTTTAATTACACCGACATTTTACGAAGGCAAATTCCATAGCAACAAGCGTTCAAATAATAATAAAAATAAATTAAATTAAATTAATTTTTTTTTTTTTTTTTTTTTGGAAAATCAACATTCAAAGGGAATAATCACTGTTTCTGAAAAAAGCAAAACAGAAAATTCGCCATTCGCAAACATAAATTAGGTTAGTGACTAACTTTTCTGCACGTGTAAACTAATATATTTATTCTGTATTAAACTATATATACTTGTATCGCTGCAATTATTTTTATACACACTGATTTTCAGTATCTGTCATATCAATATTTACATTTATCATGTGCAATCGGATATATTTTAAATCAGCCATTCGTCCCCTTTTTGTTTTTCAAAGCCAACAACGATGTAAACGAACAATACTGTTTGATAATAAAATACATAATAAAAACAAAACACATTATGTTATAATGCTATAAATGGTATAGTAATGATAACAATGATAATATGCTAATATCCATATGTTAATTAATTTTTGTTTAATAAAATTAAATAATATATACTTTTATATATATTATAATTATTATTATTATAATTATTAATTATAATTATTATTATTATTATTATTATTATTATTATTATTATTATTTTCTTTTCTTTACATGCTTGTGTAAACATTTCCGGCGATTCGGGAAACCTCGGACTGTGTGGGATTCTTCGGTTTATTTCGTATTTGGTCCCACAATACACCGACATTTTACGAAGGCAAATTCCATAGCAAGGAGCGTTCAAACGCCTTTGTACAGCGATACATATGCGTATAGAATAAATAGTTCCACACTTGCTTAATTAAGGCAATAGAATAGGTGTATATGTTTATTAATTTTTATATTTGTATAACATATGATTGTAAAATTTGGTTTTATGGAGCATATATGAAAAAGTGTCTATGTCTTAAAAATTGTATAACAGCGTAAGAATACAACCGTCATTGAAACGTTTGATACTTTCGGAAATGGCGGACGGCGTGGCGAATTCTACTACTGTTCGTGATTTCAGTAGAGTAGTTTTAACATTGGAAAATGTATTAATACCTCCAGAAAAACTTTCAGAATCCCCTTCTTTGCAGGATGGACTAGACATTGAAACTGAAACAGATCTACGAATATATGGGTGTGAACTGATACAAACGTCCGGTATCTTGTTGAAACTTCCACAGGTTTGCGGCCATTTTTTTCTCCTTTCTTTTTTTTTTTACATCTGCAAATTTCGAAGGACGTAATGTCTTTAATATAAGTAATATTCATTTCAGCATTAAATAAATAATTCACAAGTCATGTCTGGGAATAATTTTACTTCATTAATACAATGAATGTGATTAATACAAACGGTTACCCTTTTTAAATATTACATTTACGTAACATAATACATTGGCAGTTATGAATTAATTATTCAAGAACTACAAATGTTCGTGAGTGCAGTGGTTGAATTGAGCGAAAAATGCGGTTTCATGGTTGAGACTTGTGTATACAATATTATTGAAAAGCAAATAAAAATTTAATTTCGACAATATTTAATATATCCATTTCATGGCATTTGGTGTGTTTTTATAAAGACAAAAAGAGGAAACTAACTTTCAGTATTTCACTATTAGTCTATATTTTTACACATTTTTCACTCTTTCAGGTCGCACTGGCAACAGGACAGGTTCTTTTCCAGCGGTTCTATTATCTCAAGTCGTTTGTGAAACACAATACAGAGGTAAGTTACTCTTTTTGTTTAAAATCTTAATGATAATTTACAGTTCTGTTATTTACAGATGTACATTTTCTCAGTTTCAAATGCCATGTTCATTATTCAAAAATGTCTTTCATTCCATTGTGTGATGTTCCAGCAGTTGGAATGGTTTTGCTGTGCATCATTATTTCATATACACAGTATAATCTACTTTGATTGTCTTGCTACAGGTTGTTGCCATGGCTTGTGTTAACCTTGCATCCAAGATTGAAGAACATCCTAGACGACTTCGAGATGTCATTAATGTTTTCCATCACATCAAACAAGTGCGGTATGGCAGGTAAGCATATATCAGATTGTTACATTATTATTTTTTAATGTACTTCCATAAGGAATCACTTATTATAAATGTTCATTGTTCCATGCTGACACCCCAAAAATAACATCTTACACAGGTTGTGGGCAGATTACAATGTGGTGAGTAGTTAGCTACAGAAGCAATTCTGCATTTTCTATAATGTAAACTTACACCTTGAGCAAGAGATTTGCTTCTATAATATATTTGAATGGCATATTTATTTTTTTTCATTTTTTTTTTTCAACAAATCTACTATTTAAAATAAAAAAATCATGTACAAATAATATCTTTAGGTTTTATTTTTCTTGTACTCCTAAGAAACACGAATTTGACACATACATGTACGTCACCGTTCCATATGAATAAATGTGCTCAAAACAAATTCACTACGATCGCCCTTGTCGCTTTGTGTGGCCATTAAGGTGAACTGACTATTAACACAGATGTTTTTCTTTTGCTACCTGCACAGTTGACGGTAAATGAAGCCTTGACCTTGTGGTGCAGTCAATGATAGCCCCAGGGCTAGTCAGTACCTCACCCAAGACTCTTCGTCAAGCGGTTTGTATGATACAGGTGTGGTCTCAGCATTGTTTATGAAAATAATCTGCATGCAGTTCTTTGTTTACTTTGTCACAAGCAGGAATTAAAATTGTCTACAATGTTATGTCAGTGAAATGTGATTGACTGTGATGATAAAATAAAGGAGAGAGAGATAAAAGGGTGAAAAGCCTTTGTTGACTAAAGTATTTTAAGGCAAGATAGTAATTTCTTAGTTTTATTTAAGAAAATTAAACTTTGTATGATTGACTGTAAAAATAATGGACATTTTGATGACAAAAATCCTTTTTATGTCTTTAAATTAGTGGAATTTCATTTGCAGATTAACTTTGTGAAGAATTCAATCTATTTCATCTTTTAAAAAATGTAAATATTTGTTTATATGTTTATTATTGTACTATCTTGTGACAGAAGAGTAAGTACCAGATTTCTGGTAAATTTAATGATTTTGTTTATTTTTATTTTTTTTAAATGTCTGGTTTAAAAATGAAACCAGCCAAGTACTTTGTGTACAGTTAGACCATGTTACAATGAAACTTGTCAACCTTTTGTCACATCTCATTCTATAAAACAAAACTCACATTGCAAATGCCATATGGATTACAAGTGGCCTTTTAATATGAGTGTAAAAACAAAAATTATATAATTGTTTTCTGTTGTGCAATGATTATTACACTTCATTGTAAAAATGGAGATAGCTCAGGGCCAGTTTATTATGTAGACAAGTTTGATGTAGAGACTGAAACAAGATCGTTGTAACAAGGTTTGACTAGCAAGTCCACAAATTGTTTTTGTGAAATAATCAACACAACCCAGCCTTTTATCATTACATGTTTATTCAGATTTTAATTTAACATAATTTTTTTTTTTTTTTCCTAATCTTTGATACAGTGAATACAGATTCACTTTATATGAATCAAGTAAAGTGTTCGTTATTGTCACTGAATGATTCTGTATTTAAATTGAGACATTTTGTTACTTATTTCTAAAGATACATTCTGGTAAAATGAAACTTTACTATGATTTGTATTGACTTATTAAAGTACAGATGTTTTTCAGTCGAAATGACGCAGCACCACATACGTGAATACAGAGCTTTCACTGAATTGACAGCATTCCGAAGCAGTCCTTGCCACACAAGCATTTGAAAAAGTGTTTTCTCTTTCAT
This sequence comes from Chrysomallon squamiferum, assembly GCA_012295275.1. NCBI lineage: Eukaryota > Metazoa > Mollusca > Gastropoda > Neomphalida > Peltospiridae > Chrysomallon > Chrysomallon squamiferum. Next base: position 7,574,279 of record CM022674.1, read on the forward strand.
TTAAAAGTTTGTTTTCAGGTGTTTCTGAATTTGTTTCGTACAACAACAACTGTTGCAGTAATAGCTTGGTGGAAAGTGACAAAAGCATGTCCATCTGATTGTGACACATCTTGAAGAAGTACTTACTTCACTTTTTGTTGCACACAGACTACCCTGCACTAATGCATTAAAAGATTAAAGACGGAGTTTGTTCCAATCAGTGCAAACGATTAATTATGAATTTGGAGTCACACATGAAAGCTGCAAAAGATTAACAGATAAATGGTACCACTGTATCACTGTAGTAGTGAATGTAGTGTGAAGAACAATTTCTCCAAAATTACATTTTCTTTTTTACTTCTTCCCCATTCAGTTGCATCCAGTGATTGAAAAAAGGTCACATGAGAGATGTTTCTGAATTTGATTTTTTAATGCTAAACATCTGTCAAAGGATGATGTGCTTGTCACAGGCTTACAGATTTGTCTAATAGATCTGATATCGGATGACCATCCTTTCTAGTTACCTCTCGTGTTATTGCTGATGTGTAGCATGCTGGGAATGTGTAGCAAAGATGGCTGCTAATATTTTACTTTGTCAGGATATGGTGGTGGTGCTTCCAGTTTCCTTCCATCTTCCATCAGTTTGTGAAACACCTTGTCATGGAAGTCAAAGCAACTATTAATTTATTTATTTTCTTGATGGTGGATGCAGTGTAAATGATAACATGTTTCTCACATATCCAGCCTCACAGTTTACCTGCTTAACAATTTTTGAAATTTTACAAATACGTTAAAAAACAAAATTAATTGCTATTTATCAGATCTGTTATTTTTTGTTTACACCTGCTGTTTCATGCTGAACAATACATCATCACAAAACGTTTTGAGCATGCAGCTGTGACTCATTGCATCAAGGTTTGATTCCTGCACAGGAGAATGTAGTTTCATTTTACACATCATAAAATAGCTCATATCTCTTCTTTTACCAGATATCTACAATCACCCTTGAGAGATCCACATAATCATTTGTATCTGGTCTTTAAAAGTAATGAAAAAGTCAGTAAATTACTATTTGTGTAGGAACCATGTATAACTGCATCATACATTTGTTTATAGCAGTTTAATTACCATTCTCCTCAGAATCAAATTCTGGTATTAACACTTGCATTGTGATGTAAAGGAGGTGATTCAAATTACAAAATTTCAAAAGTAAATTTGATTATCTTGGGTATTGCTGCTCATCTACATCTGATTGTAATATTAAAAGCTTAATGCTTTTTTATTTTTATTTTTTTTTTATTTTCACTTTAGTTTCAGACACTTAAGGCATGGAGTTTCATCATACTGTTTAATTTATACAACCATTGATTTTGTTCAGATAACTGGAGTGGACCAAGTACATTTTCAGTATTGAGAACGTTAATAACCGTATAATGTTATTTAAAAAAAAATAAAAAAAATAAACAGTACAACATAAAATAATCATTTACCATTTATATATTGTTTTGTTCCAGGTGTTGATAGTTTTATTTTTTAATATATATATATATATATTTTTTTTTTTTTTTGTAACCGATTTGATGATTTCCATTTGGTAAGATAAGTGGACAGGGAATACTAGAAATTTGTATAAATTCTGCTTTTTATTACAAAGCCACCTGTTAAGAATTCACTTTAATATTTAATTCTTGTGTATACTATTACAAAAACTCCTAGTTGTTTTTTCCTGATGAATACTGGATGTTTATTAATAAATTACAACTAGAAACAGAAACCTGTTTACATAAATAAAATTGAAAAATACATTTTTATAAATTAAAGCTTCATTTTTGTTCATTGCTTTAAATCCTTTGTTAATGATTAATGAAACATTTTGTTTTATAAAAATCTGTTTTAATCAAAATCTGTCCAGTGACCTTGACAGTAGACAAACATTGTAATTGTTGCTAAAGTTCAAAGATTTTTTGTTTTTGTTTTTTTTTTTACATTTGTTTACTGCAGCTTTAATAAATATTTTAAGAGCTGTTAATTGCTGTGGATATAAATACTACATTTATCAATTTCTATAACATTTTGAAATGTCAAGTAATTAATATATTGCATAATTCACATCTTTCTCTTTTAAAATTACAATACATATCATTCTAAAATATCATTTTTATTTAATAATTTGTTTTTGGTTTTTTAGTACAGATATATATAAACTATTTTCATTTCAAAGATACGGAATTTACTAAGTTTAATGCTTGGTAGTTAACAAAAATTAGAACATTTACCTATTTTGTTTGTAAACATATCACAAATGCAACATGATTTAAAAAGAATTTGTACAGTAGATATAAGACTATTTTTGGAATCTGTTGGTAGTAAAAGCAAATTCACTGGTGTAAGTGAAAGTAGTCTGTGAAAGTGTATTGAAGTAAAGATTTCAAAAAGTATTCTTTACAAATTAAGTAAAAGCAATTTTGGCACTCCTGGTGTCAGTTTAATATAATTGATGTAAGTGAATGAGAAAATTTGTTTACCAGTGTTGGAAGATTTCTTTAAGAAATTGGATAGAAAAATGCCCAAATATTAAATTGTTTCCACCGTTTAAAAATAATAAATATTCATGCTGAGACCACATTGTGTATGTTTTTTAAATCACTGTGCAGGTTGCAAATTGTCCATCTTCCTCACACATCATTATGGGTTGTATTCTATTTGTGTGGGGAAAGACAGTGATTCTGTACAAACTAATGACTTTTAGCATCATGTGAGTATCAACAGTGTAACTCTGTTTCCCTAGGTTTCACAATACTCACTACTGTTTCAAGCTTCAACTGTATTTGACAGTAAAAATGTTTTTTTTCAGTATTCGGCTGGATGATACAGCATCATGATTACACTGAATGATGTATCTGGGTAGGGATGCTCAGATTGAAAGGTTAGTTTGTAAATGTCTAATTTTAACATAAAAACTTGTTATTTCAGAACCATACAGCCTTTGATTCTTGATCAGAACTATATCAATGTGAAAAATCAGATCATCAAAGCAGAAAGGAGAGTGCTTAAAGAACTTGGTTTCTGTGTTCATGTCAAACATCCACACAAAGTAAGTATAAATTATCTCTTGGGATGTTTAAACTTGTCGTTTTTATCAGGTTGACAAAGTAAAACAATTGTATTTTTAATTACAAAAATACAGTTAAAGCTTGTTACTGCTTCTAGATAATTTATAAAAATTGTACATCATCAGAATAAATTGCCAATGATTTCGAAAGCTAATTCAACTGATTTAAGAATTTATTTTTTTAAATTTAAAAATAAAAAAGATACTTAAAGAATATCTCAAAAATTGAAGTTTGATTTAATAATGAAATGGAAATGTTGAATTTGCATGTGGTTATTGTAATTACAGATAATTGTCATGTACTTGCAAGTACTGGAATGCTATGAGAACCGAAAGCTTGTTCAGTGTGCTTGGTAAGTATAAACTGGTTATTTTACTATCATCAGGGCAACCCTGATTAAAAAAAACCCCACAATATCAAAGAATATTTACTCTTTTTTTTTTTTTTTTTTCTCACTTTCAGTCTGTTTGGTATTTGAGATGCATTCTCAAGTTAGATCTGAAAAGTGATTTTAAAAAGAGAATTAATATTTATATATATATATTGTAATGTTATGTATTTGTCAGTTTTTGAGAAGTGGTAAAAAAAAAGTGTCAACATATTTTTCTGTGGTTTAAAGCTCAGACTTTTATTTTTTGTGTGATAGACCACTTCACTTCAGCAATGAGCATGCCAGGTCAGAGGTGAAATTATATAAATATTATTTTTGAAACTACTATATTATTGGACTGGGATTCAGTTTTTAAAAATTACATCACAAATTAAAGTTTTGAAAGTTCATAAAAATTAGCACCATTAAAATATTCAATATCGTGTCTTTATTTTTTTAAATTTTAAAGAGGGGAGTGGGGCTGGAATAATTATAATAATGAAACATTAGTTTCTCTTCCAAAGATAATTCTGTGAGTACAAATAATCTATCCATACACCTTCACTTCTTTACTCTTTTTAAACTATATATATATATATATATATTTTTTTTTATTCCCCCCCATCTCTATCAGGTTTCGTATTAAAAAAACAAAATCTGAATTCTGAGAATGTAATACAAATCTGAGTTGTGAAATACATCAGGGAGATTTCTGGTTAGCAGAAACTCTTCTTAACTTTAATTTTAAATGAAACGCCTTTGACATTACATTTGATGTAGGAAGGGTGGTAGGTTGTGTTTCTGGTTGACTTGGTGTTAACATTGTTTCCTTTTTGCCTACCCTGCAGCTTAGATGGGTAGCCATGTTGACTAGCTTCTTCCTGAAGTGACGAATGGTGAACCAGCCTTAAATGCACTCTCACGCCAATCCCACTCGTCTTCATCGTCACCAACGTTTACATGAAGATGTCTGCAACTACATCACCATCATCAAGAATCCTAAGCCCAAGACTCTTGGTGTACAGTGTTTACTGGAAGGGACATCGCACGCGACAGCGTGTGGGTTGAAAGTGAACTTAGATAATTGCAACAATAAGAAAAGAAACATAACTCATGTTGTTTTTAAGATAAACACTTGTTAATTTTATTTTATTTATTTTTATTATTTTTGTTTTTGAGAACTTTAAAAAAAAAAAAACATTCTGACACCGAGCAGACGATGAATTTTGTTTCACCTTTCCTTTATTTTTATTACCGTCATATTCCCTTATTTTTGTTTTTATTTTTATTTATTTTTGAAACATTTTTCGTTTCGTGGAGGACTGATTAAACTGTGATAATGTCAAGATTTGATTTTAAGGTTTAACAGACATTTTGGCGAGTGTGTGGAAGTGCAGAGATGCTTGTCCGGGCTGGAAACTCATTTATTACTTGTAATCTCTTTACTTCAGATACAATTTGTACATGCCTCAAGGTAAGAGAAGGTATTCTTTCCTAATTTATTAAAACTGAGAACCTAAGGAAAAATATGTTGGCACATAAGTTACCAAAGGGGAGAAAAAAAACCCAGTGAAGTATATTTAAACTGAAATGTGCCAAAAACAGCTTTATAAATATTTGTGTTGAGATTTGTTTAAAATGCAAATAAATTTTGTTTTATAAGATAACTAAAATTGGTACAAATTGGTTTAAAGCATACTTTACTGTTACTTTCTAAAGAAATTGATATTCAGTGTTTTTATTTATTATCCATGTAAATACTGACATTCATAGATCTTGTGCAGTGGTTGGCTTTACTAATAGTGGAAGTAATTAAAACACCAGCATCTTGAGCAGGCATTTTCTGCTACAGTTACTTCCCTTTAACTATTCACTAAATGATTGACAAATTTGAAAATCTTGAGTTGTTGCTTTTATTACATTGATTTTTTATTTTAATTTTTTTTAAATACAGGAATTATATGAATGACAGTTTCAAGACGAATGCCTTCATGAAATATCATCCTGAAACAATTGCCTGTGCCTGTATTTACCTGGCAGCTAAACAACTGCAGGTACGCTAATTAATTTTGTCTTATTGTGAGAATATTAGTGTATGAATATATAGAGGAGAAAGACTTCCAGACTGTAGAAAAGTCTTGTGTGTAATATTAATGTGTTTTTGTTTTTCAGATTCCTCTGCCTAACGACCCGCCATGGTTTGTGATATTTAATGTTACAGAGGTGGACATTCGAGACATTTGCATCTCTCTGCTTAGACTGTATTCCAGACCAAAGGTAAATTATTGTTTACTTAGAAAACTTCAGAAGACTTGTCTTGTTATAAAACATTCTCAATATAGTGTTTTTTATTTTAAATGCATACATCTAAAGAAAATGATATACATTTGTTAGTGTAAATTTGTTTCTTTAAAGTGGTCTGATAGATACCATAGAAAATGGTTTATAGAATTGATTCACTTTATTTGAATGTTTTTTTAATATAATGTATGTCATTGCAATAGATCTGTACAGTTTTTAATTTGCAGGTGAAAATAAGCACATAGCCTGGGGACAGTGTGATTTGACAAATATTTTGAATGTCATGTTTTCATCTATATTTCAGCCTAACAGTGATGAACTGGAGAAAATAGTTGACAAAGCTAAGAAAGTTCAACTTGAAGCCAAACTGAAGGCAAGAGGGTTGTCCTCCGAGTATGGCACTCCTAATTCTACCTCAAGAACAAGTTAGTGTTTCCTTTTATTTTAGAACTCTCAGTTCCTATTTTCACAGCTTTTAGAACTCTTAATTCCAATATTTATGGATTTTAGAAACATTGATATTTAAATAATGACACAAATTGTTTTCATTTTCATTTTTGAAGTAGTTTTTGAATGTTTGTAGTAAGAGTTTTTGTTGTTACTTTTTGTAGATTCGCCTAAGAATGTTAGTCCAAACCCAGCTGCCTCAGTCAATGCCAAAAAAGTCAAAACAGAAGACGATGTGAAATCAGACTCGGGGTAAGAATGTTTTTAATATTTTACTGTGGATTGGATTTTGGTACAGACAGCTGAGATTTCTCCCATGTTAACTGATATTATGAATTTTATTTTCAAGTAACTCCAATGAATGTTGATTAGTTGTCTGGTTTCTTTTTTTTTCAGTACTAAATACACAAACCATTCCTCAAAAAAACAGGGTGAAAGTGATGTCAGTTCATCTGGTCATTCTCGGTGAGTTAGTCTAAATTTTTAAATCCCTCCAACACCTCATATTAAATAATTTAAGTATTTTTTATTTACTGTGAAACAGTTACTTTTATAGTATCAGGCTGGTTATTGAAGTAAAATGTCATAGATGTAAAAACCTTGCATTTTTAAAAAACATTGATACAGTATCTGCATTCATATTAACATGATCTAGGAACTTTCTGATTTTATTGTTACATTTTGTTATTCAGCAGTGTTGCATGTTTGTTTCTTCATTTTTTTTTTTTTTTTTTTTTTTTTTTAAATGTACAATATAAGAATAAAAGATTTGTTTTTACAAAATTTTCCAGATCTTCGAGATCAAGCCACAGCAGAAGTTTAAGTCCTGTACCAAGGAAAAAATACAAAACTTCTCCCAAGAAATACAAGAAAGATCGACACCAGACTCCCGACAGATACATCTACAAAGATAAACACGTGCACAAGAGAAAACATCTGACACCCAGTCGCAGCAGGTCAAGGTCATTAGATCGTTACTCATCCAAGTATGTCAAGAAGCATTACAAGGAGAGGGAAAGAGAGAGGGGGGATGGATACAGTCCTGACCGACACAAATCAAAGAAACATCGTAATGGACATCATCGCAGTCCATCTCGAGAGCGAGATCGACATGAAAAGTATGATCGATATGGTAGAAGATGACATGATTGAGTCAGTGTGTGTGTGAGAGAGAGAGAGAGAGAGAACTATGTTGAAATAACCAAAAATAGTGTGCCAATTTTTTATCTGAATCAAAATATTAAACAGAAAAAAAAAAAAAACGTGAATCACTAATTTCAGTTGATAATATATATATATTTTTAACTGATACTATTTGTCCTATTTTTTAGTGCACAGTTACCAGGTGTTGCATATATATTTCACTTGAGTGTCAAATTAATAAAAACACTTGGTGTAAGTTTGTTTTCAAGTTCATTTTAAAAACAGCGTGTAACTTTGTTTACTAGCTGTTCGCATTTTGTGTATATTATTTATTTTTTTCTGAAACAAATGTACAACAAATATATTTTGATACTATATCTGAGCCCATTGTAAGTTACTGAGTAAAAATAAAACGGTGATGTACTTGAGGGAACCGGGAATATAAATGATTCTAATTTGGCACAGGATGTGAGGAAATTACAATCGGTCAAAACAATTTTGTATACAGTGTATATAAAGTTGGGTTAAAATGTAAATAAATTGTAAAATACAGTTTTTCGTTTTTGTTTTCTTAATGCATTGCATGCTTTTAATCGTATTTAAAAATAAACAGATGCACTCAATAATTAAAAAAAGAAAAGAAGTTACCGTTATGTAAAAATGTACCAGTTATTGTTTTCAATATTAATCTTGAAGTGTTGAAATCAGGCATAGTAATAAATCGAGAATAAACTCCATTCTCGACAAAATCCTTCAGTGAACGGCGAATTTCCTTTCCGAAGCTTTCGGCCAAAAAAAACGTGATTGATTCCGGAATTCCGTTTTTGTTTTCTTTTTCTCGTATGTAATTCCACCAAAGTTACCGTCCACTGATTTTTAATGCTTCCACTTTAGACTCATTCACAGTGTGACCTCCCGTGTTCAAGTGACAGTTGGTCCATAATATAGCGTTATGGTTGGTTATGCAGGAGAGACCTGTGTCTGACTACCAGTCACTGATTGCTTTACAGAAGAATGGGGTGCAGTTTGTAAATGGGAAGGACAATGACCACTCATGTAGGGACTTTGTTCACTATGTTGCCCACGCAATGAGAGTTGATATCAAACAGATGACACAATGTGCCAACTTTATGTCAGTTGAACAATATGGCACAGAAGCTTGCAAAACTAGAGACGAAAAAAACAAATGTATGTCAAGATTGTAGTGAGGGGCCAGCCTGTTGAACTATTACTTAAATGTCAAAAAATGAGCAATTTCGGTGGAGTAACTGCAGACAGTATCAAACATGCTATAGATGATGCTTTCCTTGATTATGACATTACTAATGAAAAGTACACAAAATGTCATTTGTGCTTGTGCAGATGGAGCAAATGTTAATGTTGGTAAACTGAATGGTGCTCTAACTGTGATGAAAACTGAAGGCAGGGAATGGTTGTTAATAATTCTTTGCTCTGCACAGAGAAATGAACTGGCTGTCAAAGATGCATTTTCTGAAATTGGTGACACTGCAAAAGTGGATGAGATGATGTTGAATCGGTTTACGTTTATCAAGAATAGTGGCAAGTGTTGGAGAATATTGGTACTTACTGCAGAGTGGTCAGGGGTTCTAGTCCAGTGTATACCGAAAGCTTCTGGTACACGATTTCAAATTCATAAATACGGGGCCATCAAATCTATGAGCATAAACTTTCTGCCTCTGTGTTTGTTAGACTAAAGGGGTACCTCAACACATGGCTGAGTTATGGGTATCTGGCATCTATGCACCTCTACAGACTCACTCTGAAACAAACTGCCCATTTGTCACAGATGTTACTGACACAATAAAATCAACTGTAGATGAACTCAGTACACTTGCTGCTGATGATGGTGATCTGCCATTTCCAGTTATTCTCAGCGTCGATGGTCACGAGGCAACCTCTAAATGGTTACCAGACACGATACAATAACGGATCACTACAGGCATTTTACCAGCAATTCTATAAATCCAAGTGAATAGCAAGATGAAGGAAGGCTAACATTTTGTCCTTGCCCAAAGTTTCAGTTCAGTGTGATTGGTGTGATGGGTGTGAAATGGTGCTTACACGAAGAAACTAGCAAAGTGATAAAAATACCATGTACAATAGCTGAGTTATTTAATGACCCATGAAGACTTCTCGCATGAGTAAGTCCTTGTTCATCGTTATTAGAGGTGAACTACTGACAACAATTATCAGATTGTAGTACCATGGTACAATGGGTGAATTATGTAATGACCCACGAATATTTCTCACTTGATAAGTCCTTGTTTATCATTTTTAGAGCTTGAACTACTGACAACAGTTATCAGATTTTGGATTTGTAATATTTCACTAGATTTCATCACTAGTTCTTGAGCAATTTTAAATAAGAATTGCAGAATGTATTGAATACATTATTTATTTATTTATTTATTTATTTATTTATGTATTTATGTATTTATCAGAGTAGAACGTGATTTGGCTACTTCTGAAGGAGATACGTTTTACTCTCTCTCTCTCTCTCTCTCTCTCTCTCTCTCTCTCTCTCTCTCTCTCTCTCTCTCTCTCTCTCTCTCACACACACACACACACACATAAATATATACAATAACACATACATTCAGACAGATGTAGAAAGATAACCTCGGGTGCTGGTGACAATGTTTCTGAAGTTTCAACAGAAACAAACGTGAAGGTATATATGCTGTGGTATTCGAAGCTGTCACGTTTCTCGAACACATGGCCAGTCGAGTAAAACCACAAGCTTTAAGTGCATGGTGATCTATTTCAGTCTGGGGGTCAAGGATACGTATCTGGCAGATCTCGAGTAATACGATGATGAAATTAGAACTTTTCGCTCTACTAACGTCTGTTTCATTGTGTGTGTATATTTAGCTAGGTGCACTCAAACTCGAGTCACTAGTTCAAAGCTTGAATAGCTCATTGTAATGAGCGCGTGATATCAAACACTATGGTACGTAGTGTACCGTTTAAATTTGGCGATGCCCATAAGCCCAAATAAAACTTGGAGGACCACTGTAATAAAAAACCAAACAAATAAAATAAATAAATAAATAAATAAATAAAAACAATTACTTTATTTTCCAAGATACACTGAATTTCGTGTTAAACTATTTCGCTTGGTTCTAAGATTGCATAACGTAAGCTTAAGTTCGATACTATTTACAGCGATGATATGATATAATTAATATTATGTAAATGATGATATTTATACTATTTTTCTTCTTTCTAGGCATTAGGGCTGCAAACTGTGCATTTTATGTTTAAACCCAGCAGAGCTGCTTGTCCGTTTAAGTAACCTTTATTTCAGATATTTTCTGTGTTTTATGTACATTTTCAATACGTAAATCAATAACTCGTTTCTAACAATCGACCAGCGTGTGCATATTTGTATGCTTGCCTATGTGTTAGTGCACGAGTATATATATCTGTATGTCAAAAATAAACATAAATAACAAAACAAAACAACGACGACAACAGCAAAACAAACAAACAGATTTATTACCATAGTGTTTGTAACGAAGTAACCTAAGATAAGATTTATTTTGATTTCGGTATAAAATGACTGCAGCAGATATGACACATGTACCCGTGACTGGATTATCAAAGGAAAAAGTTGGCAACGTGCCAACTACTAAGAAGATTTAACGAAATTTGAGATCAGATGTGTATGTTTTTTATTGTGCTCCAGTAACTTTTATATCCCAAGTAGGTATGCTTTACCAGGTAAAGATATTTTTGTTAATAAAGACATCAATGAAAGAAATGACATTGAATATGTAGGTCGTGTCTTGATCTGTTTGATACTATTTATTAAGCCATGGCCGTAACTAGACTCTTTTTGAAATGAGGCAAACATTTTAAAACAATTGGGTGAGAGGTCTGGGGGCCGCTCAAGGCACTGACGTAAACGAATTCATTCAGTGGATATCGGAACAGAGATTTATATTTTATATATATATATGTATTTTTTATATATATATACAATCTTTGTATTGAAAAATAAAATAAAATAAAATAAAATCACCAATTTCGTTATTTGCCTCAGTGTAAAAAAAAAAAAAAAAACAGAAAGTGCTGTTAATAAAATAAATGTAATATATTCATCAAACTGGCAGCATTGTTTCCCTTGTTTCTCTTCACCTATTTTCTTTCTTTCTTTCTTTTAGCCACGCCATAGTAGCGAAAAGCACGTGTTGTTCACGTGTTGTTCACGCATTAAATACTGAACAGTGCATTTGACATGCATTTTCCCGTCTGCTAATAAAGAACATTGCTTTTGTTATGTGTAATATTATAAAGGGCTTCCTAAATTAGCCCCGGCGCCAAGAAATCGTTGCTTTTCTGGAAAAATAAACTGTTTAAAATTCTTGTTCATTTACTGCTCGTGTCCAAAACAATTCAACACTACACTACTTCTACATAAGCAGTGTCTAAACTACCAGATTAAGACTAAATTCAATACGAAGATTAAATATGAAAAACAAGTTTGTTGATCACTATTTATAAATAATCGAAGTGTGATAATTTTATGATGTATATTTTAAGACTACAGATTAATTCAGATCTAAGAATAATCTGGCGGGGAATTCACGAGCACCTTACAACAATGACTTCCAGATGACGTACAAATATTATAATGTAATTACCAGATATGTGGCAACAGGAGGGTTGTCGTAAAAGCATTGCACCGGGACCCTCCGTGCAGAACCATGAAAAAAAGTACTGACAGCCCACCACAGCATACATGGACTGCACGGTCCCGGGGTGCGTGGGGCCTCAGGGAAACTCCCTAGCGTGTACCCGAGTCAGGGCGGAACTGGGTGGGTAAACATGAAAAACGACCGACGAGATCTGAAAATATCAAACACAAAGTAAGAAAACATGCGTTTTAAAACAAGTGAAAGAACCCAAACGTTTTGCTGTGATAAGAGGCATGTTAGTAAGTAAGTTCCAGCCCGTTACACTCAGATCAAAGTAACTGTAGTTAAGTTATTAATTTACTGATCATAAATTTCATATTCATTGTCACACAGTGAATAGAAGAAACTATAAACTAATGGTGTTTAGCCCTGTTAAATTAGTAATTAAGTAAACAAATAAATAAATATATACTTACCGGAAACCTAAAAATCATTAATCGTACATTGAAGTACCAAACCCATTCAATGATACACTTAAGTTACAAACAGTAGCGAGCAGAAGAGAGGGGGGGGGGACGGGGCGGTGGCCCCGGGCATCCAATCAGAGACAAGAACTTAATAAATTTGGTTGATTTCTATTAAAATTGAATAAAGCGTTTATTTTATGTTTCATCTGTGTTTACATATTCAAAATATCTTCCTTACTCATAATATTTCTTAGTACTAGGCCTTATACTCGAGTCTTTGGGGCACACAATCAAGGAGTTGGCCCTGGGCATCACCAGACCCCTGCACGCCTCTGGTTACAAGTTGAAGTTTTCACATTATTTCAGATCTAAAACATAACAGATATTATCCGCCCCCCCCCCCACCATCACCAGTGCTACGTATGCTAAATAAATTTATTAGATACCAGAAACATGTTTGCAGATGAGTCACTGCTAGTATAAATTACATTCCTGACGTTTCCAACATTGCCAGAACAAATTCAGATAAAATAAAGACGTAATAAATTATATTCGGCTGACAGTCAAAATTTTATACCTGTATTACCTGTGTGTAATTATTACACTAGACAGTGAAATATTAAAATTACATAAAATACCTGACTCAGTGACTGTACTGTGCGTCACGTGCTTGTGTTTACTAATAGACACACGTGTTACTTCAGGTCCTAATCACGCTGACGAGGCCTAGATGTTCACGTGAACAGTTAGTGAACGTCAAGGTTGTTGAAAATTAACCAATGAAGTAATAGTACTTTGGCGCTGTTTTCTGCTATTACCTCGACGCTCTAACCAATAAAAGCATGGAATCCAACTTCGCCAAAATCTGATTGGTTTTCAGTGTTGTTCACAACTACTGCACGTGACATCCAAGTTACGCGAGAAGATTGCGAATGGCGAAAACAAGTCAGTGTATGCATGGATGTCACAAAGAATGATGTTATTCACTTTATCGCAGGAGGGTGAGTGTAAATAACGTGCATTTTAGCTGCTTTATATAAATAACAGTTTTTCCTGTGATAAAGTTAATCGCACAAGTATCAAGTTTTAAACAATAAAGGTTAAACAACCCAGTCTTGCATGACAGACATTTCGACCTTGTTTTGGTTCGAGTTTTAGCTCCAAGGCCGGGATTAAGATTTCCGTTCTCAACTGGTTTTAGTAGTGTTGTTAACAGCACTCATTACATTGTTATGCATCGTCTGATTAAATTTTTAACCTTTAAAAACAATATTTAGACTAAAGTATAAGAGATACAAGCTTTTGTTTACATTAGCGTTATCTAGCCACATGGCGAACTTTATTCAAATCATTATTATTGAATTTATTCTCTTACATTCTTCAGAACCGTTTAAATGTCAGCTGACATACATACTGACACAGAATCAATATTTTATTGTAAGCATTTACAAATAATGAATAAATAAATGTTTGAATACAATATTTCATTATTTGGTGACTAATAACAAATTTATTCATAAATTTCGCCATGACAGAGACCAGGTGTAGTAATGTAAATAAACGGGTTTAAGACGTTGTTGGTTTTCGTGTAGGATCTTCTCAGCTGAATATTTACATGTACAGTGTCAACAACATGTCAGATTCTAAATTTGTCTTATCACTAAAGTAAAACAAAAAACACTGGTAGCACAAAATCGTAAAATAAAAATAAACTCGGTGAACGAGTTTATTAAATAATGTTCGCACAGAGAGAGAGAGAGAGAGAGAGAGAGAGAGAGAGAGAGAGAGAGAGAGAGAGAGGTTGCTTGAGTGAAAATTAAAGTTAAATGTTTGATTTGTAAAATGTTACGTGAGTTTAGACCAGTGCACTTATTTGTTTTTAAAATCATTATAATGATTAAAACTGACTGCATAAATTATTGCTTATTATTAACAAGTTAACTGTTTTGATATTTTTTACTGTACTAGCCTGGCAGTTGTTTTTAATGTATTTACAAAATCGCACAAGGAATTAATTACGTCCTTTACACAGATATATCTGATAACAGTGACATTTAGTTCAGCATTGTTAAGGACTAAGAAATGTATGTCAGATTAGTTTCTAGTCTAACAGGATATTTTCATGCACAATAATAATTTTGTTATCGTGCAAAAGGTGTTTGTTCTGAGAAAGCAAATTTTCACTAAATACATAGTTTTAACAGTTGCCATCACTGAGTATTTTTAATATATAAAAAAGTACACAGAAGATTGAAGCAGATATATCTAGTCTTGCAGTGAATGTACTTGTGTTATCAGCAGAAAGTTAATTAAAATGTTAAAACATGAGTAAAGTGTAACTGCGTACACCTCCACAAGTAAGATCATGGAGAGAAAGATGAGATAACCTTTGATGCATTGTTCACATAACTCTGGCTGGATCAGGATAGATGTACATAGTTGAGATGTTTTTGTTTATCAGTGTTTTTAATTTATCAGTTTCTGTACCTGGGTGTGCCAGGTTTGTCTGTCTGTCTGAAAGTGTTTTGTGCTCTTTATGGACATCAAACCACCCACACGTATTGAATTTAATGCATTTGTCATTTGTAATATTAACAAATGTATATGCATTTACATTCACATACTTAGTTTAATACATGACATTATAAGCAAGTGTGTGTGTGTGTGTATTTACGTTACATGCAGTTTAATAAATGTAAAACCAGAATAAACAAGTGTGTGCATGCATATTTATATTCACATACCTATACTTTAATACACTGATAGTTTGTTAAATGACGTGTAAAAACGGATGTGTTTAACATATTAATGTGTGTTTACACGTTGATGTGTGTAACATGTTGCTGGGTGTTTACACGTTGATGTGTGTTAACGTTGATGTTGTCACATTTCAGCATTGCTGGAACTGCTGGAGCGGCAGCTACGTGTCCGCTAGAGGTGGTGAAAACTCGAATCCAGTCGTCAACGGCTCCTTTCGGCCTCCACATCGTCCCCAAGGATGTGCCGCCGTATCGCCTGCTGCCCAACGGCATCATGCCTCACGTTGGCATCAGCACGTGGACTAGTCCGACCTCCATGACAGTGGAATCGAGGCCCACAGTGGGAATGTGGCATTGCATCTGGTAAATTGTCTAATGTATATTAATATTACCATTGTGTGTGTGTGTGTGTGTGTTCTCTATAGTAACTGTCAATAATAATAATAACAAAACAAATAATAATCACACACACACACACACACACACACACACACACACACATCTATATAGTAATGTCTCTATTATTAAAATGTTTGTTCTGAAATGCTACAGTTCCATTTTCTTTGTTTTTGAGAAGCAACATCAACAAAAAAAATTATTTTTATTTTTTTTCTAATAACTATTAAAATGAAGCAAACTACAATATAAATCTTATTGTTATGTCTGTGCAAGTTAAAATGATCACAGCACAAATAATGTTTTGTTTTACAGTCGTATCAAGGAAACTGAAGGTTACAGAGGTTTGTTCAAGGGTTTAGGACCAAATCTAATGGGCATTATCCCTGCAAAGTGAGTGTTGAATATTTATGATAACAAAATTGATTTTGTGGTTGATTTAACGTACAAATTGTGGTGATAGAAAATGAAAATACATAATAATTATATATTGTTAATTAAAAATAGAAACGGTTTTGTGGTATAACATATATTTTTATGTGCACAGTTCTAAAATATTCTTTGACACATGCACAGGTTGAACTTGTTTCAGGTGCAGGACACCAGACAAAAGACCAGTGTTCAGTACATTATTTGCATGTTACATCAGCCATTGTAATACATATGTATGTCAAGTATTACAATACATCAGCCAATAAAATATGTGAATATACCTCACACACACTTGCATGTCCTTACATGAAGCAATCACATTGTTTTTAAATGAAGTGGAACTGAGTTCAATCATTAGAATGCTGGCAGGTCACATCAGCGCTTATGTTCTCATGACATTATTCGCAACAACTACAACAACAACAGCGAAGGTATTCTGATGTAAAGTGTGGAGGAATTAAGTCACAGAACTGCAGATTTCCCAGGCCTCAGTCAGCACCTAGATCTGTTTAAACACTGTATTTCACTACTGGTGTGATCAGTTTCTTGTTCTTTTGTTTCTGAAACTCTGGGCATTTTTGTTTTATTATTTGTTAAGGTTTTAGTAATTTGTCAAATGAAATAAAGCTCTTTTCTGAAAATGTTTCTTAACCCCCACAAAAAACCCCCATCAATAATAATAACTTAAAGGAAAAAAATATTAACAACAATCTTCAAACAACCTATTTGTCTAATAACTGTTTTCTAAATAATAATAATAAGTGTTCTTGGTTTACAAAATACAGCTTTGTGAAATACTGATTGCTAATGATGCAAGCAGATTTCACACAATACAATCTTCTAAATAAAACCCCCCAATTATTTTCACTACTGATGTGTTTAATAACAATTACTTGCACTGGTAAAAACTCTCAAAGTAAATTTATAAAGCTCTGCATGGGATTCAGTGGAACTGAATGCAGCTGTCATCATCTAATAGAATTCGTGAATTATCAAGTATCTGCTTTATGTAAATAAAAAGGAACTAGGTCAGGTGCAGTCAGCTGTGACCTTGATTGCACTGAAACAAGTTTGAAGATGTCACAGTGTTCTTGTGTGTAATGTTTCTTTAAATAGTCTCCCTTTGTTGTTGAACAGTTTCACTTGTTTGTGAAATTAAATAATCTCCTTTGTACACAAACATCATTCACACACTCACACCCCCCATACGTATTAAAATTACTTAAATCTCTTTCATGCATAAACACACACGTATAAAACTTTTTAATCCCTCATAAATAGATAATCTTCAGTCATTAACATAATTTATATTAATATTTGAAGGATTATATCATTTTATACCTGCATATATGTTTATACATACACTTTAAATAACACTGCACCTTAGTTTACATTGAAATAAGTAAAAGCACATGTAAATATTTTGATTGTTATTTTTTTAAAATGAAATGTGTTATTTTTTCAGAGCAATATATTTCTTCACATATGCCAAAATGAAGAAATTACTCAACGAAGTAATGAATCCCGATACCCCTCTAGTCCACATTTGTTCATCTTTCGTTGGAGGTTGGTTTTCTTCATCTTAGCTTCTGATGACAGATATTAAATTACTAAAATAAGAAAATGTACAAAGAATTTGATTAATTTGTACTTGTTTAAAATAAAAGAGATTTGTTTGGAATTGTGAAATAGTTGAATTCTTTTAAGATTTTGATTTCTTAACTTTAGCTAAATAGCATTTTATATCAAAAGAAAGTAGTATTTGTGAATTGAGCCTAGATGTCTCTGTGACAGTTAGAACAGATATGTGATGTTTATTTGTAGGTTGTTTGTATGTATCTAACAGTCTTGTGTCAGACTCTGAATCAGACTTGTTTTTACTGGACTTAGTGAGCCTGTTACAAAGTGACAGCACTGACAAATCTTCACATTTCATAATTTACAGTGAAAAATAATCAAAGTAAAATGTTAAACCACTCATGTACATGATACCAGGGCAAGCGATGTTTCACGATTCGTATTTTGTTTATTTAGTGACTAACATTTTAAAAAAAGCAACTGACAATTGCAAACTGACATACTTTTACATTTCATGATTTACTGTGACTACTACAAACTGACTAAATAGTGACATTTTTACATTTCAGGATTTACTGTGACTACTACAAACTGACTAAATAGTGACATATTTTTACATTTCAGGATTTACTGTGACTACTACAAACTGACTAAATAGTGACATTTTTACATTTCAGGATTTACTGTGACTACTACAAACTGACTAAATAGTGACATTTTTACATTTCAGGATTTACTGTGACTACTACAAACTGACTAAATAGTGACATATTTTTACATTTCAGGATTTACTGTGACTACTACAAACTGACTAAATAGTGAAATTTTTACATTTCAGGATTTACTACAAACTGATTAAATAGTGACATATTTTTACATTTCAGGATTTACTGTGACAACTGTGACTAGTCCAATCTGGTTGGTTAAAACCAGACTTCAGCTGGATCAAAAGTAAGAAAAAAAACCCAAACATTTTGTGAAAAGAAACATCATTTGAAGAATTTCAAATGTTATTTTATTGGAGGCAAACAGAGATTTCTTTCATGTATGTCTTTAGTTTAATTGTGCTGAAATCTGTTTATGAATATTTTATTTTTGAAAACAACTTGGAATCATGGATCATTTATGTTTTTGTTTCGTTAAAATAATCTAAAACATTTTATAATAATTACAGAATTTATTTTTTTAAAAATATATCAAAAAAAATAAATTTGAAAAAATTTAACTACTGCTGTAACAAAACATAAAAATAAGTTTTAAACTGGATATTTTTGGACGATGTTGATGTTTCAGGCGTGAAGGAAAGCTGACGATGCAGAAGTGTATTCGCCGTGTGTACCAGCATCATGGACTTCCCGGCTTCTACAAAGGCGTGACTGCCTCCTACATCGGCATTTCAGAGACTGTGATTCAGTTTGTGTTCTACGAGGAAATAAAGTCTCGACTGCAGCGATACAGCAACCACGACAGCATCGACGATGATGTCTACAACTTTGTCAGTATTGGCGTTGCTGGGTCTCTTTCGAAAGCTATAGCAACCTGCATCGCATACCCACACGGTAAATATCTGTTGTTACTGGCATGCAGTATCTCTCTTATTAACCACCCTAACTATATTACCACTCTGTTACTATTACTGCTGTTACTTTCATTCGTAACATTACTGTTGCTGTTATTGTTGCCGATAATATTGCTGTTGCTGCTGCTGTTAATATTATTCTTACCATTACTTTCACTGTCTCTGTTACTGTAACTGTAACTGTTGCTATTGTGGTTTCTGATACTATCACTACTATTTTTCCTTTTACTACTATGTTTTCTTTATGTCACTAATGTGACTTTTAAAAATATTTTTTCAGAGGTTGTGAGAACAAGATTGAGAGAAGAAGGGACAAAATATAGATCACTAGGACAGACATTTTTACTTATTCTAAACGAAGAAGGAAAGAGTGGGTTGTACAGAGGACTAACAACACAACTTGTAAGACAACTGCCTAACTCAGCAATCATCATGGTGACCTATGAATCTGTCGTCAAGGTGATGGAGTACATCTCGTAGACGGGTTTCGAAATGAAATGTTAATTATTTTAAGTGCCATAAGTATTGTTGCTTTTGTTTTGTTTTCTTCTTTTTTTTCTGTTTTTTTTTTTTTTAAATTAATTGTAGTGACTGTTAGTTTGGTTGTTAACAGTCCATCATTATTTCTATAATTAAAGTTTTTTTTTGTTTTGTTTTTTAAACTACTTGAAAAGACCGTTGATTAGGATATTAATGACAAATTATTGTTTGTTTAATAGAAAATAATTATCACATACAGTTCAGTTTGTATATTTAGTTTTGATATGTTGTATATTATTAAAAAAAACTATATTATTTAAACCAATTCAGAAAGTATATTTACTAAAATGTGAAAATTTCACAACAGTAATCTGTGTTTTGTTTGGATAAGACAAAATGTAAAAAAAATTTAAATCTAAAAATGAAAACGTGGATATTGTCTCATTTTTTTTGGTAACCGAATAGTTTGTCAACTTGTTTGAAAGTTACATAAATTTCATATACAGATTGTAAAAATTATTTTTTGTTTTCAAATGTTGATGTTGACATCAGCTACACTGGGTGTTTAATATGCAGTGACAGTCCTAGTGGGGTTTCTTCGGGGTGGGGACACATGACATTGTGTCAGATTTGTTTTTAAATAACAGAATGTTGAAACATTTAGTTACACTTGATTACTGTGCTAGGAGACGGCAGATGACCCCTCCAGCCCCACCCCACCCCACCCCCTCGGTCAGAGTGTATATAAAAGTGTAGACAGGTTCACAGTAAGATTTTGCTTTTACTAGCTAAAGTTTTGCCTTTTGTTAGCTTTTTTGTTTTTTTCATTCACTAGTGTCTTGAGGACAAGTAAAACATGACCGATTTTTAGTTTTCATTACTGCTGGCCAAGGGAGATAATGCAAATGATTATTGGTTTAAAACATTTGTTATTATCATTTAAATAATTTTTTCTTTCCTTTCAATTTCATTTATTTATTTATTTTTTTTTTTTTTGAATGAAGAAATAGCTTTGTTCTCTATTTCAAGATTTTTTTTTTTTTTTTTAGACATATTAAAGAAGACATAATTTCTCATGTTGAATGGGTCCTTGTTTTAAAAGTATTAAAAATAAATAAATTATCTTTTTTTTATTACCCCTTTTTTTTTTTAAATTTAAAATGAGAATAAAAATTATTTATTTTTTAAATAATGTACGTGATTTTTGCAGACAAGCGCACAATGTTTGCTAAATTTGCTGCCACCACAATTTGGTTTGTGTGAAGTGAGATGTTATTTTTAGAATTTGAAATGATTATTTAAGTAAAACTGATTGTGTGAATGAGTTTCTATTAGCAATTAGAGTTATCTTTCCTGATATTTCATTATTCTATGTACATAACAAGTCATGTCTGCTAACACCATTATTTTATTATGTTAAACGTTTTTATTTTTTGTGAATCTTTGCTTGAGTGGCTTATTTATTTTTTTTATTATTACTATTATTATTATTATTATTATTATTATTATTATTATTACTATTTCATTTTTAAATTAAGAAATATAAATTTGTCTAAAAAAATGATCAATTATTTTATACTCATTTGAAGTTGGTTTAAGAAAAAATCTTTTGATACAAAATATAACTATTTAATATGCAAAAAACAATTTAAAAAAAAAAAAAAAAAAAAAAAAAAAATAAAAAGCACAAAACTATAAAAACAGTTAATATATATATATATATATATATATAGATAGATAGATAGATATAGATATAGGAATAAAAAAACTATAGGTTTAAATGTTATTTCAAGTTTCTGAATGACTATGTTTTGGATGTTCATTTGTTTTTTTAATATTTTTTGTTTTTGTACATATGTGTAATATAAAAATATGTATATAATGTTCTGTGTGGCGTGGATATGAATTATCTAGCACTGTCTTATGTTAATATATGTTAAGTTTGTTAATTATTTATATATAACAGAAATATATAAATGCATATTGAGTTAGGCTGGTGTTCAGCAAAGTATTTGTAGGAACACTGCTGTGCAGATGATGCCATTATTGTTTGTAACTCATGAAAACTGCTTTGAGCTGTTTGTGGGCTAAAAGATTTATCTGCTGCAGTTTTGTTAGGTAAATTTTGTTTCACAACAGAAAATGTAAACTAATTTAGGTATTCATTTTCGTACGTTAAAACAAGAACTAGTTTAGATATTGAGTTAGATAAGTTTTGTTTTATTGAAACAAGAACTGATTTAGGAATTGAGATAGGTAACTTATGTTTGACAAAAACAAGAATTAATTCTCAACACTGTTAATGGAATCACCACATTTTAGGGAAGTGAATATTTTATAAGATTAATTCGGAACAAAAATGAAGAAAATGACCCCCCCCTTCCCCAAAAAAGAAGATATAATCTCTCACAAAATATAATTTCAAAAAATATAATGTGATGCATGCTAGAAAATATATTAATAAACGATCTAATTAAATAAATAAATAATTAAAAAATATTTTGCAACATATGTTTTAATATAAAAAAAATTAAATTTATTTTGGTGCATCAGAAACCAAGATTTGTTGTTGCGTGTTTAAAAAACTCGTAACAGACCGTACTGCTTTTACATCGTAAATTACTGCTTATACAAATAGTCTTCACAGACCGCACTGCCTTGGTGCTAGGTGATTGAGGTGGTTTAAAAAAAAAAAAAAAAAAAAAAATCGGGCTTTTCATCAATACTCAGAATTTTTCATAGTCAGAATTTTTATACATTTTTAAACATAATTCAGTTATTATTTTTAAAATATTTTACTAAATATCTTTTTAAAATATATTTTTCATTTCACTATTTTGAACTATTTTTTATAATACAATCAATGTACAGGCATTGCCATGGGCATTTTATTATAGTAGTAATATTAGAAACATTAAAAATAAGTAAAAATCATAAACTTGCCATCTTAAGATTAAAAAAAAAATACATCTTTTTAATTCTCTTTTTAAATTAAGGATATATAGTTTATATTTTATTTTATAAGAAAGTCAGTGCTTCAGTCATATTATTTTATGGATCTTCATTAATTGTAGTATGTATTTTATATTCAAAATGAAACAATAGAAAATAACGAATTCCATATACGCGCACATGTACAATACACATTGGTATCTATTGTTGTTCCATAGTTCTCACATTTTTTTAATTTTTATTATTTGTTTCTGAGATGAGTGTGTGTGTGTGTGTGTGTGTGTGTGTGTGTGTGTGTGTGTGTGTGTGTGTGTGTGTGTGTGTGTGTGCAAATCATGTCTTGTATTAATGTGGATGTTGACATGGAAATGAAAAAATTTCACATATTAGTTTGGAATCTGAAAAATATTAGCATTAATATCTAGTAGCAAAGTGCCTAATTATTGCACATGATAGAAATAAAATGTGTGGGTGATTTCTTTGTGTGAGTTGGTGATTCACATTGTTTGAGAGTTGAACATGTTACCATATGTAACCAATTTCTGATCCGAGAAATAGATGGCAACTCCCAACATATTTTTTTTTTTTCTTTTACCAGTTTGTCCAACAAATTGTGCATAATTTGCTGTTTTGAATTATTTGTATTGAAAAATATTGTTTTTACAATAAAATGTACTGAGTATTTATAATCTTTTAGTTTTCTTTTTACATTATTTTCTGTTTTAATATTTAATTAGTTAAAACAGTAGAACAGGTTTATTTACTTTGTTTATGTTCTTACAATATAGTTGTTACTGCTTATTAGGAATTCTGTCATGGACTAGAGTCTTAGAATAGAATATGAGCAAAAATTAAGATGGTAATGTTATGTATAGCTGTTATGTTTATGGATGTAATTACAGATATATAAATATATATACATACACTTATCAAGTTAAGGAATTTACTTAAAATGAGATTATGAATAATCTGGGAATATAGAGGTACACTTTTTAAAATTTTATTTGAAATGTGCATAATTATTTTAATATATATATATATATATATATATATATATTTTTTTAAACTGATTTTAGTACTAACTTGTGGTTAAACATATAAACTACACAAACGTCCAGTACAGAAAAAATATACACCCCCCTAAAAAACTACAAAAAAACCACAAAAAAAATTGTATCACAGTAGATAACTCTTCAACGATTAATTGAATACAGAGTTGCCCCTCTTACTTACAAAAAAATGTCTAGTACATTATATAACTAACAATCAGGTTTTTTTTTTTTTTTTTTTTTTAACTGAAATGATTAAATATTGATTAGTAAAGAAGTAACTTTAAATATTTTTACCACATACATATATGTAATTTATATTGTTTAAAAATTTGCCTAAAACGAAAACGAAAAACAAATTAAGTTTTAAAATCATGAAAACTGAGATTTTCGTCAATAACTATATATCAACAGATAAATAATCTTACAACGCTGTTGACAAAAATCGTGGTGTTTGCAGGGATGTAACAAAAACTGATAACATTTTTACTATTTAGAATAAATGAATTGAAAATAACGGAGTGGTGAAATTATATTTGTTTTTGTATGAAAAAAAAAAAAAAAAAAAACCTTAAGATAAAGATCTGTGCTATTTATTTCGTTACGAGAAATTAAGAGCAGATCAGGGATAGATACAGAAATTACATACATACATACATATACATACATACATACATACATACATACATACATACATACATACATACACATACATACATAGCAAACATACATAGATGTATATAAACATGTAAATGAATAGAATACAAATGGTGAAAGGTCACTCGCATTGATAAAGCGTGAGAACAGTTTTAAATTTTACTTTGATTAGTTTGAATGGTAAAACCAAAACGCGACCCTAGAATTTCTCGACGTTAACGTAGCTGACATTGACGAGGGTGTCGCAGAGCAATAAGATATTTTTAGGTCTTCACCCTGTTTTCTCAGACGCTGCTCAGAGGCTGCCAAGTTAATCACTTCGATTGGGCGCAGAGTGTGCCAGTGAAGCACTTAGACTTCTTTTTGTGTTTATTACGACTCATTTTGGCTTGAAATTATGAGATTGCTTCACCGTATTTATTCTTCTTCAGCAGTTATTTTCAATTCACTAATAAAAGGCGGGAACGTTTTATTTCTGGCGGCGTCCAACGTGGCCGTCGTATTTGCGGAAGCTGCGCGTTCCCAGGAGTGTTGTGCCGTAGACTGAGCACGTTTCTGATGATCCCTTTCAAACGCGGCAAACACCAGTCTAGGAATCAATAGCCAGCAAACAGTGGTGTGAGATGTTTTGTAGTTGCAGAGTTTGCGAGAAACACACAAAATTAACACACACGATTCTAGCCACAAACCAGTCTATTTCCTGTCGTGCTTCATTTCAAATTAGTTTTTACTTGAAGGAATTACCACAGATAGCGGAATGGCGTGATTTAGAGGTTTTTTTTGTTCGTCTACTTAGTAATACATACATGTCTGTCCCAAATGAAAGTAAATTGTATTCCATGCAAACAGGCTTTGTCCGGATTAAAATGAATTTCACCATTTTCAAAGTACTCTGAAAACTTTTCTTGCAAGCTGCATTTCAACAGTTGCAAGAATTACCGTAGTAATGACAATAATAGTAAGAAGAAGAAGAAGAAGACGAACAACAACAACAACAATAATATCAATATCCACATTTCTTATTATTTATTGTTATTAATGTACATGTAGGCAATTTCAGTTTTCGCGTACTTTCACTGCTTAAAGCATTTCAGTGTATAAATCAGTTCACTAAATACTTTGAACTTTTAATACAACATTCTGACCTGTTTCACCGATCATACACAGTATCATAACTGATTTACTGAACTTCACAGTAACATAAGTGAATCATTAAACGTTCAGTAACAAACTGAATTACTGAACGTAGTGTACCATAACTGATATACTGAATATTCACAGTAACAATGCTGATTAACTGAACATTCACAGTAACAGAACTGATTTACTGAATATTCACAGTAACATAACTGAATTACTGAACGTACATAGTACCATAACTGATATACTGAATATTCACAGTAACAATGCTGATTAACTGAACATTCACAGTAACAGAACTGATTTACTGAATATTCACAGTTACAAAACTGATTTACTGAATATTCACAGTAACAGAACTGATTTAATGAACGTTCACAGTAACAGAACTAGTTTACTAAACGTTCACAGTAACAGAACCGATCTAATGAACGCTCACAGTAACAGAACTGATTTAATGAACGTTCACAGTAACAGAACTGATCTAATGAACGTTCACAGTAACAGAACCGATCTAATGAACGTTCACAGTAACAGAACTGATCTAAGGAACGTTCACAGTAACAGAACCGATCTAATGAACGCTCACAGTAACAGAACTGATCTAATGAACGCTCACAGTAACAGAACCGATCTATTGAACGCTCACAGTAACAGAACTAGTTCACTGAATGTTCACAGTAACAGAACTGATCTAATGAACGCTCACAGTAACAGAACTGATCTAATGAACGCTCACAGTAACAGAACCGATCTAATGAACGTTCACAGTAACAGAACTGATCTAATGAACGCTCACAGTAACATAACTGATCTAATGAACGGTCACAGTAACAGAACCGATCTATTGAACGCTCACAGTAACAGAACTACTTCACTGAATGTTCACAGTAACAGAACTGATCTAATGAACGCTCACAGTAACAGAACTGATCTTATGAACGCTCACAGTAACAGAACCGATCTAATGAACGCTCACAGTAACAGAACCGATCTAATGAACGCTCACAGTAACAGAACCGATCTAATGAACGCTCACAGTAGCAGAACTAGTTCACTGAATGTTCACAGTAACAGAACCGATCCAATCAACGCTCACAGTAACAGAACTGATCTAATGAACGCTCACAGTAACAGAACTGATCTAATGAACGCTCACAGTAGCAGAACTAGTTCACTGAATGTTCACAGTAACAGAACCGATCCAATCAACGCTCACAGTAACAGAACTGATCTAATGAACGCTCACAGTAACAGAACTGATCTAATGAACGGTCACAGTAATAGAACCGATCTATTGAACGCTCACAGTAACAGAACTAGTTCACTGAATGTTCACAGTAACAGAACTGATCTAATGAACGTTCACAGTAACAGAACCGATCTAATGAACGCTCACAGTAACAGAACCGATCTAATGAACGCTCACGGTAACAGAACTGATCTAATGAACGTTCACAGTAACAGAACCGATCTAATGAACGTTCACAGTAACAGAACCGATCTAATGAATGCTCACAGTAGCAGAACTAGTTCACTGAATGTTCACAGTAACAGAACCGATCTAATCATGCTCACAGTAACATAACTGATCTAATGAACGCTCACAGTAACATAACTGATCTAATGAACGCTCACAGTAACAGAACCGATATATTGAACGCTCACAGTAACAGAACTAATTCACTGAACGCTCCCAGTAACAGAACCGATCTAATGAACGTTCACAGTAACAGAACCGATCTAATGAACGCTCACAGTAGCAGAACTAGTTCACTGAATGTTCACAGTAACAGAACCGATCCAATGAACGCTCACAGTAACAGAACTGATCTAATGAACGCTCACAGTAACAGAACTGATCTAATGAACGCTCACAGTAACAGAACTGATCTAATGAACGCTCACAGTAGCAGAACTAGTTCACTGAATGTTCACAGTAACAGAACCGATCCAATCAACGCTCACAGTAACAGAACTGATCTAATGAACGCTCACAGTAACAGAACTGATCTAATGAACGGTCACAGTAATAGAACCGATCTATTGAACGCTCACAGTAACAGAACTAGTTCACTGAATGTTCACAGTAACAGAACTGATCTAATGAACGTTCACAGTAACAGAACCGATCTAATGAACGCTCACAGTAACAGAACCGATCTAATGAACGCTCACGGTAACAGAACTGATCTAATGAACGTTCACAGTAACAGAACCGATCTAATGAACGTTCACAGTAACAGAACCGATCTAATGAACGCTCACAGTAGCAGAACTAGTTCACTGAACGTTCACAGTAACAGAACCGATCCAATGAACGCTCACAGTAACAGAACCGATCTAATGAACGCTCACAGTAACAGAACCGATCTAATGAACGTTCACAGTAACAGAACTGATCTAATGAACGGTCACAGTAACAGAACTGATCTAATGAACGTTCACAGTAACAGAACCGATCTAATGAACGCTCACAGTAATAGACCTGATCTAATGAACGCTCACAGTAACATAACTGATCTAATGAACGCTCACAGTAACAGAACTGATCTAATGAACGGTCACAGTAACAGAACTGATCTAATGAACGGTCACAGTAACAGAACTGATCTAATGAACGGTCACAGTAAGACCTCGTTATTTTCAATTCATTTATTCTAAATAGTAAAAATTTATCAGTTTTTGTTACATCCCAGCAAACACCACAATTTCTGTCAACAGCGTGGTAAGATGATTTATCTGTTGATATATAGTTATTGAAGAAAATCTCAGTTTTCATGATTTTAAAACTTCATTTACTTTGTTTGTTTTCGTTTTAGGCAAATTTTTAAACAAATATAAATTACATATATGGTAAAATATTTAAAGTTATTTCTTTACTAATCAATATTTAATAATTTCAGTCAAAATTTTGTTGTTGTTTTTTAAAGAACGACAACAAAACCCCTCCTGATTGTTATTTATACATTGTTAGTAACTCTATATTCAACTGATCATTGAAGAGTTATCTACTCTGATACAGGGTGTTTTTGTTTTGTTTGGTCGTTCTTTTTTTTCTTTCTCTACTGGGAGTTTATGTACGTGTTTAAATATAAATTAGTACTTAAATATATACACACATCTATATATATATTTAAAAAAATAATTATGTACATTTCAAATAAAATAAAATAAAAATCACATGTATCTCTGTGTTCCCAGATTTTTCACTTTTTATTTCACAAAGAAATTGCATCCTTACTGATCACGCAAATATTTCTCTCGTCTTGTGCTTTTTTTTAGTTTTTGTTTAATGAAGTTTGAATCAGAAAATCTGATATCCTTTGATAAAGTGCAAAAAGTAATGTTTTTAACATAACTGATTTACATTCACAGTAACAGAACTGATTTAATGAACGTTCACAGTAACAGAACTGATTTAATGAACGTTCACAGTAACAGAACTGATTCAATGAACGTTCACAGTAACAGAACTGATCTAATGAACGTTCACAGTAACAGAACTGATCTAATGAACGTTGCACAGTAACAGAACTGATTTAATGAACGTTCACAGTAACAACTGATTTAATGAACGTGCACAGTAACAGAACTGATTTAATGAACGTTCACAGTAACAGAACTGATTTACTGAACGTTCACAGTAACAGAACGTTGAACGTTCAGACAGTAACAACTGATTTCTGATTTACTGAATGAAAGTTCACGTTAGTAACAGAACTGATTTACTGAACGTGCACAGTAACAAAACTGTTTTACTGAACGTTCACAGTAACAAAACTGTTTTAATGAACGTTCATCTAATGAAACAAAACTGATTTTTTACTGAACGTTTGCAGTAACAAAACTGTTTTACTGAACGTGCACAGTAACAAAACCGTTTTACTGAACGTTCACAGTAACAAAACTGTTTTACTGAACGTGCACAGTAACAAAACCGATTTACTGAGCGTTCAGTAAAACAGCTGACTGATGGTAATCAATAAAACTGTTATAACTAAATCGATCGTAATCGATGTGTGAAACCATGTATCTGGTGATTCTGTTTTGTCGCTCTTTGTTTTGTTGCTCTGTTTTCACTGGCTAATTCCGTCACACAGGAATCGCTCAACTTGGCGCGCTGGCGGGATGGTCACGTGACTCGCAATGGCGTCTGTGTGTGCGGTACAATTAATGTAAACATCACCAAGTGCCGTTTGATGTCATTGCTTTATAAAAATATTGATGACATGAAAACTAAAAGTGATCTCATTTCATATTGATATGTGAATAGTAAAAGCGATCTCCAATGAATATGGTACTTAAGTATCCGTACTTGTAAAACTGAGGTAATCGATCTATTTGCTAAAGCGCAGAAAAAAAAAAAAAAAAAAAAAAAAAAAAAAAAAAGAAATGAAAATGAAAAAAAAAAGAAAGAAGAAAAACATAAAGTAAAGACAAGAAGGAAAAAACGAAACGAATTCAATCAGACAATTTTATTAAAGTTTTTATTTTTTTTAGTTTATTTAATTTTAATTTTGTTTTTTGTTTTGGTGAGTTTAAAATTAATGTTCCTTGTTTTAAATGCTCCAGTTTTAAACTTGTTAGTAACTGTAGTCTCGATTGCTTTACAAAGATAATCTGAATGTCTCAGATTTATTTCCCTCGTCGTCACATAAAAAAAATCTCCACTGTTAAACTCTGCAAGTAAATTAAACAAATTTCTTTAGCTGCTTCCTCTTTGTTCTTGAAATACATTTTATCTCATTGACATTTCTGCTTAAGACAAAGACGTAGATTACAGTGGTTAAGGCGACATTTTGACTGTAACACTTTAGTTTATATAATTTTTATTTTATTTTAAAGGAATATTTTAAGATGGGATTTGTTTCAAACCTCAAATGCTGTTTACTGTTTAACCGAAAGTGTTCACACATACACAGAAAGCTGTAGCGTTTACATCCAGAGTGATGATGGGTCATGGATTCATTCCTCGTCTAGGCTTCAGTTGGAAGTGTCTCCTGTTCTAGACTGTGCTCTCGACTGGATACATCCAGTGTGTTGGGTCGCGGGTTCATTCCTTGTCAGGGAAAATATAGATGTATGTAGTGTGTTTTACTGATTTAACAGGCAAATAAAAATGGTAATTTACTGACACAAGAAGACTGCAGAGACACTACAGCGGGTTTCAGCTGTTAAACAGGATTATTTTGAAAGAAAAACATTACAGCCAAACAGTACCAAATACCTGACACGTAAATAACAAATTTTCAAACACTTTTTACAATCGTGAAGAAATATATATTTGTCTTGCCGTTGCATTAAAAAAAATAAGTATGTATTTATTTCAAAACCGTATTATATTATTTTATTTTCTCATTTTCTTTTGTTATTAGACGACATTCTTACCACTTATCTTTATTATTAATTACAACCTATACTCTACGTACGAGCTGTTATAACTATAAATATTTCGTACAGACCTGTGTAATACAAAACGGTATTACATACTATGTTAGTATGTAGATATACCTTAATGTACGTCTAGACAGGACGCAACTCTTGTGTTCAGTTTTTAGCTCTTTCCACAACAAAAATACTTTATTTAATCAAAACTAGTGAACCGTGACTTGTAGTTAGTGACAGATCAATGAACAAATCTTGTAATACATCTCTCTTATTCTTACTTTCTCTTTTCCTCTCTCTCTCTCTTAATCTGTCTCTCTTGCTTTCTCTCTTTTCTCCTCTCTCTTACTTTCTCTTTTCCTTCACTCTTGATCTCATTGTCAGTATTCTTCTCTCTCTCTCTCTCTCTCTCTCTCTCTCTCTCTCTCTCTCTCTCTCTCTCTCTCTCTCTCTCTCTCTCTCTCTCTCTCTCTCTCTCTCTCTCTGTGTGTTCGAACTGTTTTAGAGTTTCAGGTACTGAGACAAGCTCATTAGAACAAGAATAATCATATTTGATTATGGAAATTAGGTATTGTTATTTCGAAGTTCTTGTTTTAAGTGAAATTAATTAATGATTAAATTTGATCAATTTATTATTATTATTATTATGATTGTTGTTGTTGTTGTTGTTGTTATTATTAAAATAAGAGGTATTTCTCTATGCAGCAACCATTCTTTCGGTTAACATCGGCAATTTTAAAATAGAAAAATAACGCTCGGTTGCTTAGGAAACATGTAAAATGATGAAATTGTTATCCGCAGTGTGTTTAAAATCCTCCAAAATCCTCGGATAAAGGACGAGTTGTACATTATAATCATGTGAACTTCCTGTAATTGATACTAAAAGTAAATAACTAAATGAAGTTAAAAAAACAGAAGAAGAAAAAAAAAGCCTCGATAAGTTTAATGTGTCAGCAGTCAAGCGTTAGACATGCAAACTGTTCTCATTTCATACGCTTGTCAGACGACGAAGGGAAAAAAAAAGAAGATTTAAATTAAAAATAGTGCTCACGTGATGACGTAAGAACCTGGCCACGTGACGAGGTTGATTGTCTGAAACTGATTAACCAATCAACGTGTTGTCACGTTCAGTGTGATAGACTGGATGCTTGTCACTTTAAAAACATTACTTTTTGCTCTTTATCAAAGTATATCAGATTTTCTGGTTGAAACTTCATTAAACAAAAGCTAAGAAAAAGCACAAGACGAGAGAAATATTTGCGTGAT
>CM022674.1:7611435-7670415 GCA_012295275.1 Chrysomallon squamiferum
TGTCTTGATCACTTCATGTTGGTTTTTTGTCTCCTTCTTCAAATATCCCCACAACAAAACAATATTTCGTTTTGTTTTTGTATTCTAAAATAATAATAATAATAATAATAATAATAATAATAATAATAATAATAATAATAATAATAATAATAATAAAGAAAGAAAGAAAGAAAGAAAGAAAGAAACCCAAAACCCCTCCAAAAAAAACCCCAAAACCCTAGCAAACCCAAAGAAAAAATAAATAAGAAAAGAAAAAGAAAGAAAGAAAAAATAGCCCCCCCTTTTTTTATGACGTTATAGACAGTCATTACATCAAACTATTTAACATTTTAAAAGTTTAAAACAGTGAACTACTTTTAAAACGTAATGATGTTATAAATCGCGGCCAGCAATTTCCTTGCACCGTTTCATCAGTTATTCACACACTTGTTAACATCACAGAGCTAGCGAACCGCAAATAAAACGAATGAATCTACGTCATTCATCTCTCGAGCCAATGAAATTACGACAGAGAAGCGCGAGCGTAAAGCGACGTCAGTAAAGAATGATTTAGCGAGTTCATTACGAAAAGCGATCATTCTGGACAAATCGTAAAGCAGAACGTGCGATTCATAACGACATTGGCTGGCATTTCATCGTCATTCAATTAGTTTCATCTATTGGCAGTTTAGTTAATACGCGTAGAGACTGCAGTGTGCTGGAGACGAGCTTTTATAGGACATTAATACGAGGTGCAGAGGATAACAGCCCGGATCCGTGATCTATTCACGTCACGATCACGTCTCTATCTGTTTCACGTGACCGTTCCCGCCTGTTTCCAGTGTGCAGTCATCCGGTTACAGCGCATTTTAAAGAGGCACAATAAAAACGTGTTCCAGTAAAAATAAAGGTTTTGAACGCAGTTATAACAACGTCGTTAGTTAAACAGAAGTTTTAAACATAATTATGCAATAAATGTCTTTAGTCAAGCTCAAATTATATGCATAATTATAATATAGAAGGGTCTGAAGACATATTAAAGTATTTTAGTACAAAATGGGGATTTAAAAATAATTTTTGTAATAAGAAGGGTTTTAAACATAATTATGTAACAAAGACGGGTTTAGGAGATATAATAAAGTTTTGTTTAGTAAAATAAGAGTTTGAAGTGTTTTAGTAATAGAAGGATTCAGAACATAGGCTACTACGTTGTAACTACTTTTGCGACTAATACAGTACAAAACCATCACCACCAGTACTACTACTTCTATAACCATTGCAACTACTACTACTACTACTGCTACTACTACTACTGCTACTGTTACTACTATTACTACTACAACTATTACTATCGTAACTAAGATAAAACAAATTAAGGAAGGTTTAGAAGGAAATCGTTGCAAACTCTCGCAATGCTCAGACCAGTAGTCTTCGGAAAAGGACATCATTTTTGTGTGTGTGATAAAATCATGGAGAATAATTTCATTTCTTTCTCTTTTGTAAAGTTATTTATTGAGTGTTATTACACTTTTTCATTATTAGATTTGGTACAAGAAATTGCTCTGGTACATTTTTAGTATCATATAAATAAAAATGATTAAGAATAAACCAGTTATTTTTATTCTTTCCTTTTGATCGAGGTGAGTAATTTCAGAGGAAAGTCAAGTTTACACAGACGTACTTTGATGCCAGACACTGGAACACACTGGCAGAAAGCTAAGTTACATAGTAAGTTACATCGTGTTTGCAGAGCAGAATTGCACTTTTAGGGTTAGAAAAAAAGAAAAAGAAAAACGTTTTTGAAAAAAAGTCATCGTATCTTGCTGTTATGTACAGCGGTTGCAGGATCAAAAGATGAAGAGTTGTTATTTACTTACTTGAAAACTTTAATATAATTTAGTAACAACAGTTCACGTAACACAAATACCTAATCATTAAAAAAAAAGAAAAAAAAGATTTCCAATCTGACTATCTGCTTGGTTTCTTACGTATATAGACATATACCTGCCACACACACACACACACACACACAACACACACACACACACACACACACACACACACACATATATACACACACATATATATATATATATATACACATATATCTACCTAACTACCTAGATACATGCGTATTCATATACAGACACATATACGTATATGCATCAGTTACACATATACATGCATACACATATAAATATATACATAGATACATAGATATACATACATAAATATATACATATACATACATAAGTACATGCATAACATACAAACATAACACACACACACATTCATGCATATTCAAAGAACGAAATAAAGAAAGAAAGAAAGAAACAATTTCTTTCTGTTACTTACAAAAAAAAAGGATTTTATGAAAAAGTTTATTAAAATATCATTTATTACAGATCCTGAAAATTAAAAAAAAAAAAATTCAGTTGCAGTTCTCCTACCCGAGGGACAACAAAAGATGAAATGATCGAAGACATGCGTGCTGTGGTAAGAGTGCACTTCCTGTGCCTCCCTGCCCCGGTGCAGACGTGAGGTGAATTATTTAAGAAGATTGATTACCGCGGCAGGTGCTGTTGCCTCGCTTAATGCGTCCTCTGTGAATAATTTAACTTTTTACTCCGTTTGTTGCTTCCACTTTTTTCTTCGTTTTTCAATTAAAACTATGAATATATTATATGTGTTTGTGTGCATGCAGTTGTGTGTGCCTGTGTTATTTAAATGTAAAAACACGAGAAGACGGTGCAGCAGTAATAAAACGTGTGTATTTGACTGCTAACTCGACTTGTCTGTGTTTTATCTGCTGTTCTCTTCAGCTCGGACACCGCTGTCGCTTAAAGAAAGAACAAAAAAAAAAAGAAGTCGTATATCGCATTTATCATAAAGCTTTCTGTTCAAAACATATTGATTCACAAACTCAATTTATTTTCGGTTATAAACATTAATATATGAAATTTCCGTGGAAACACATCGCTTCGCCGAGAGAGAACAAAGACTCGGTGTTTGTACACGACTGGACGCAGGGGGTAATCGAACAAGAAAGTCGGGCACTGTTGAACACTCTGTGGCCGAGATTGACAATTCTTGTCATGGCCGCAGAGGACTTTCCGGTCCCCCCCAGTCCCTATCCTGAATAAACAGACTGTGTACAATTAACACCGATACACACACAGAACACACAAAACAATCACAGCAGCAGAAACAATAACAACAATGAAAACAATTTCATATGGTGCTTTTTCCTCTCTCTCTCTGCTTCTCTCTCTCTCTGTCTCTGTCTCTCTCTCTCTCTCTCTCTCTCTCTCTCTCTCTCTCTCTCTCTCTCTCTGTCTCTCTCTCTCTCTCTCTCTCTCTCTCACTCTCT
The DNA here is from genome assembly GCA_012295275.1 of Chrysomallon squamiferum. Lineage (NCBI taxonomy): Eukaryota > Metazoa > Mollusca > Gastropoda > Neomphalida > Peltospiridae > Chrysomallon > Chrysomallon squamiferum. Next base: position 7,614,785 of record CM022674.1, read on the forward strand.
CACTCTGTCTGCTTCTCTCTCTCTGTTTCTGTCTCTGTTCTCTCTCTCTCTGTTCTCTTTCTCTTTCTCTCTCTCTCTCTCTCTCTCTCTCTCTCTCTCTCTCTCTCTCTCTCTCTCTCTCTCTCTCTCTCTCTCTGTGTCTCTGTTCTCTCTCTGTCTCTGTTCTCTCTCTCTCTCTCTCTCTCTGTGTCTCTGTTATCTCTCTCTCTCTCTCTCTCTCTCTCTCTCTCTCTCTCTCTCTCTCTCTCTCTCTCTCTCTCTCTCTCTCTCTCTCTCTCTCTCTCTCTCTCTCTCTCTCACTGATTCTTTCTCTTTCTATAACCTGTGTTTATTTAGTGTATGGCGAGCACAAAATTAAAACAAGGATTATTTGCCAGAGCTAAACCGCTCGGTCGGCGGACGCCTGAACCGGACATTGTGGTCATTTCGTAGCACAAACTGGCCCCTCGGTGTCTCGTGGGAAATTCCTCATCTCAGTCAAGTGTCGACTTCATTGATTGTGGCATCTCACTGAAAACACACGCTGTTTAGAAAACAAAGATCTATGGGAGAAAACAGAGGGATTTGTGGGTAATTATCGTTATGAGTGTTCGGATGACGTGGTCACTCAGAGGTGAATTTTTCACTTCAAACAGCAACGTGAACGTCACGTGAACGTCACGTGAACCGTTGAATTACGGCGTGAATTTTTTGTTACAGTTTGAGAAATTAGAGGGTGATAATAAATTAAAAATTAAAACAGTTCGTTAGAAGGCGGGAGACAAGAGAGTGAGACAAGGATGAGAAAGTCAAGAGAAATTTAGTGAGATAAAAATGTGAGATAGAGACGTATCAGAGAGAGAGAGAGAGAGAGAGAGAGAGAGAGAGAGAGAGAGAGAGAGAGAGAGAAGGAGACAGTCTGATACAAAGATAACACAGATGATTAAAGAAATGAAAAGAGAATTTTTTTTAATAAAAACAAATGAAGAAAAAAGGAGATACCCAGATATTAACTTTTTAGATGCTGTTGTACGAGAAGCCAAAGCAGTATTAAAATAATTTATTTAAAATTTATCTAGGTTATTTAGAAACCATTTTACTGTGGATCCAGGAAAATGATGTAACTGTAATAAACCTACACAGACTGCACGGTGACACACTTCACGTAAGTGATGTTATCACGCACGCTTACGTACAGAATTAAAATCGTTTAATCGCTCTTGTTTATCTGCGTGTTCCTCCCAACATTTACTCCGAGAGAAACGACAAAAGTTACAAATGTCAGATTCACATTTAAACAGTAAAAACAATTTACATATTGATTCAGTGATTCACTTATCCTGCTGATATTTGGCCAAAATAAAAGATCTTTTTTTAACTTGCAGAATACTGATACATTCTTTATTTACTTAAAACGGGTAGCCGAGACTGACAATGACGTAAGTAAATAAACCTGGGTTATGTGACAAAATGTGTTTTAACGTACAAATGGAACCAATTATCGGATAAAAATGTTATATAAACAAATATTGTTTATATCTGTACGTTCGGCTTGCAGTCTGTCACTTAATTAATTGTTGGATAATAAGACAGTGACCTTGCAATAAACATGTATTCAGTGATTTGAATGAAGAAAGGAATAAATACAGTTTATTCTATTACTACAATAACACACCCACATAATTATATATACACACAATCACATACAAATACTTACATACACAGAGACACACACACACATATATATACACAAACACAGTCATATACAAATCATACGTACATATACAAATACATACAACTTCAACATACCCAGAGACAAATACACACACACACACACACACACACACACACACACACACACATATACATATATACATATATACACATACGCACAGAGAGACATTTACGAGTCGATATTTCAGAGTGATCTCTCTCTCTCTCTCTCTCTCTCTCTCTCTCTCTCTCTCTCTCTCTCTCTCTCTCTCTCTCTCTCTTTCTTTCTTTCTCTCTCTACATATATATATATATATATATATATATATATATATATATATATATCACAATCACAAGCATATAATGTACAAGAAAAAAAAGAGCAAATGTACTCTACTCTGCTCTGTTCGGACTAGTAATAATAGATTATTTATACAGAATGAAACATATTTTACTGCTCCTCTGTCAACAAGTAACGAATAAACTAATAATTATCAGCAAGCGTTTGTCAGTGTAAATTTCATCTGTGTACGAATTAATTCATATCGTATAAACCAAAGCCTTTACTCTGTTTTTATTTCATCTTTTCCTTTATTTACGTTATCCTCGGACAAGCGAAGAATCATTAAGAATCACAGAGCTTAATTCGTAATCTAGCAGAAACGATGTTGTTGATCGGCAGTTCTCTACCGAATACGAACTACGTCATTGCGCGCTTTGTAAAAAATGTCTCGTATGAAAATAATCTGCCCTTAACACTACCACAGACAAAAAGGAAAACAAAAAATTAATAATGAAGATGATGATGATGGTGATGATGATGATAATAATATCAATAATAAACATGATAATGATGATTTAATAATAATAATAATAATAATAGCAGCAGCATCGGTAACAATAATAATAATAAAATTTATTGAAACAAGGAGATGGTATTGTTAGTTTACAGGTTTTAAGTTCAGTTTACACATTTCTAGGTTCTTGTATTTGCTCATCTGTAATTGTTGTAGTAGTTGATGCTGATATTTCATTGATACTGTTTTGTTTCATAAATAACGGTATTAAATGACTGTAAAACTATACTACTACCACCACTATTACTTCTGCTGTTTTATACATTTGAACAAAGCGTTTGTCTCAGTAGTTAGAACATGGATAAACTGATACAGACCGGTATTAATAGTAAATCTTTTAAAGTAATATATACCACATATCACACCACTAAGACACAGCATCACGTCACATTATTTTCAGTGTTGTGTGGGTGTCATGCAGGGAGAACACTTATCTCCCCTGTTATTTTACTTGTTTGTTAAATTAATCATTGTAAAACATCGACATACAGACAGACAAACAGACAGAATCCTCGCTATATTCACATCACTACAGTAACACCCACACACACAGATACATATACTGTGATAAACACACATACACGCACACGTACGTACACATACATACGCACAGGTGTACACAGAGACACACATACAGAGAGGCACATATAAAGACATACGCACATACACGCAGGCAAATACATCCATACAGATACACATATACACACATTCATACCAAAAAACCCAACTACATATACATACATACATATACATATACACACATACACACACACACACACACACACACACACACATTATATGTCTATATACACAAACACACACATACATACAAACACACACAAACACATACACATGCATACAAACATACACACACAAATATATATATATGTATGTTTGTATGTATGTGTATGTGTTTGTGTGTGTTTGTATATATGTATGTTTATATATACATATATATGTATGTATGTACGTATGTATATATATTTCCTATAATATGTGTGTGTGTGTGTAAAATAACACATTTAAACAAACACACCACACACACACACATACGCCCACTCACTCTAACACACACATGTATACAGTTTAGTACATCACACATGAAAACACTCCGCACACAGTTTGCCAGTTTGTCACACCTCACGGTCGAGCAGGCCAGTGTTACTGTTGTAAATTATTTCATTAACGAACTCACCACCAGTTTGCATTTCGCAGATTTCGCCTTCGCGGTTTCCACTCCGACTAATAGTGAAACTTCGTCATCCGTGCCATTTCTACGAGCAATGTGTCGTGTGGTTTTAGGAAACCAAAGAAAAACGAATGAACAATCACGTTACAGCTTTGATGTTAATCATATTTTACAGCGCGTCAAAGACTTTGTTTACAGGGAAACAATTGTGTTACTGTTGCAATAACCACGATGTCGGAGTAACAGCCAATATGCTGAGTAAATAATTTAAAGGTTGAAGACGTTTTTTTTTTGTTTGTTTTAACGTATTTATTTTCTTATTTTAAACAACAACAGCAATAACAAAAAATAAAAAAATAAAAAAGAAGCAACAACTAAAAGAATGGAAAAATAAAATGTAAAATTTATTAGACGAAATTTTTAATTTGTTTTATTTTTATAAATAAATAAATTGTTTTCAAAACTATATAAAAAAAAAAGTAAAAAAAAAAAACAAAATAAAAAAAAATAAAAACAATTTTTTTTAAAAATAATAAAAAAATAATAATAATAATAAATAATAATAATAATAATAAATAATAATAATAATAATAATAATAATAAAACAAATAAGAAACAAATGAGAAAACGAAAATAATAAAAAAAAGAAAAAAAAAGAAAACTAAATATCTAACCAAGTAACTAACTAACTTGATAAATAAATAAATAAATAAATAAAATTATATAATGAAAAATTAGAAAACGAAAAACAAAAACGGCAGTATAAAAAAGAGAAAACCTGAAACAAATATTTAATCACAAAGTAGCTGAGTGGACAGAGTAAAAGATAAAAAGTAAGAAATCTTGAAAACCTCAGCGATTTGCCACAGTTTAAACAAAACATTTTACAAATGTAATGTTTTATTTAAAACAACAGCAAAGTTACAAAATCCAGTGCACTGATTTTTCACTGTATGTTTTATCTTGAATTTTTGTTTTATTTTATTTTTATTAGTTTCTTTTGTTTTGTTTTTAAAGCGAAAATCGAATAAATTTCATGAAATAAATTGCTTTAAATTGCTTTATGTTTGTTTATCTACATATGTCTCTATTTATTGTTCTCTGTGTGTGTGTGTTCACTAGTGGGTTGTAATGTTAGTATTCCGCTGACACACAGACACACACACACAGACACACACACACACACACACACACACACACACACACACACACACACACACACACACACACACAGACAAACGGAAATTTACTGAGATGTTGGTAGAGATTGAAATACATTTAATGAACCTGTCTTAATAAAGTCAAAACCGTCTACAGCAACTACAACAACAACAACATTAGAAACAGAAGACCGAGCGGATGTAATGTCTTCTTATCTGATCATAAACTAATAATAAAAAAACACGCACAACACGCAGAACACGCACAACACAACAGCAAAAATAGCATGTACTTTAAAACAAACACAACACGGACAAAACAGGAAACACAACAACAACAACAACAACAACAACAGATAATAACAACTATTATTATTACTATTAGTAGTAGTAGTAATAGTAGTAGTAGTAGCAGTAGTAGGAGTACTAACAGTAGTAGTTGCAGTAGCAGGAGTACTCAGTAATAGTAGCAGTATATTAGCAATAATAATAGCTATAATAATAAAACTATATAATTATAATAACATTAGACACTTGATTAAACGGATGTAATGTCTTCTTATCTGGACATAAATTAATAATAAAAGTACAAAACACGCACAAAACATTAGTAAAAATAGAATGTACTCTAAAACAAACACACGCACAATGACAAAATAGGAAACACAACAACAACAATAACAACAACTATTGTTATTATTATTGTTGTTATTATTATTATTATTATTATTAGTAGTAGTAGTAGTAGTAGTAGTAGTAGTAGTAGTAGTATAGTGATAATAATGCTATAATAATATAACTATGTAGTTATAACAACGTTAGAGACAAGACTGAACGGAAGCAAAGTCATCTTTAACTGGACATAAATTAATAATAAAAGTAAAAAACACGCACAAAACTAAAAGTAAAATGTAATTAAAAAAACCTACCGAACAACAAACCTTCTTCATAAAACATAGACACAACATGATATTTATTAATAGCAGTAATAATAATAATGATAATAATAAAAATAATGATACTGATGATGATTATGATGATAATGATGATGGTGATAGTAATGATGGTAAACATAATGATGATAATAATGATAATAATAAAGATAATGATAATGATGATGATGATTATGATGATAATGATGATGGTGATAGTAATGATGGTAATAATAATGATGATGATGATGATGATGATTATAATGACAATGATGATGATGATAATAATAATAATAATGTTGATGATGATACAGAACTAATTATACATCTTTCATTTGAACGATACAGAAGTTTCTCTGTACTTTGCTAATCACAGTAGACTGGGTTTTTTTTATCAGCTTACCGGTAACCGGAAGCTCTAATACCTTTACTAATGTAACATAAACTGGACAAACTGAAAGAATTAGTCTACAATAATAATAATAAAAAAAAGTAAAAAAAAAAAAAAAAAAAAGAAAACATTGAAAAGAAAAAATGGATAATAAACGTGAAAAAAAAAATCCCAACAAAAAAAAAAAAAAAAAGTTATTTTCCTAGTAAATCGGCCATTAAATGTAGCGCATTATTTCTTCCTTTGAACATGACGTACTCGAGCGTGAATTTTAATTATGCTTTGATTGTACGTAAGGTTAATGGCCAATTAAGGTCGGCCATGATTCTGTTTACTGCTGCAGCTAAACTGTGCAGAGTCGAAGCTATTATCCCAAGTCTGCGCTGTTAATTCCACTATTAATTTTCACAAGTAGTCGCGAGAGACTTCCACAGCGTTCTCGTTATCTCTGTCACAGACAAGACTGTGTGCCCAGGACAGGCGTGCACGAGTTTTATAAACAATACTCGTTTACGGGTTATTTAGTAATATGTTTATTAGGTATGCAGTAGATATATTCAAAGTATTAGAAGCATATTGACAAATACCATTAATTAGTTTGTATCTGCAAACTTGCTGTATGTTAATTTTCACAAGTAGTGGCATGAGACATTCACAACATTCAGAGACAGACTCTGAGAATAACAGATTCATTAGGCAGACAACATTTATATTCAAAATACTAAAAGTGTGTTAACAACTAATTAGTTCGTATCTGCAAACCTTCGTTATGGAATATTTAAATTTTAAATTAGAACATTATCTGTTAGAGCTGACAACAAAAACATTATCTAAATTTAGAAGCAGTAATGTGAAGCTTCCTTAGAAACTGGAAGACGTTTTAGTACTGAAAGAGAAGACAGAAGACGCTGTTCATGTAATTCTGATATTGATGATGAGTTTCTCTGTGTTTTAACTCTACATCTTTATCTTTTGAGAGAAATAAATATATTCAATATCATTACATACTTATTACATAATAATATTTCAGAATATAAATTATACCACTTTTGTACAAACTTTCCTGATTTTTACAAATTGTCACAGAGAGTCAGTCTTCTGGTTCTGGATTAAATAACAATTAACATGTTTCTGTACCACTACAGAAAATACTGTTTAAATTACGTTTTGTTTAAACGTTCTCAGTATAGCACGCGGTGCAGTCTTCAGCGAAATAAACGTCTTGTCTTGTCTTGTCTTGTCTTGCCATTCAGTAAAGTAAAATGATTTTTGGTCCTTTTTGAATTTTTATTTACTTCGTTTTTCCTTTGATACGTGGTTATCAACAAACCCAACAACAACAACAACAACAACAACAACAACAACAAAAAGAAACAACACAAATCATAAACTTAAACTAAAACCACTATATTTCTGTACAGTATTATTGTTTAACTATTATTTGTTAAAAAATTTTGTTAAAGTTTTTATAGTTAATAACTGTTAAGATATCATTAGTATTAACCAATCATTTAACATAATTTTACTTGTTTGGGTTTTCGTATTGATCAGTCTCACGTGTTTGAGTTGAGTTCTATTACATTAACAAACAATAACCGACACCTCAGTATTTTGTTATATTAACGAATATTAGTCTGTCAGCAAATCTATCTAGCTATCAGCATGTCTATCTATCTATCTGCGTAGAGATAGACAAATAGATAGAAGACATAATAGACAGCCATATGTATGTATATTCAGAGATAGATAGATAGTTGGAGTCAGATATACAAATAATAGACACACATACACATGAATATAGATAAATAGATAGACAGATGATAAGAATATCTAGCAGCGATAAAACAGTCACAGGTCACTGCTGGAACGGGAAATATCTCACAAAGGGGGATCGATCGTTCAGGCTGACATGTACAGACGCGCGGTCCACAGAACACTTGAGCTGACTCTTAACCTGGCTCATATAAAACTCGCGTCTGAGGCGGATGAATGCGGGTATCAAATTGCTGGAACTAAATCGCATTACTTGAGATAAAGCCTTGTTGATGAACACATCAAACGTCGTTGTTGTAGCTGTCACAGCAGATCAGTGCCAGCTCTGTGTTTATTTCACTGTTTGCCTATTAACGGTCGTTTTGCCGTGCATCAATGATAAAGTTGTCTTTGTTAAGTCTGTGTAAAGCGTCTGCGAACGTCCGTCTTGTGCAGAGTCGGACATTTACACCTTTCCACACGTTCTGTCGCCTTAATTTCGCTAATTCTTCTAATCGCGGAAAATACTAAAACTTGTGTAGCATAAAAATTAGTTATTATTTCTGAGATCGCAACAGTAATGGCCTCTAACGATTTCTAAAAACGTCCTTGTCAACAGTCGGTCTGAAAACCTGAATAGCAAAACCCACGGAGCTGTTATAAACTAATTCTACATCCATGAGCCGTCATGGCGCGTATTGCTAAGGGAGATAACTCTGTTGTAATTGATTTCTTTCATACACAGTGATGAGAACGAGGTTTTATCTGTTTGCGATGACGAGCGATTGTTAGACTGGGAATAAAATACTGTTTTATGGCGTCATAACGTGGCCGAATCAAATTGACATTTTGTCACGACAGCTGCATTCAGAAGTCGTGATAATTATATTATGCGTCGTAGATTAACGAGAACGCTGCCAACCGAAAAACCGGTTTTATTAGAAAAAAACCCACAAGAATACCAGTTTATCCATGACAAACAAAATAATAGATCAGCGGAATACTAACATTACAGAACACTAGTCTGTACACACAGAGAGAAAAATAAATAGAGACATATGTAGATAAACACATATACATTCTGAGCTAGTTTGAAATACAGAGGATACACAATAGATGGTCAGAGAGAGAGAGAGAGAGAGAGAGAGAGAGAGAGAGAGAGAGAGAGAGAGAGAGAGAGAGAGAGAGAGAGAGAGAGATGAATTATTGTAATTTTGAATTAAAAAACACTTAATATCCGATTTTCAAATTTTTTATTATTATTATTTTTCAAAAATTTATTTTGATGTAGTGTGAAAATGCATTAAGCAAAATCAGTCAATATTAAAATATTCTCACATTTTGAGAAACTGGACATTAAGAATGAACAATACTTTGAAGATAGGTATGGGAACTGCGTACAAAAAACAAACATTTTAAATGTAATTACACTCGGCAGCTGAATTACACATACAATAATAACAAATAAATAATTAATTGGTGGAAACTGCAAATATACATTATAACCTGTGTTCAGCATAAAAATGAGAAAAATGTGTATTTTTTATTTATTTATTTTTTATTTAGTGAGTTGGACACATTTACACAAATATCTTGCTCCCACGCATTTATTTCTCCGATGTAAACAAGTTTAAACATGTTGAGAGGGGAAAAAAAAATCGTTTTCCTGTGAGAAAACAATGAAAATAAATTTATCTGAAATGTTAAGAGCACTGACGAGTTTACGTCTTTGAAACGAGATAAAAACTGTGACGTCATGGCGTGACCAGAACAGAACCGCACAAATATTTTATTACGTTTTTATTTTCTCCTTATTATTATTATTATAATTATTATTATTATTATTATTATTATTATTGTTGTTGTTGTTGTTATTATTATTAGTATTGTTATTATTAGTAGTATTGTTATTATTATTGTCATTATTATCATTATTATTATATTATTATTATTGTCATTATTATTATTATTATTGTTGTTTTTGTTGTTGTTTTATAATGTAATCAAATAGATGTAGTAGTTTGGTTACCACATATTACATTCGTTCTATTTTAAAAACGAATAATAATTTATCTTTATTGTACTTTCGTCATCCGCTGTCATTTAAACATTTAAAAATGGATGACTAAAAAAAAGAAGAAAAAACAAAAAAGAAAGAATTTTCGCGAGGTGTAAAGTTACTGACATCGTTTTTGGATTATTTAAGTGAGTGATACATCAAGTGAAAATGAAGCCTTATTGTTAAAATACGGAGAACACTGTTCAACTGTTAAAAATATTTATTTGATAAATTTAAAAAAAAAAAAAAAAAAAAAAAATTAATGAAAAAAAAATGTTATGTCAAAATAAAGATAGAATTACTAGGTGACGGCGTTAATGATGTCTGAGTGTCATTCAGAGATATCGCTGTTACGTTTTCATTAATTCACAGTGTTTATTTTTTCTTTGTTAAACTGATTCCTCGGAGTGGATACGCTAACAGAGCGGTGACAGTTAAATACAGTTTAACTTCCCAACACGTTTATAACATTAGTTGTGTTTGTACCAGTCGATGAAAACCAAGCGATCAAAGCGCTTCATTTTAATGAAACCAGTATATTATTGTTCATCTGTTTATCAGCCATGTTTGCAAATGGCGTCAGATTTTCAGAAACTAATTTTGATAAAGTCCGCTTTACTCCTACAAATTAGTTATTTTTTTTTATTTTTATAACGTAATTAATTAAGTTTGTGCAGGATATATATATATATATATATACATTAATGACCTTTATGATTAAATTAAATATAAAATCTTGTGATAGTAAATATTAAATTTTAGAGCCAAGCATGACACTAGTTAAATAAATAATACTAATACTACAGTTATAATATGTCTGTTAGTAACACCACCATACAACTAATATTACTAATACAACAACAGCTACTACTACTGTCACTGCTATTACCACTACTTCTATTACTACATTTTCATCACAAATAAATAATAGTCCTACTGCTGCTACTGCTACTACAACGACAGTATTAAAAACAGCAGCTACTACTAATACTACTACTCTGTTACGACAACTGCAACAACTCCCGGGTTCGAATCATCATCATCATCGTCATCATCGCGATAACAATGATCGTAATAGTGATGACGATAATGATGATGATAATAATAATTAAAGAAACACAGCACATGGTAATAAAAACGTTTAAGTACAAATTACTGCGAGTTTTTAGCTTTACGATGTTTGTAGTATTATTCGATACGTCGATAGTATGAAATATATATGTTGTGTGCACAAAGAGATCTAATACAAAGATTATTTCTGTCACAACGTGTCTGAAATAATAACGATGTTTTACGCTTCAGTGAGTTTCACGTTTTACTAACATACACACACACACACACACACACACACACACACACACACACACACATACATACATACATAAATAATATTTTTTTTCTTCTCTCTTTTTTTATTACTATTATTTTTTTTTTTTTTTTTTGTGGAGATAAAAACTGAAAACCAGCAAAACAGTTAATGATAAACGATAACAAAATATTTGAAGTGTTGTTTGCATTGCTTAAAACGTGATCTCAAAGCATGCAGTTTAGTTTGTTTAAAAAAAAAAAACAGACAAGAAATGTTTTTTGTTTCTTATTTTAATATTATATAACTGAACAAACAGGAAAAAGAAGAGTGTAAAATTATTTTTTAAAAATTGAAAAGGAACTAAAAATAAAAGTGATGTTTGGAAGTAATTAACTGTGTAATGGAATAATTACCTAATTTCCTCTACTGAATTAATAACAGGAGTTAATCAACTTGCAGTCTTTTAAAGATTTTTATTTATTTATTTATTTACTTTTTGCTGCAGAGATAGATAGGCTGATAGATAATGGGGGAGAGAGAGAGAGAGAGGGAAAGAGAGAGAGAGAGAGAGAGAGAGAGAGAGAGAGAGAGAGAGAGAGAGAGAGAGAGAGAGAGGGAGAGAGAGAGAGAGAGAGAGAGAGACCTATTTTCACAGAGTAGGGACAATTGTTCTCATCTGCTTCACATTATTTCAAAAAATCGAAGCTGTTTTTATGAAATGAATAGAATGTTTTGATAGTATAATCTAAATAACGAATAAAATGATATCAGATATGTGACGCTGAATGTCATTTACCTGGAAATACCTGAAGGCAGCAGTGGACAGAGTATCAAAACATCAGTGTCGTCAGTTTAGCGTGCATTCATTCACACGTGTATTTTATAAACAGATCACCGTTTAACAGATGAGAAAAATACCAGTGTAATGATGAATATTTTAACAAAATATATGTATTTTTTCGTTATTTATATTTATTTGTATGATCTTCGAGGCCAATCGTTTTCATTAAAAATCCATTCTTATGTTTTGAGTTATTTAAACGCCTGATGAGCATGAAATATCGCAGAGAAAGGCAAAGACAAAGAAATGATCGTCAAAAGTTTCTCTTATTTGTTGCAAATCCATGAAATAATGTGTAAAATGTGGAAACTTTTCAAACCTTCACGTCCGCGACAGACACGTTGCTTCTCGTAAAGCGGACTGCAAATTTGATTTTTCCTCGAAAGGGGTTTGATATTTTTATATTCAAACTATTCTTTGACGAGCTAACGCATAATAATAATAATATTCATAATAAAATAATAATAAAAATTTAAAAAGTTTTATAATCTGCTGGACATAATCAGTGAGACATATATTTTCAGTAGCCGTATATTTTATTTGTTTGAACTGTTTTAAATGACAGGAGGTACAACTAATGAAATCAAGTGTGCTGTCTTGTTTTGTTTTGATAAAGAAATCTGTCTCTTACACTGCAACTGTTGTGGTTCCATGAGAATGAGTGAGACAGAGAAAAACTCACACACGCACGCACAAACACACACATAAACAGACAGAGGCACATACAGAGAGAGAGAGAGAGAGAGAGAGAGAGAGAGAGAGAGAGAGAGAGAGAGAGAGAGAGAGAGAGAGAGAGAGAGAGAGAGAGAGAGAGAGAGAGAGAGAGAGAGAGAGAGAGAGAGAGAGAGTGACGCGAAAAAAATCATTTTTATAAAAATCTAAGACATATTTCCCAGATACAAAGAACAGTAAAGTCGTGGAAAATGAATATTGAATCGTCTGAGCTAATAACGAGACGTTAGCCAGATGAAGAGATAAGTGCGAGAGTAGTTGTGTCACTGGTTTATGAAATAATAAATAACACAGAGGTAAAAAGAAAAATGACAAACGCTGCGGAACTAATAAAACGGACGTAATGATGTAAAATTAATTTTTTTAAAACTTGTTTTATTATTTTTTTATTCGATTGTTTTTCTTTTTCAGATTTGTGTAAAGATCAATTTTATCACGTATTCCAAGATTTAATTAAAAAATTTGTCGCTTTCTTGGAGAATATTCCAATAATAATAATAATATTTTTTATATATAGAAGGCGTTTTCGAAGAGAAGGAGAAGTATTACAAGTAGAAATGAAATCAGTGTTCAAATCCAGTTCCTTGCAGTGTGGAAATGTATGGATAACAAATGAGCTGAGACGTTGTGGGATCAATACTCGTCACTTCCCTCGTTTCACTCTATTCCAGTTCTAGATCAAAGTATTGAATAATAATAATAATAATAATAATAATAATAATAATAATAATAATAATAACAATAATAATAACAATAATAATAACAATAATAATAATAAAACCCCCGCTGTTTTTGAGATTTGGTAATTACTTGTTGCTGAGAAGACAGGTTCGTGTAGTGTGACAGGGTGAATTAGTTAAAACTGTTGTTAAATAAATCTTTGACATGTTTTGACAAACAGCAGTAAATAAAATAATAATAATAATAATAATAATAATAATAATAATAATAATAATAATAATAATAATAATAATAATAATAGCAATAGTAATAGTAGTAGCAGTAGTAATAGTAGTGATGATGATGATAATAATAATAATAGTAGTGGTAGTAGTTGTAGTAATAATGATAATAGTAATAATAATAATAGTAGTAGTAGTAGTAGTAATAGTAGTAGTTATAGTAATGATGATGATAATAATAATAATAATAGTAGTAGTAGTAGTAGTAGTAGTAGTAATAATGATAATAATAATAATAATAATAATATATATATATATATATATATATATATATATAGAGAGAGAGAGAGAGAGAGAGAGAGAGAGAGAGAGAGAGAGAGACAGAGATTCATAAATACTGTCTGCTCAAAAATGTTATTATTATTATTATTAATAAATACAAAAGTTACACACACAGAGAGAAAAATAGAGACATATGTAGATAAACACACATACATTCTGAGCTAGTTTTACAGAGGATTCCAATAGATGGTCAGAGAGAGAGAGAGATTATAAGAGAGAGTTTTGTTTTTCAGTTTGAACTGTCCTCAAAAATTGAAAATAAATGAAAAACTTTTGCTCTGTCCCCTCTTTCATTCCTTAATTAAAGTCGTTTTTTTTTTTAAAAATCAAAATATTGAAACTAAAAAATGATAAACTTAAATCTAAAATTCAAGATAACAAAAAACAATTTTTAAATTTAAAAATATATATATAACTAAAAAAAGGATTAAATATAAATAAAATGAAAAAAAAAAGAAAAGCAACAATAAACAATAACGAAATAAAATTTTTGAAAAACACCCAAAGGCTTGAATAAAATCAAGACAACACCGAAGGTGAAAGATTCATCTTTTTTAATTTGACGCTTTCTTTATAGAAATTCCATTCCCGTCAGAACAGCATTTATTTAGTAGCTTTTTTTAAATTTTCATCCATTACAGTTAATGCTTAGAGCAAGACACGAAACACTGTCGCAGTGAAGTGAACAAATCTCTCTTGTGCCGCGGATTTCATTGATCAGACTGGAAAATCATTTCAATGACTTTGATTACTCCAAGAACAGCCTCGGAAGCTTGATGTAATTTGAAACTGTACGAATTGTTGTGTAACTTGATGTAATTTGAAACTGTACGAATTGTCGTGATTGTTTGGTGTAATTTGAAACTGTACGAATTGTTGTGTAACTTGATGTAATCTGAAACTGTACGAATTGTTGTGTAACTTGGTGTAATTTGAAACTGTACGAATTGTTGTGTAACTTGGTGTAATTTGAAACAATACGAATTGTTGTGTAACTTAGTGTAATTTGAAACTGTACGAATTGTTGTGTAACTTGGTGTAATTTGAAACAGTACGAATTGTTGTGTAACTTGATGTAATTTGAAATTGTAGGAATTGTTGTGTAACTTGGTGTAATTTGAAATTGTACGAATTGTTGTGTAACTTGGTGTAATTTGAAATTGTACGAATTGTTGTGTAACTTGATGTAATTTGAAACTGTAGGAATTGTTTGTAACTTTGTAATTTGAAACAATACGAATTGTTTGTAACTTAGTGTAATTTGAAACTGTACGAATTGTGTGTAACTTGGTGTAATTTTACGAATTGATATAACTTGGTGTAATTTGAAATTGTACGAATTGTTGTGTAACTTGGTGTAATTTGAAACTGTTCGAATTGTTGTGTAACTTGATGTAATTTGAAACTGTACGAATTGTCGTGATTGCTTGGTATAACTTGGTGTAATTTGAAATTGTAGGAATTGTTGTGTAACTTGGTGTAATTTGAAATTGTACGAATTGTGTAACTTGATGTAATTTGGAACTGTACGAATTGTCGTGATTGCTTGGTATAATTTGGTGTAATTTGAAATTGTAGGAATTGTTGTGTAACTTGATGTAATTTGAAACTGTACGAATTGTTGTGTAACTTGATGTAATTTGAAATTGTACGAATTGTTGTGTAACTTGATGTAATTTGAAATTGTACGATTTGTTGTGATAATTTGGTGTAATTTGAAATTGTACGAATTGTTGTGTAACTTTATATAGCCTGAAACTGTACGAATTTCCATGATAACTTAATGTAATTTGAAACTTTAAGAACTGTCTGGATAACTATCGTGATAACTTGATGTTATTTAAAACTGATCTGTACAAATTCTCAAAGACTGATATCATTTATAACTGTAGAAATTATATCTTGTTCTAGTTTAAAACTACAAATTGTGATAACTTGATGTTATTTAAAATTGTACAAATTGTGATATCTTGATGTAATTTAAAAATGTACAAATTATGATATCTTGATGTAGTTTAAAACTGTACAAATTGTCATGACTTAATGTAATTTAAAACTATAAGATTTGTGATATCTTGATATAATTCAAAACGGTTGAAATTGTGATGTCTCGATGTAATTTAAAATTGTACAGATTGTTATAACATGATGTTATTAAAAACTGTACGATTTTTTCATAAGTATATATGATTCAAGAACGTACTTTTAAACTGCAGGAACTGTCTTACAACTTTACGTAGCAAGTTTAACACAGATATGTTATTTCACACAAGTATTTCATCCCCGTTTTTTTCATTCTGTCTGATTCATCAGCTGGGCGACATTTTTATCCAGCATTAAAACCTGGAGGATTTTCACGTGGTAGAGAAAGAAATCTTTTAAACACTGACAGAAGTAAATTTAGATTTTTCTCTTAACTCGTAATTGACTTCGCACGTTTTCTCAGTTTCCAATTCCAAACGCTGATCTAAATTAATGTCTTGATGTCTAGCTGGTTTATTTCTCACAGTCACTCGTACATATCTGTTTCGTTTTTTCTGTGTGTAAGAAATAACAGTGTGTATTAGGGTATATTTCATGTAAACTAATATGTAAAAGCTATATATATATATATATATATATATATATAGAGAGAGAGAGAGAGAGAGAGAGAGAGAGAGAGAGAGATACATACCCATGTATATGTATTTGTGTATGTAGCACTTACAAATACCTAGTAATATCTGATGTATGTATGTTTGTATGTGTATATGTATGTATGTGTCTATGTGTATATGTGTATGTGTATATGTAAGTATATATATATATATGTAATTATGTATTTATATAAATATGTAAGTATGTATGTACGTACATACGCACGTATATATAAACGTATATATGTATGCATGTTTGTTCATGTATATGTATGCACGTGCTCGTGTACTGTGTATACCTCGTGAGCTAGGAAAACATAGAAAAGAGGTGAAGCTGATTGAAAAGTTGAAGTGTGAAGTGAAATTTCTATTACAGAGAAACCAAACAGAGACAAATGACAGGTTTAAAGTAACAGATCACATGAAATATGCGTTGTAACACAACTGTGTTTTTATGTGTTGAACTCTTTTTATGTGTTTAACTGGTTTTATTTCGTAAATAAAAGTGTGACGTCACTGTGAAGTGAAACCTGTTTAACTTAAACACGTGCCCGTTATTTACTTATTTAATTTATTATTATTATTATTATTAATTAATTAATTAATTATTATTATTTAGTTTAGATATTGTATGTCTGTAGTTGGCAGAATGGATGGTGTATAGATATTTTAAGATGGTTTATGTAACAAGTGCTGCTTGGACTAAAAATAGATTCTTGATATTTAATGTAAAATATATTTTACCTTATAATGTTCAATTAGTGATGGCCACATAAAGTTTTTTAGTGTATGAACGTTACTTTTTTCTTTTCTTTTTCTTTTTTTGGTTTCTTCTCTTTTGTTTGTTTGTTTGTTTCTTTCTTTTCTTGTTTTCTTCTTTATTTTTGTTATTCCAGTCTCAAGTATTGCTAAGTTTTAAATATTTTGTTTTCCTCAAAAAAAAACCAAAACACAAAAAAAAAACAAACAAACAAAATAAAACTAAATCAAATCAAAAAAAAAAAAAAAAAAAAAAAAATAAAAAATAAAATAAAATAAAATAAAGAAGAAGAAAAATAATAAAAGGTTTTTGATGTAATATTTTCATAAACAGGAGTCTGTCTCATATGAAAATTGATTATTTTAGCTGGAACTGATAATAAACAAATGAGCTCACCGCCGAAATTCGATCCGACAACCTGCAAAGTCACATTTTAACCCCTCAACTATACATCACGTTGAAAACGAATATTTGAGAAGACAGGGTGTAATACACTTGATGTTTACTTCTTTTTACAGCGAGTACAACGAGATATCTCAGTACATATAAACAAAAATAAGACAGATATTTACTTATTTTGTATTAATTATAACGAGTATACATGGATGTATCAGTTTAACACAAACAATAACAAAACATACATTTACTGATTTTATCCAAACAGAAATAAAACGAGTGGTTGTTTGACAATCACATTTTACTTTTCAAACTCACAAGACAAAAGTTATTTTATTGCATTCTGGGAAAACGTCTTCACTGAAACACTACCGAGAGCGCCACGTGTAAACTACAACACAGCTGTTATCAGCAGCTACAACATCTAGCTAAACATACTACTGTGTATTTAAAACGTTTTCTTTGACTCAGTCTCTGAAGATCAATAAAACTGAACACAAAACAGAGTCTCAGTCAAACATTTCCTGTCCCTTCGCTCTGGATTTTATTGATGCTGTAAGCGACTTCCAGCGACTCAGCTGGCGACATCAACTCACAGACCAGCAGCATCTGCTGACTACACAAATAGTCAGTGAACCAGCTGTCACTCAGATTAACAGTTAATATTACCATTATGACAGCGTATGTACAGAGAGAAACAGAACCATACAAAGTGAACGCTAATGTAGTATAGTGCGGTACATTGTATTGTGTTTAGTACAGTATAGTACAGTGCAATGCTGTGTTTATATAGTATAGTACAGTGTTGTGTTTATATAGTATAGTACAGTGTTGTGTTTATATAGTATAGTACAGTGTTGTGTTTATATAGTATAGTACAGTGCAGTGTTTATATAGTATAGTACAGTGCAATGCTGTGTTTATATAGTATAGTACAGTGCTGTGTTTATATAGTATAGTACAGAGTTGTGTGTTTAGTACAGTGTAGTAGATTTATTATATTATAGAGCAATTTAGGCCCACTATATTTGGTACAGTTTTATTCACTGCACTATGTTCAGTATGTGTGTTTGCTTAGAGTAATCAACATCGTACTAACCTCATTTCTGCATCACACTGAGTATAATACGGATTAATTTAGAATAGTGTACTGTATTCAGAATAGTGTAGACTAGTGTGGAATAGTGTGTACTATATTCAGAATAGTGTTGAATAGTGTACTATATTCAGAATAGTGCAGAATAGTGTTGAATAGTGTGGAATAGTTTACTATATTCAGAATAGTGTGGAATAGTGTACTATATTCAGAGTAGTGTGGAGTAGTGTACTATATTTAGTGTAGTGTAGAAATGAGGGCAGTACGGTGTTGCTTATTTAAGTTACGCTAAGTAATTGCATGCAGCGTAATGTCGTCTGCAGAGTGAAATGTTTGTGAATGTATCGAGGCTGACATGACAAGTTTAAAGTGATGAATTTATCTCGTGTAGATGCAGTTAAATAAAGTTTCCCTGGCTGACTTGACGCTGCCTAAACGACAACGTGCTTGACGTCAATCACGGCAATAGGTCAACAGGCTGTCAGTTGAAGTACTCGACAAATCTTCGTCCTCATCAAAGAAGATTCTCAGATCTAATATTACCCCCCACCTTACCCCCACCTCCCCCCTCCGCGCGCCGCTGTAGAGAAAAGAGACCCGTGCTGCGACAAGGCGATTAAAATTAACTTGTCTCTCTTGACAAACACAGTCAATCGGATTTCTCCGACAGGTGACGGAAAAAGACGAACGCGCAACGTTCAGCCTCGGATCAGTTTTACGACGGTGTGTGTGTGTGTGCGCGGAGGTAAGAACAGAGAGGTTTGTCTGACCTGTGAGACGTCGTCGTAGTTGAATTTCACGAGAACCTCTTCAAATAAACCTCTTTGTATTGCGAATACAACTCATAGAAATATAGCAGAGATATTTCAATAATTTCATAAATTGTATAATGTCCTCTTTTTTTTTCTTCTTCTCTTTTTCACTGTACACTGTTATGTAATGAATATTTAAATTCATTATGCCGATCTCATACAGAACAACCTATATGTGTATCTATATGTGTGTTTTGAGTAATAATTTGAATGTATGTGTGCATGCATGCATATATGCATTTCTGAATGTATGTATTTATGTATTTATGTAAGTGTCTGTATATTTGTATTCATGTACATATGTATGTATGTACGTTTGTCTGTTTTGACTCTAACACAATAAAGTGTTTAACAAGTTCTCACTAATAATTTATTTTGACAGTGAAAAGCTGTCTCTCTCTATCTCTCTCTCTATCTCAGTAATATATTCATTTCACTATCTGTCGTATACAAATTGCTCGCCATAAAAGTGACAAAAGTGGAAGCGTTAACCCTGTCAGAGATCAGCGAGATTCTGTTCGTACTTAATTAATTACACTCGTTTAATTCAGCGTCCCTCAGACGAGCTGTCCACTGACATAACAGAAAAACACTCGTTAATATCCCACATGGAAATCTGCGTGGTCGCTGGGCTCGTATAATTACGCGTGTTCAGATGTGTGCAGGGAGTTTAGCTAATTAGATGTAATACAAGATGGGTGAATCTTGTGTCTGAGAAATTTGTACAAGAAAGAAAATTAGAGAGAGAATTAATATGAAGTATTGTTGTTGTTGTATTATTATTATTATAATTGTTATTATTATTGTTATTATTGTTGTTATTATTGTTATTATTATTATTGTTATTGTTATTATTATTGTTATTATTATTATTGTTACTGTTATTATTATTATTATTATTATTATTACTACTACTACTACTACTACTAGTATTAGTATTAGTAGTAGTAATAGTAGTAGTAGTAGTAATAGTAGTAGTATTTTTTGAATGAAAGAAGGAAAATGGTTAATACATTTTAAACAAAGTCTTAATAAAAACTGTATGTATATATATATATATATTTATTTAAAAATTTATTTATTTAAAACTACGCGAAAATTATTTTTGGTATTCTAGAAAATAATGTAGATAAAAACGTTGTGAGCATTTCTTTTTTTTTTTTTTTTTCTTTTTTTTTTTTTATATATTTCATTTTAGAAAATATTTTTTTATTTTTTTAAATATTGTAAATAATTAAAAAAAAAAATTCATTAATGTTTTTACTGGAAATAGTGTCCAAAATGACGCTTTATATTTTCTTCTGTACACCTGTTTCATTCTGGTCAAACTCTGACTGATTTCAACGAATGTTTAAATAACGTTTATTTCAAACTGGGTCTTGCGTGGACACAGTGAGGTGCCTGCTGGTTTGAAAAAAAAAAAAAAAAAAAAAGTAAGAAAAAAAGATGGCGACAGTGTAAGCACATTACTGTGTTCAGCCAGGCGGAAAATAAGCAACTAAGAAGTGAACTGGATGCAACGTCAGCTGAGCTGTGATGAAATTAACTCGTCACAAGCAGCACCATTCATGGCGGAGTCTGAGTTAAACAAACGTTACGTTGGTGCGTTTTATTCAGACTCAGACTGAAATCCTGAAGCAAAGACAGCAACAACTGTGAGAGACAAACACGCAGATCAAAGGCGTATCAACGTAACGTTTGTTTAATTTAGGATCCGCCATGAATTGTCCTGTTTGTGACAAGATGGAGTTGATTGAAGATGCACCCAGTTCACCTCTTACTTATGTATATGTATGTATGAATGTATGCATGTATTATATGTGTCAATGTATGTATGTATATATGTATGTATGTATGTATGTATGTATGTATGTATGTACGTACGTACGTACGTACATACGTAAGTAGGTATGTATATATATGTATGTATGTATGTAGGTAGGTATATATGTATGTATGTATGGATGTGTGTATGTATGTATGTATGTATGTGTGTATTTGTATATCACTTCAAAACTTCAATGATGGGTCACTACTGCCATTCGCTACATCATTAGTTTCTTAAAAGTCTGTACGTGACAGGCACACATCGAACATGCTTGAACGTATAATTGTTAAAACGTGCTGAATGATGCAGTAGTAGAAACCAGTCTCAGTTTTGACGCCAAATGTAGAAAACTCTTCACATTCCTCATTAAAATCTGCCTCAAGTAATCTGATATTTGTTTACAAAAATTACCAGTGTGATTAATTAATCTTTTACTTCATTCTGAGCAAAGAAAAATAGCAAGATACAAACTCCCCAAGCCAGTAGAACCCCACATGAAGTAGAACATCAAAGACAATTACAACAATGAACATATAATAAACAGCAACAATGAAAGAATAAAAAATAAGGGTACTGAGTGTACATTATCAGTGTATGTTGACAGTCTAATTACGTGCGTAATAGTTTGTTGGAATGCAGATATATATTGCTGCAAAAGAAGAACACATACACTAACATATATAAAAATCTATTTTCCCTTTTAAATTTACAATTCCCTTTTCACTGTATATACACACACACAGATACAGACAGACATACAGACAGACAGACAGACATACACACATATAGTCATCTAGATATATATCTTAGTAAATTAGTTTGATAGAAAATTTTACTAAAATAAGATATGTATGTATGTATATATATATAGTGAAAAGGCAATTGTAAATTTTAAAGGGAAAACAGATTTTTGTATGTAAATACTTTGACGTATATATTTACATCTGCCTTATACAGAAGTGTATTCAGCATTTTACATATTTAAAACTACACATGGATTCATTAATATCTGATAATTCTCACTTGACAACTAACAGCTGACATGTGTTTGTTTTGAAGCAAACAGACTGTTTCGTATAAATAGAAACAATAAAAATCACTAGATGCCGGAATGTTTCTTTGTTCAGATCAATATTGTTATTTAACATTAAAGCCGATTAATACGCTCTGTGGCGATCTGTGGAAACTTTCTGTAAGAATAATGCAACTGTGGGGAACAAAACGTAAAAATGTTTAATGAAAATTGCCATAAAAGTCTCCAGGTATAAGCTGAGAGTGAAACGAAACAAGCACAAAGTCAGGTTCGTGGGACACGTAAAAACGCGAAAGTGTCAATTTGGGATCCCCTAAACGACGTATTTGAGTCTGGAACCTAGTTTTTCTGTGATTATCTACGTAATGATGTCACTGGAGAATTCTGTGGTTAGTATCTAAAAGTAGGTCACCAGAAATCTTACAGCCTAATTGTCGAATGACATGCAAATATGTTCTGACATAACTACACTGACACACACACAGACACATACACAGACACACACACAGAGACACATACACAGACACATACACAGACACATATACCAACATACACACAGACACATACACAGACACACACACGGACACATACACAGCCACATATACAGACACATACACATACACAGCCACACACACAGACACATACACAGACACATACACAGACACATACACGTACACAGACACATATACCAACATACACACACACGGACACATACACAGCCACATATACAGACACATACACATACACATACACAGCCACACACACAGACACATACACAGACACATACAGACACACACAGACACATACACAGACACATACACGTACACAGACACATATACCAACATACACACAGACACATACACAGACACATACACAGACACATACACAGACACACACAGACACATACACAGACACATACACGTACACAGACACATATACCAACATACACACAGACACACACACGGACACATACACAGCCACATATACAGACACATACACATACACATACACATACACAGCCACACACACACACAGACAACATACACAGACACATACACAGACACACACAGACACATACACAGACACATACACGTACACAGACACATACACAGACACACACAGACACATACACAGACAAATACACAGACACATACACAGTCACACACATACACATACACAGACACATACACAGACACATATACCAACATACACACAGACACATACACAGACACATATAGCAACATACACACATACACACACAGACACATAAACAGACACATATACCAACATACACACATACACATACACAGACACATATACCAACATACACACAGACACACACAGACACATACACATATACCAACATACACACAGACATATACACAGACACACACACATACACATACACACATACACATACACACACACAGTCACACATACACACACAGCACACATACACAGACACATATACCAACATACACACAGACACATACACAGACACATATAGCAACATACACACATACACACACACAGACACATAAACAGACACATATACCAACATATACACACATACACATACACAGACACATATACCAACATACACACAGACACACACACAGACACATACATATACCAACATACACACAGACATATACACAGACACACACACATACACATACACACATACACAGACACATACACAGACACATACACAGACACATATACCAACATACACACAGACACATACACAGACACATATAGCAACATACACACATACACACACACAGACACATACATAGACACATATACCAACATACACACATACACATACACAGACACATATACCAACATACACACAGACACATACACAGACACATACACAGACACATACACAGACACATACACAGACACACACAGAGACACATACACAGACACTTATACCAACATACGCACAGACACACACACAGACACATACACACACACACACACACACAGACACACATATACATACATACATAACACACAACATATATACATACACATACATATACACACATACTAAACACACACATACACACACACATACACATACATACATACTAACACACACATACACATACATACATACTAACACACACACACACATACATACATACATACATACTAACACATACATACATACATACTAACACACACACATACACATACATACATACTAACACACATATACACATACATACATACTAACACACATACACATTCATACATACTAACACACACATACACATACATACATACTAAGAAACACACATACACATACATACATACTAACACATACACCCACACATATACACACACAGACCCATACATTCATACTAACACACACACATACACAAAAATTCATTCACAAAGAATATACGTAAACTCAACACACACACACACATACACATGTACCTGTGTGTGTGTGTGTGCGTGTGTGTGTGTGTGTGCGTGTGTGTGTGTGTAACCAGACACGAGATAAATATAAAACAAAGTACTGAAGAACTTTCCACATGAAGTGATGTATATTAAAATAAAATAACTTTAATATATATATATATGTATGCATGTACGTGTGTGTATGTGTGTATGTGTTTGTATATATGTAAAATTGATAGTATAACTGTGATACAGTTTGTCAGATGACTGGTCGAGATCGCAGTGTCTTCAGGTTTCAAACACTGGTCTAGCGTCTCATCTCGACTGATCAATATCAAACACTACGCTGTTCTCAGAGCAGACGAGCTCTCGTTCTCGCTGCATCAAAATAAAATAAAATAACATGAACGAAATAATAATAATAATAATAATAATATAAGAACATAATAATACAAAAAATAAAATAAAATAAAATAAAATAAATATTATAAAATAAAGTAAGTAAAATAAAATAAAATAAGAAAAATAAAACTATATAAATTAAAATAAAAAATAAAATAAAATAAAGTAGATAAAATAAAATAAATATAATAATACAAATTGAAGTTTTGGTGTGTTTTATGTTTGGTTTTTTTATTATAAAAAAATGAAATAAAATAAAATGCCGTTTAGTATCACAGCTGAGTGAAAAGTCAAGATATTTATTTACATTTTGACATTAATATTAATGAAACATAAAATTAATTATAACAATTAAACTAATTAAAATCTCGAATACTAATTATGAAACTGGAAATTACGTTATGTATTTTTGATAGTGACAGTGATGATGATATTGATAATAGTTTTCGCCAAGTGTTTGATACAACTAACTGAATATTAACGAAATTACTCGAGTAATCATTAGCTGTTCACAGATTCAGTGTCGAACGTTAGAATATGAAGTTGTTCATTGTAACAGTCACAGAGCTGGTTAACGAGTCGAGCTTCTCCTGCAGTCACTGCACAGCTTAACTGGATGTGTTTGCAGCAATTCACTTTATCCCCGGGCAGCGAGGAATCAAAACATGGAGTATGACGCGCATATCAAACGAGAGGTTGGAAATAAAATTTACAAATCAAATATCACTGATAAGTGGCCCGCGGACAGAGCACGGAGAGAGAGAGAATCTGCAGAGTGCGGTGACAAACGCGCGTTCTCGCCACTGAATGATTTGTACAAAACCGCTTAATCTCCACCCAGCAGCTCCCTGGTTACCAGCCAAACACCGCCAGCGACACACACGCTTAAACAGCGTCCAATAAAAAATGAGTATTACATCGACCCCGTCGTTCATAATTTTTATATCACTTCCGGGTCTCGCGATGGACCGGAACTTGTCAATTATTGGCGGGAGTTTCGGCCCGGGTAAGTGGGATATCGATCCGCAGCCGGACACGCGCGGATATAAAGCAGTGAGGCAGCAGCAGAGACGCATTGCAATAAGACCCGCACGTCGTCAACGTCAGCGTCAACATGAAACTTTGCATGAGTAACTTGAAAATTGTCGTCGTTGTTGTTGCAGTTGTTGCTACGGTATTCGCGAAGAAGGAACAGGTAAGGTTTATTTGCATTCGTTTCTTTACGTTTACCAATAATTTAATTTTACTCGATTTTTGTTTATTTTCAGCGACTTAAAGGAATTTTTGGTTTTAATTCTTTTTGTACATCCTTGTACCTGAAAAATTATAACAATTTCACTTTTATTAACACCGCGATGTTTTCTGTTATTAATATTATTTTGGTATTGATAGCATAATATGACTGGTATCATTAAATGTTTGGATAGGAATAATAGAAAAAAAAATCGTACATACTCGCACATATACACATTGTGAAATAAAGTGTTTATTTGATTATTAAAGAGAATTTATTAAAGATATGATTCTAATCAGATTTTCGCCTAAAAGGAACAAAAAGAAAAAAGAAAAAAAAAAAAAAAAAAAAAAAAAAAAGAGAAAAGGACAAAACAAACAAATATATAAATAAATAAATAACGAGAGCGCACTAAAAAACACTTGACTTTAATTAGCAAAAACCGTCTAATCAGTACAAATATTAATTATTTACATTTTAATTAGTTTATGTTGTATAAACTTAACTCCAGTTTTACACTTGTACTGCTGTGCAACAGAAATAAAATATTTAACATTGTCATCTTTTCTGCTAGAGTACATCAAACTGGTATGAATAAACTTTTATTTATAAAACGTCTTTCTTTTAAAAAAAAAAATCTCTGTTATTGGCTCTTTTTATTATTATGATTTGCCTATATTCACGACATCAGAAATCTATTTAAAATCATCAGCGAAAGGAAATTTATTTTTAAGAAAGTAAATTTTAATTGTTAGTTATTTTGGCTGTAGAAGTTTGTTTAAATGAACAACAGATGTGATGCACTGATGATTTCGTTTAATGATTCGCGGATCTGCGTGTCTCTAGTATCTGCTTCTACAATTTTACTTCTTTATTTTTTGTCCCTTTTACATTATTTCATTTTTTTTTGATCAAATCATTTATTTACCTATTTCCAAAAATTGCACTTTTCCCCACAGTGAAATAAATATATGATATTGACCAAAACGTTGAGAATTGTAATTTTTGAAAACACACTCTATACTGTCCATGGAAGATTTTTCAAAGTTATTTTCTTCGTGCGTTAAGAACACAAGCAAACTTAATAACAATAAAAAATAAAAATAAAAAAATAAAAAAAATAAAAAAATGTTACATTCGGACCAATGTGACAGTTTTATGTGTTTATTCATTAATTTTCTTTAACTTAAATTTTGTCTGAACGGAAGACAGCCGTGTCATAAATCAGTGAAGCAATTAGGTGTTTGTTTCTGTGAACTCAGTTTTATTTGTTATTTCATCAAACAGCTCTGCGACCATACATCGTCACTGAAAATCTGTAGCTGAATATTAAAAACCCCCACCAAAAACAACGTTTCAGTAACAAACTATGTTTATTAAAAAAGCAATTTAAAATAAATATAGATAATATTTACTGAATATTTTGTTAATTATCGTGAATAAGAACACTATATTGATAGCTGACATTTATTTTTAAACTAACATTTGTAAAAACTTGTTTGTCACGGAATACAATCAGTTTGTTTAAAAGTTTGAAGAGCGGAGGTGAAACATTATTTTTTTATTTTCTTTGTACTTTGGTGAAAAAAATCATTAATTCTTTTCACTTATAAATAAATAAATAAACAAATAACTTAGAGATTTATAAATAAAACAGTATGATTCAGTTTCAAAAAAACAAATTCATTTAAAAAATATAATAATGACGCAATGCTTATAAGTCCCAGCGTTGAAAAATTTATAAATAAAATAGTATTTGTGTCTGTAATGCAGTGTCGGTAATGCTCCTGGTTTAAATATTAATAATAAAAAAAAGTCACTGTGTTTATAAACGTCATATAGTTTAAATAAAATAACGCAATGTTTGAAAGCATTCTATATTTGTAATTAAATAACGCAAAGTTTGAAAACGTTATATATTTATAAATAATATATAAGTTTGTCATCGTTTTTCAAACTTTTGCAAACACTGATCGCTTACATATTATATATATATATATATAGGTAATAATGGAGTTTATTCGAAACGTCATATAACATGTTTATGACGTTTGGAAGCACTGCATCATTACATATATATATAACCCTAACCCAAACCCTATATATATATATATATATATGTAAAATGATGCAGTGTTTTCAAACGTAATAAAAACGATGATAAACTTATAAAATTTGTTATCTAATTTGAGTACTTCGTTTCTGCCCATTATTTATTTTATATATATATTCCTAATTTACTTTCGCCATTCGCAATACTACAAAAACAACCAAAACATTAAATATATAATACTATATTTAAGAAATTGTTGATAATAATAAAATAATAATAATAATAATAGAAATAATAACAATAATAATAATAATAATAAAAATAATAATAATAATAATAATAATAATAATAATAATAATAATAATAATAATGATGATGATAATAATAATAATAATAATAATAATGATAATCGCAAATAACTGTGATAATGATAATAATGCGAGTTTTCAGTGTTGTCGCTGAGTTTTCAGTGTTGTCGATGACGACGTTTCACAACGTCGAGCCTATCACCAGCTTCTGATCGTAACTGAAAACACACAACTAAAACCAGACTGAACAAGCGGGTAAAATGAGGAGAGAGACAGCAACAAAATACAAGTCTACTTTCTTTCTCCCGGAGAACGGGTTAAGTTTTAATAACGTCATTACTTTTCTGTATGTTATTCTTTCCATCTTTGAAAATTGCTTGAAATACTTCATCACTCTGCACTTCATCGAGGAACAACTTCTAAAAAAAAAAAAAATGCCTACAGCTGTTTGCGAAAAATACTTAGATTGCAAACATTTTGTTTCAAAATTACTTCACCCGAATTACCCCTGTTACTTTATAGCAAACGCTCCAGAATGAAAGTGTTCTGTGGTCCGCTACGACATCACCGTGGACTCCCAATCTGCAACTTCGCTTGTGCGGACCCTAAGCGATGTCGCATCACGGACCTCGGTTGAAAAAGCCCCTCTGTTTTAGCTGAAGGAGAACGTACAAACACGACCTGGTGTTGGAAAAGCCATCACGCACGTCGTCGCTAATCTGCGAATAAGTTTGTTACGCGTAATGACTTTTTAAAACTGTAATAGCAGATGTCCCAGTATTTCACTCAGACAGTTTCCGATAAAACCGCCGCGTCCAATAACTGTCTGCTTCCGTTACATCAACGCGCCCTTGTAGCCGCAGTATTTATGTACAAACCACGTTTACAGACTGGCCACGTTGTGTACAAGTCACGTTGTTTATGTAACAGTCACGTAATTTATGTGGTAGTCACGTTGTTTGTGTATCGCTCATGTAATTGTGTATCGCATTATTTATGTATCACTCACGTTGTTTATTGTATCACTTTGATTTTGTGTAACTAATAATAATTAGTGTAAAGTGTTTACTATTTCTTGTGTTACATAAAATAATGATTAGTGTAAAGAGTTAACTGTTTCTTATTACTTTAAAATAAAGTAATAATTAGTTCTTATTTTACATTAAAATAATGATTAATGTAAAGTACTAACTATTTCTTCTGTTTAACTTTCAAATAGTAATCAGTTCAAAGAGTTAAAAAAAAAAGTGTTTAAAACAAACAGTGTAAAATACATCTAGCGTCGTATTTCAGAATAATTATTCGTTAATAATTATTCGCATCCATTGTTTTTGTCTTTTTGATACGCTCACAGAATCTAAAATTAGAAAGCGCCAGGCCGGTGTGGTTTGTAGAGCTGTCCAATTAATTGTTCATTATTTGACATTATTTTTTGAAAGCAGTGCCTACTGCTGCAGGGGATTTTCACACGGAAAACACAGAGAAATCAGCACTGGCGTGTAAGCGACTGCTTCAAGACTCATTTCTGCATAAATCTCTAATAACAAAAATTAGGGAGTGATTATTTTCGTGTTGTTTTCTATCATACTTGATGTTTGTTATTTTTGTTATTAAATTACAGAGACATTTATGATACGTCTGGCACAGATAAATTTAAAAAGAGAAAGAAAAAAAAAAAGAAGAAGAAGAATAAGAAGTTATGAATACTGTTTTGGTGGTTAATTTTACAGTGTTGCGTCTGACATTCCGCTTTGTTCTGAACAGTTAGGGTTTCACAGAAAGGTGTGTGGTATGTGCTGCTCGTCAAATGAGGAGACAACGTAAAAAAGATCCAATGCTGCTCGGTTAGTATCAGAAATAAAGCATAAGTTTCAGGTTAGGTAACTCTGGTGATAAGAAACTTCAGTGGTATCTGTCTTTAGCGAGGTGAATGGCGACCCACGATGTATAGACACTTTTCCGAGTCGGATTATTTTTCAGTGAATTCGTCCCTCAAATCAGCGGACACGAACACACCTTTTTTAAATTATTATCATTCACTGCTAAAGCCGACAGCCATACCAATTTGTTTTCTCAAAAATAAAAAATGTTATTGCTGTAGGGCAGATTTATACGATATATTTAAAGATGGCGTCGCCCATTTCCTGCATTGCAGAGCGCATGCAGAGCGTATCTTTGTTTTTTCTTCACATAACCAGAACCCGCGAACTGAAATCACAAAACGCTAGTCCGTCAAAACTCGCGAGTTCAACTAATTTGGTAGATCATTTTGATTATTCAATCATTCAACATCATTTCATGCATATTTATCTTTTATAAACACCGCTTTTGCGGAATGTTCTTTATTTGTTTTGGTGCGGCTGGCACAAATCAGAGGTCTGTTTGGAGTTCAAACGCAATATTTGTTTATATTTAAAAAAATAACATGATTAATTTACACCCTTCAGTGAACTCAGTATGTCTGCAGTTGTATTTTATGAGAAAGCCGTGACACTGTGGCAATGCCCGGCTACGACGATTTATATTTTTTCCTGTTACTGGTTTGATTCCTGTGCATAAAGATTGTAAATATGTTTTAAAAAAAAAATGTACCTGATGAGAGGACACCTGCGTTGTAGGGACATTTTGTTCGGCACAACACAGTACCACAGTATATATATATACCGAGTCTGGGGAAAAAAAAGTATTTATCTGCGGTAACTCGGTTTAGTATTTATCAAAGTGGGCTACTGAGAGTGAACTGACAGTGTTATAGCATTATCACTTTGTAATAGAAACTTCAATTTCTGATGATGATGAAGGATATTGAATATAGTCTATTTGTGATGATGATTATTATAATTTTATTTTTAATCGGAATCACTGCTAGGGATAATTTACTCATCTCCAGTAATTATCATAAATCATTAATATTTATTTATGGTTGTGTGTTCTATTTGTATTTACTGTAGTATAATATACAGCTGTATTCATATATACCAGATTTCATTCAACTTACAAACGAATAAAATACCGTGAAATTGTATGGATTATAAATATAAAACAGTTACACAGGTGTGTGTATGTGCGTCCAGACTGATTTTTGAAAAGAATCATCTGGCTATTTTAAATTATGTTTTAAAAGTGGTCACAGACGTATGCTTTCTAAAAAGGTAGCATGTGGTAAAACAAGTAAAAGTATAAGCAGCACTTAATCTTTACTTTGTAAAAAATGTCTTAATGTCATTTCTGTATATTCAGACAACTGTGATGTCTCGGCGCGTTTATTTCTACTAAGCGAATAAAATGGAGGATGCCTGGTGCACAAAGATCATGCTCCACTTGGTTTATTTCCCGATCCAGACACAACTGCACGATTATTTTACACAAGTCGAGATACTGTCTTTGTGTCGTAGTGAAGTAAAAGGTTTATTACGCAGCAGTAAAGTGTTTTCTTCTGATTATGTGTTAAATACAAACTTTTTCCTTCTCAGATTTTTGATAAAAATAAAAGGAAAAAGAGAAAAAATTAAATATAACAACATGAAGTATAACGATGTACATGAAGTTGTGATCTACTATGGAGTTTTAGCATCATCACAGCTTCATAAACACAACGTCAGCAAATCCACTGCTAAAGATCCTAATCAAGTTCCAAAACGTGATTTTCGTATAAAAGCTCTCCATTTGGTACACAGTGTTTCATGCCCGTAACCATGACAAAAATATATGACAAACATATTTAAAGATGCTAAGCCATTCCATAGTTACGTGCTTCTTCAAAACAAAAATACCTTTTATATTAATCTTTTTAAGTTATGTGAAATTAAAACGCAGGCGAGACACTAGTTAATGTTTTTACAAAATGCTTTGAAACGGAATGGTTGCTTAGTGCAGACGTGACGTTTCGCTTGTCGCACATTAGCAGAACTGAACCGTCTGGCAATCTGCTACGATGATAATGATAAAACAATGAAAAGGATCAAAAATTTTATCATTTGAAGGTCAGCTGTAATAAACTATCACATAAAATCAATTTAATCGCCTTCGTCACGACATGAAAATGGCTGGTTTAGTTATCAGTCACCGAAAAGTAATTATCTGTCATAAGTAAGATGAACGTGTTTTCGTGATCACTATTATTCCGTTGTAGAGCCGTTTGATTCTCTTGTAAATCTCTCTCTCTCTCTCTCTCTCTCTCTCTCTCTCTCTCTCTCTCTCTCTCTCTCTCTCTCTCTCTCTCTCTCTCTCTCTGTATGTGTGTGCATACGCGCACACATGCATAACACAAGCCTACAAAAACAAATTGTCGCAAAATTATACTGTAGGAATTGTTATAAATTCTGTGTTCTACGATAATGTTACATATTAAATTTGTTTGATTAAGATGATAATTAGTACATAATTAATGAAAACGATTTTACAATTACATATTTAATACTGGTTATGTACTTAATGATAATGATAATATATTTAATGAGTTCATAATCAGGCAGAAGCCGTAGAATACTGACAAAACAAATTTTGTTTATTAATAAATATAGAATTATGTATCTGCGTCGTTTATGACTTTATCTTTCTGTGTTCTCTGTCTCTGTGTCAATCTCTGTCTCTCTCTCTCTTGTCTCTCTGTCTCCACCTGCCTTTCCTTAATACTGCACTAACAGAGACCTAAGTTATGTTGGTGATGACACAGAAGATTTCAATTAACAGAAAATGTATTCATACTGCAAAACGTTAGAAACAAAAAATCCAATATGTAGACAAAATCCGTTTTCATTGAAAGCTGCGCTGTAATCTTAAATTTCATTTTCGTTTTTCGCGAACGGAAAACAAGTATATTAGTTTCAATAATCAACAGAGTTGTGAAACAATCAGCATTAAGATTGAAAAAAAAAAAAATAAAAAGTAAACAGGATATGAACATTATTTATTTTGATCCATGTTGAACGTAGAAATAGTTACTTGTAAACGTGTCTTAAACAACGAAATAAATTTTAAAAATTAAAAAAAAAATGTCTTCCAGTGTTTCAGTTACAAAAAACTGCTATCTTTTTGCCTTTATGCCAGATCGGCCAATTAGTTCTACACAAATGGCGTAATTTTTGCCAAGAAAAACACGGAACAATACCGTGACGCTCTGTCTGGTGTTAATGAACTTTCTTTACAGCTAACATCTGTCTAGTAACAAAAATAATTATTTTTGTTCATACTAACACGCTCACGCAGTTTTACGTAACATATTATTTAATATTCATACTAACACGCTCACGCAGTTTTACGTAACGTATTATTTAATATTCATACTAACACGCTCACGCAGTTTTACGTAACATATATTTAATATTCATACTAACACGCTCACGCAGTTTTACGTAACATATATTTAATATTCATACTAGCATACTCACGTTGTAATACATAAAGTGTTTTTAATATTCACACTGGTAGTATTACGTAATGTATATTTAATATTCATGATGTACACTCAAGTAGTATTACGCAATTTTCATAGCTCAGTGATGTAGTATTACGTAACGTGTATTTAATATTCATACTAGTATTCACGTAGCATTATGTAAAGTGTATTTGTTAGCCATGCTAGCGCAGTAACGTAGTGTTACGTAACGTGTATTTAATATTCATATTAGTACTCACGTAGCATTATGTAAAGTGTATTTGATAGTCATGCTAGCGCAGTAACGTAGTGTTACGTAACGTGTATTTAATATTCTTACTAGCGCAGTGATGTAGTATTAGGTAAAGTGTATTTAATATTCATACTAGTATTCATGTAGTATAACGTAATGTGTATTTAATATTCATGTGTGTGTGTGTGCGTGTGTGTGAGTATTTACGAGTGCATCTGAGGGTGTCAGTATTCATCAGTATTTGTGTACGTATGTCAGACTGTACGTCTGTATGTTAATATAAGCTGAGCTTCTGTCGGCTTTTATTTTTTGTGCTAAATCCAGTCACACCGTCTTATTCTGTCTGTCGTATTTCATCTGTGAAATCTCGAATGTGTGAATTTGAAGACTATTGTTCTTACACTGACACACCTACCTCGCTGTGTGTTTAATGCACTAACACGGTGAGGCGTAATCTACAGACCAGTCACAATCTACTTGATTAGTTTTATCAATCAAATTTCCTCCCTTGTTCGATGAGCATCATTTAGGTCGGTGCGAAAGCTGGGACACAGCGTCAAAAAATAGACTAATGTACGTTTCCTTTCCTCCTAGGTTTTCTTACCGAATGATATTTAATTACGTTTATAGAGATCAGTGAAAGACTTTGTTACAGACGCCTCATCTTAATCTGGAGATAACCTATTTTTCGCTCAATTTGTAGACTATTTTATCGACTAATGAAATGAGGAAGAAGACACCTGACAAAGTAATAAAGATTTTTTTTTTAATTATTATTCACCTTACGTCAATTACTCTAATAATTTGTATTTTTAAACTCTGCAGACACAATAATCTTGATCAGATACTCGGATCAGTAATTAAATATATTAAGGAAAAGGACTGAAGAAAAAAAAAAGAGAGAGAAATTCATCAATCATTTGTTTAAAAAAAGTTTTTAACACAAATAAAAAAGATAAAAAAAAAATAAAAATATAAAAATAAAAATGAAATAAATAACTAAAGAAAGAATATTAAAGGTGAATAAAACAAAAACAAACATAAAAATCTACTGAAAAGAAGAAGAAGATAAACAGTGATTATTATAATAAACAAATAAACAGAAATTTTACTAAATATTTGAATTATATTAAAAGACAATTCAATATGTAATTTAAACTATATAAACATATATTGTTAGTTTGGATGCATACAGACAAATTTACTGTAAGTCAAAAATAACATACACAGACAATTTTATAATAAACTGAACCAATGTAAACTTGTAATTTCACTGCAATGTACTGTATATTTGAGTCTGTAGAACAAGATACAAAGATATACTAGATGTTTGAAAGTAAACTCTACGTAAAGTTACATGTAAATTTGATATTTCATAATTACAGAATTATATTATGAGTTTGAATATAACTACTTAGATAATTTAATAATATTTGGAAATTTAACTATCGTATTTAATATATAAGGAAGTTATTAAACGAAGTTTCTAAATCTATGATAAAACGACTGCTCTTCGTCACAAAGTAACAATGTCCCTACAATGCAAATGTCCTCTCATCAGACATTTTTTTCTTAACATATTTACAATCTTTACACTCTGGAACCATTTTTTTTTTTTTTTTCAAAGACGAGAAGATTGACAACGACGTGCTAATCAGACGACGTCATTGACGTGGATAAACGACATGTTCTATTTATTTCACGTGTTATCTAAGCACATCTCATCTCACAGTAATGACTGTGTGACACTCAAGTGTCGCTTCTTGTCTCACCAAAAATAGAGCACGTGCATCCGTCTGCCATTTCTAAAGCTTGAAGAAACGAATCGCGATGCTGAGCTTTTCATGTGATGACAGAGGCAAAGAGCGTTTTAAACAACGACGACGTCAGCATGCTCTCCCACGTGAATCCGATTTGTCCAAACACATCCTCATCTTTATCAGATTAATAAG
Source organism: Chrysomallon squamiferum (assembly GCA_012295275.1). NCBI lineage: Eukaryota > Metazoa > Mollusca > Gastropoda > Neomphalida > Peltospiridae > Chrysomallon > Chrysomallon squamiferum. Next base: position 7,651,501 of record CM022674.1, read on the forward strand.
CATTCTTGCACGAGTTCGTGTGTAGGTTTGGTTACATATATGTCCGTGGTTACTGTTACAGTGCAGGTTAGGTTACATATATAAAAGTGGTTACTACTGCAGAATGTGCGGGTGGAATGTTGCTCACTCGCTCACTTCATTTTTTCACTCTCACATTTTCCCACTGTACGGCTCGAGGTATATCTTGATACAACTACCACAAAATTTCCTAAAAGAGGCGAGAAAAATTAATTTCCCATTATGATTTTTAATTATGTCACTGAGAGAAATTAATATTTATGATAAATTTATCATTTTGGGAGAGCGTTCATCCCTCACCTAGCATCCATTGAAATACACGCATCTGATATGTAGATATCAGTTTAAGAAGACATTGTGTTTGTGTGTGTGTATCTGTATTAATGTTACTGTTTCACTCTATATGTGCATAGTTTTGTGTGTCTGTATTTGTATATCTGTATGTGTACGTTCAGATGTCTGCCTTTCTATATTTATGTACAAATATATAGACATTTAGGCAAAAAAAGACAGAAAGAGAGAGACAGAGAGAGAGAGAGAGAGAGAGAGAGAGAGAGAGAGAGAGAGAGAGAGAGAGAGAGAGAGAGAGAGAGAGAGAGAGAGAGAGAGAGAATCTTTTTTATTTTCATCGTTAAAGACATTTTATCCGCTTGTTTCTCACGACAATCCGATCAGTTAACTATTATCAGTTATTTGCTTTGACGTAGAAGTCTGTGATATTAACACACAATGACACCTACACAATCAGCGTCAACGACATTATCATCATCATCATCATCACCGTGTCATCGTCGCTGTATCAAGTAACCAGTAATATACCCCATACCAAGAACATAAATGAATGAATGAGAGAATGAATGAATGAGTGAGTGAATAAATAATAAGTAAATAAGCAACGAAATTATCATCATCACCATTAAAAACCAATAATATACCTCACACACATAAATGAATGAATGAACAGAAAAAATAAATAAGCAAATACATTATTATCATCATCACGACAACATCGTTACATCAAATAACCGGTAATGCACCCCAAACCAAGGACAAAAATAAATGAATGCGAGAATAAACAAATATACAAACAAACAAATAAATAAGCACGAAACAGAAAAAAATGAGGAGAAAATATTTGTTCTCGTTGTTAAGACAGTTTTTTTTTTTTCTTCTATAAAACAATTACTGTTGTTTAGTTAATTTGTTATAGACTGTAGTCATCACAGAATCAGTGGCTGGTGAGGAACAGCTAACTCACGGACAGAAACACTGAATCTAATCTCTTGGATTTTAGACATAACAAGTGTCCGTCGGGTTTTCATTAGTCGGCCATTTTGACAAACAGGGTCACTGGAAGAAGCATTTCGTGTCAGGATTTGTTTGTCAGTGTTGTTATGGTAACAACGTTTGCCTTAGACGAATTGATGATAAAATAATGTTCACCGAAAAACTGCTATGATGTACCAAGTGATACAGTTATGAGAAATCTGTTTAATCAAAAGTATCATGTACCCAATAATCGAGTTAAAATAAATGTAGTTCGTTGTATCACTATTACAGTGAAAAGAGAGATACAATTATACCAAGCTCCGTTTAATGGGTAGCTACTGTTATAGCAAATATGTTATACCAGTAGTACCATGTAGCCAGTGATACAATTGTAGCAAGTTTATTGTATCGCTAGTACCATATTCAGTACCAGCGTGTACCCAGTGATACAATTATATCAAATATGTTTTATCGGCATTACCGCGTATCCACAGATACAGTTATAGCAAGTCTGTCGTGCAGGGACTAACGTGTACCGAGTGATACAGTTGTACCAAGTGTGTTGTATCGTTATTACCATTCAGTCAGTGGCGCAAATACAATAGCGTATACGTATTATATCGTGCATAACATAATATCCAAAGACACTGTTACAACAGTTTTATAATAATGTCGTTAATGATTGAATTATAGCAAGTTAATAATATTAGTTAACACACAAGACAGCTATGAGAATTGTTGATAACTGTGTAGTGTGTGACTAATGATAAAAACGTGATAACGTAGGTGGAAAGTAAAAACTGAGATTAGTTTGAGTGCTACTCAATCGAGCACGTTTTTCAGCTGTGCAAGTACATTATGATTACTTCAACGACCCTGACGTCGTTAACACACACTTGTTGAGGAAGGACTCCGCTGGAAGCCGTTCTGTTGTTCCCGTGAAAATACGAGGTTGTTGTCAATTAAAATTTACGAGTAAAAATAGATTCGACTTAAACTGACAGATATTAATTTGGATGACGGGCTGGTTGAAGGTTCCTGCAACAACATGGGCATGAATAACGTGCTGTACAGCTGTTCTAGACGGTCACGTGGTTAGCACCTTGAACAGAAATTGCACAGCTACCACCTGCTACCTGGTACATCGTCATAGTTTCAGTGAGTGTCCCTTTCAAAATACAGTGAAAATATCAAACCACTTCAGACAACACGACTATACACTTCAATAACCTAAAGCAAGACTAACAGTCTGATAAATTTCATAACAAATAAAATATTCAAACAGAAAATTGTTGTCTGTATGAATGTACTTGTATGTATATATTGGTGTATACAATTTTATTTGCCTAAATGTTTATATATCCATACAGATAATTTTCTATTTGAATAATATATATATATAAATATAAATATATGTGTGTATATGTTTGTATGTATGTATGTATGTACACATATATGAATGTATAATATGCACATTATTTATGTATAGATGTTTGTAAGTATGCTTGTATAGGTATATATATAGATATGTACGTATATGTGGGTGTACATATTAATATAACGCTAAGTTAGTTCGCAGTGAGATATGTCTGTGTAAAATTCTTGTCGTGGTAATTGTTCTTATTCAATCTGCTGTCTGTGATGTTGATAGTCAGGACATGCGCGTGGCCCGTTAGCGCTGGTACTTATCGGATCAGACGATGCGCCAAATATTCTCGGCGGAATTTACACACGTACCAGTATATCCGCTTCTGTCCTGCTAAACGTGAACACTAATATTTCAAATAAAACACGAGTCCAGATCAACAACGACATGTGTCTTGGATGTCACTTTATATAAATAAATAAATAAATAAATAAACGAACGAAAGACAAAAAAAAAATAAATAAATAAATAAAAATAAAATAAAAAATAAACGAACGAATGAATAAACATGAGAAAATTAAAATAGGCAAGTAAGGAACAGAGAGACAGAATGATGACATGTTGTATTGTGATTCAGTAAATAATATCAAGAGTGAAAAAAATCCACTAGCGCTAGTAGTAGTAAAACAACAACAACAAAAACAACACAAAAGTTCAGCACCATTTGTATGAACCACTGATTTCAAAAATGTTATCGGTTTTCCTGAACGAAATGAGAGATCACCTGTTAATAGATCGTACGCTTCTGATACCCAAGTCTTTAAAACTCTGTTACAAACGTAAATTAAATAAATATTAAATGTAAATTAAATGTTATAGATTATGATAAACGGTATGACATTATTTCTACTGATTATGGAATAATAATAATAATAATAATAATAATAATAATAATAATAATAATAACAATAATTTCAAATGCCTGGTACTAATTTATTTTACGATGTAAAAGATAATCTGCTCAATCACTTACTATGTATGTGTGACACTGAACTGAGCTTGCCGTGCTAAACACATTTTACATTTTACCTAACCACTGCATAATAAACATTTTCATTTGGAATTTCAGACAATAAACTAGTTATATTTTATAGTTGTGTTTGAAGTGATTACACGAAGACTTTAGAATAGCAGGAGATATTAAAACCTCATATAGTGCTGAAATCTGTCACAGATTTTATGATAACGTTTTCCTATTTTGTGTGTGATAACGTACGTCTTGGTCGTAATTTGAGTATGTGATAATGTACATCAAATATCTTAATTTGTGAGTACGTCAAATGTCGTTATTTGCGCCTATGATAAAGTACGTCAAATGTAATTATATTACAGCAATGAGAAGTGCTGTCTTCTTGCTCACTAATACCGTTTATTAATTAATTTGTGAATTCTTGTTTTTGAACATTATCTGTAATTTTCTTTGTTTACGATATTTAAAAGCTATAATTATAATTACTTGTAATGTAATATGAAATATAAAATCTGTATATTTACTCGGGGATGTAATATTTATAAATAAAACTAAAGCCTGTTTATACTGGGAGGTAATATTTGTTAATATTTGTACATGAGACTTCAACTCTTCAAACTGGGAGATAATATATGTTAAAATTTGTACGTAACACGACAGACTGTTTATACTGGGAGGCAATATTTGTTAAATGTTATGTACGTAAGACTACAGACTGTTTATACGGGGTGGTAATATTTGTTAAAATTTGTACGTAAGACTACAGACTGTTTATACGGGGAGGTAATATTTGTTAATATTTGTACGTAAGACTACAGACTGTTTATACTGGGAGGTAATATTTAATTTTTCATGAAAATCATTTTATATATTTAATGATAATCTCTTTAAAATACTGTTAATAAAAACAATAATAAATAAATAAACAAGTAAAAAATAAATAAGAACAGAAACACCAAAACAACAATAACAAAAACAGCAACAAGAACAAGAACACAACAGTAATAGCAGCAATAATAATAATAATAATAATAATAATAATAATAATAATAATAATAATAAAAAATAATAATAATAATAATAATAATAATAATAAATATAATAATAATAATAATAATAATAATAATAATAATAATAATAATAATAAATAATAAAATAATAATAATAATAATAATAATAATAATAATAATAATAATAATAATAATAATAAATATAATAATAATGATCACAAATAACGTTAGTGAGGTCCCTGTCAGATGCTGCAGTGCGAGTGTTCAGTGTTGTCTGACATATTTTAAATTTTGAACTTTGTTTCTTTCACAGAGTGTCGAGCTAACGAACCATGAATCAGAGTCACAGGAGAAGAGATCGTTTGATTCCATAAATGGCCACAGCGGACTTTCCGGATTCGCAAAGAAGTCGTTTGATTCTATAAATGGCCACAGCGGACTTTCCGGATTCGCAAAGAAGTCGTTTGATTCTATAAATGGCCACAGCGGACTTTCCGGATTCGCAAAGAAATCGTTTGATTCTATAAATGGCCACAGCGGACTTTCCGGATTCGCAAAGAAATCGTTTGATTCTATAAATGGCCACAGCGGACTTTCCGGATTCGCAAAGAGATCGTTTGATTCCATAAATGGTCACAGCGGACTTTCCGGATTTGCCAAGAAGTCGTTTGATTCCATAAACGGTCACAGCGGACTTTCCGGATTCGCAAAGAAGTCGTTTGATTCCATAAATGGTCACAGCGGACTTTCCGGATTCGCAAAGAGATCGTTTGATTCCATAAATGGTCACAGCGGACTTTCCGGATTTGCCAAGAAGTCGTTTGATTCCATAAACGGTCACAGCGGACTTTCCGGATTCGCAAAGAAGTCGTTTGATTCCATAAATGGCCACAGCGGACTTTCCGGATTCGCAAAGAAGTCGTTTGATTCCATAAATGGCCACAGCGGACTTTCCGGATTCGCAAAGAAGTCGTTTGATTCCATAAATGGCCACAGCGGACTTTCCGGATTCGCAAAGAAGTCGTTTGATTCCATAAATGGCCACAGCGGACTTTCCGGATTCGCAAAGAAGTCGTTTGATTCCATAAATGGCCACAGCGGACTTTCCGGATTCGCAAAGAGATCGTTTGATTCTATAGATGGTCACAGAGGACTTTCTGGATTCGCTAGGCGTTCATTTGATTCAATCAATGGAAACAGTGGACTCTCAGGATTTGCTAAGCGCCCATTTGATTCTATTAACGGGTACAGTGGTTTGTCCGGATTCGCTAGAAGGTCGTTCGATTCCATAAATGGCAACAGCGGTCTTTCCGGATTTGCAAAGAAGTCTTTTGACTCCATCAACGGTAATAGCGGATTATCCGGATTTGCAAAGAAGTCTTTTGACTCCATCAACGGAAACAGCGGGTTATCCGGATTTGCAAAGAAGTCTTTTGACTCCATCAACGGTAATAGCGGATTATCCGGATTTGCAAAGAAGTCATTTGACCCCATCAACGGTAATAGCGGATTATCCGGGTTTGTAAAACGGGAAGCTGAAGTGGTTGACGGAACCGAGTCGTAGACGAATCAAACAAACTGAATTTTAGATACACAAAGTGGACATTGTTAACTTTTCAAACACAACATGCTTTATTTAGCTCAGAAAATTATCTTTTTATGGATGGAAATAAAGTAAAAGAAAACCTCTTGAATTCGGTTAAATTGTTCACTTAGTGGTCAGTTTAAGAGACATTTTGCAGTGAACGTGATCAGTGACAGCATTTCAATTTATCTTTAGTTTTGTTTCACGTTAGCTCATGTCATAAGTACAAATATTAATACAGTTTAAATAAATATTGAATACGTAATGAAATACATAATACATATTAATACTTATTAAATTATTATTAAATTCATAATGAATGTTATATACATAACATAACAGTTTTACATAGCATAAACAACTTAACTGATTCTGATGTTTGAAAATTTCATAAAATATTGCACACAAAACGTTTTACTGCGAGCGTCTTCTTTTGTTCTTTATTTACAAATGTCTGTTGGTTTTATTTTATTTAATTTTTAAAAATGTTTGCCTCTCCATGTATTTTTTATTATTATTATTATTATTATTATTATTATTATTATTATTATTATATTTTTTTTATATTAATTATATATTTAGTTTCCTAAAGTTTTTTTTGTGTCTTGACAATTGATTTTTTAAACCTGACTTTCTGTCTGTTTGTCAGTTGCTTTGCCTTTTTTAACCTGTCTAAACCTATGTCTGCAGATCAGATGAATGTCTGTATATGTTTGTAAATATGTCTGTCTATATGAATGTCTGTATGTTTGTAAATATGTCTGTCTATATGAATGTCTGTATATGTTTGTAAATATGTCCGTCTGTATGTTTGTTTGTAAATATGTCTGTCTATATGAATGTCTGTATATGTTTGTAAATATGTCTGTCTGTATGAATGTCTGTATATGTTTGTAAATATGTCTGTCTATGTCAATATCTGTATGTATGTTTGTAAATATGTCTGTCTGTATGAATGTCTGTATGTATGTTTATAAATATGTCTGTCTATGTCAGTATCTGTATGTATGTTTGTAAATATGTCTGTCTGTATGTATGTCTGGAGGTCTGTATTATATATGTATATATATCTGTAAAGGTGTCTGTCTTTATGAACGCATTATTTGTGCGTATTAATCACTACTAATTACACACTAAATAATCTATTAAAACATGACACCACAGTACTCGTGGTTTTCAGAACAATACATCGGAATACGCTTTATCATTTGTCGAGACTGGAATCTCAAACAAACGTACTGAAGTTATTTTAATAACACAGCGCTGTTGGCTAATTTTGTTATATTGTTAACCGAAGGAATAAAATTTAGAAAAAGCGTTTAACAAATTTCGTCATTGTTTGTCAAATAATTTCAATTCATAATATAAATTGCTTATTTTGTGATATAATAAATTTCACTTCTTTGGGGCCTTAGACAAATTTATAACAGACACGTTGAATAACAAGAAATGTTTTTTTACAAATTTATGAAGAATGTTACGCCTACATTTCTTACCAAAGCTACCACCACTTCAGTAACAACAAATTGTGTCGGTCATTCCACTTAAATAAACACTGGTAATGCTGCTGCAGCTGCTGCTGCTTCTACTACTACTACTACTACTGCTACTACTGTTAGTAATCTTTGTACTACTACCACCAGTACTGCAACTACTGCTAATGCTAACCACTACTGTTAGCAGTACTCTAAGAAACACAACAGCAACAGCAACAACATCAACTACTATACCGCAACTACTATTACTATTTCTACTACTATAAGGAAAACAACAACAAATATTGCTATTTTTGCTGCTACTACTACTAATTCTACTACATCTACTATTACTACTACTACAACCACTGTTGCTACCACTCTTACAACTACTGCTGCTATTGCTGCTTTTACTAGTACTGCTATTGCTACTACTATTACTACTATATTAACCTACTACAGCTACTATTATTATTACTACCACTGTAAGAAAAACCACAACAACAAATACCACATACTACTACTACAACTACTACTACTTCTACTAGTAATTATAGTAGCAGCAGAAGCAGAAGCAGTATTACAAAACATCAACCAACGACCTAATAAAACTTCTACAACTATTACTATTACTAAACGTTAACGTAATAAAACTTAATAACTGTTAAAACTTCAATCACGGATCTAGTAAAACGTAATGCCGACAACCTAGTAAAACTTCAATCAATAACGTCGTAAAATTTCAACCACTAAAGAACAGCACTGAAAGTTAAAAGGGAACATAAAAGAAACACTAACTAAATAAACTGTGTGTGTGTGTGTGTGAGTGAGAGAGAGAGAGAGAGAGAGAGAGAGAGAGAGAGAGAGAGAGAGAGAGAGAGAGAGAGAGAGAGAGAGAGAGAGAGAGAGAGAGAGAGAGAGAGAGAGAGAGAGAGAGAGAGTTATTTGTTACAGGAAATACGCATAATACCTGAAAATTTCAGAAAATATGTGTAATGTCAGATTCATTCAGCAAACTGTTAATGTAATGGCTGCAAGTAGATCATCCTCTGACACCAATCGATGGAGAATTTCAGGAAGAAGGTTAGATGATGACAGGCCAAAGCGAGGACCAGAACCCAACAGTGCTGCAAATGCGGAACATTTAATTTCTCTTTGAAGGCTGTAGTTCTTCTGAAACTGAACAAATTTTAGTCCAACAGTCCATTTAGCTTTTGCTATTATGTCCCAACACACAAACAAACGTGTCCTTCATGTCAAAGTTTGCTATTTCTACAGACTCTTGGTTCTCTAGATCAGGGGTTTTCAAACTTTTTGACTTGCGGACCCCTTTATATTTCAGGCTTTACCTTAGGGACCCCATTATAAACGCTTATGAAATTTATAATAAATATTTGCTTAAAAAACATATATAAAATCAAACTGCCCATAAAAAGTATTCGCTGTCCACGGACCCCCTGTCTTGTACTTGCGGACCCCCTGTGGTCCGCGGACCACAGTTTGAAAACCCCTGCTCTAGATTCCATGTTTCCCCTGGATCATCACAAACTTTAGTCATATTATTTTTAGTTTAGTGATTATTCATATTTCTTGATAATACATATATACATACACACGTACATATGTACATATATACATACATATATATATATATATAACTCATACCAGTAAACCCATACAGACATACACACATACACACAAACAAATTAAGTGATACTACTGGAAAAAAAGAATGTTTTTAATTTTTGGTAGTAATGCTATTGAAAATCTGTAATTCTTTCTGGTTGAATGGTAAAGAATAGGACACTTTTCGTGATAATACAACACGGTCACTTTATTCGTGAAGAAGAAGAAATGTCAGAAAGAGGAAATGACTTACTCAAGATTTTTATTATTTCTGATTAGAAAATGGCGTGACATTTATTTTATAGATTGCTGGACGAATTATTGCAGTGTACTTTTCGAAAATTTAGCAATCAGTAAAAATTAAAGGCCACTTTTAATATTATCTGATGGAATTTTAGAAACAACAGCAACAATAACAACAAAACTTTACTAAAACAAACACATTTTTGTTATTCCCAAAAAAAAAAACAACAACAAAAAAAAAAAAAACATGTAAAAGTAGATTCCGAGAAACATCAGTTTATTTAAAAAGTTATTTTCTGTTATCAACATGAAGAACGGAACAAGAACAACAACGACGTCGACAACTATCACAACAACAACAATAATAATATTGACAACAACAAGCATGAAGACAATGATGATAGCAAAATGGTTGTAACAACGAAAACAACAATAATCGAACCATACCGTATCAGTTCGTCCGGTGGTTGTAACCCACCTCATATCGATTTCGATAAATATAGTACTACTACTTCTACTACTACTACTACTACTACTACTACTACTACTACTACTACTACTACTACTACTACTATTACTACTACTACTACTACTACTACTACTACTACTACTACTACTACTACTACTACTACTACTACTACTACTACTACTACTACTATTACTACTACTACTACTATTACTACTACTACTACTACTACTAAATACTACTACTACTACTATTACTACTACTACAGCTACTACTACTACTACTACTACTATTACTACTACTACTATACTACTACTACTACTACTACTTAATAATAATAATAATAATATCCTATGATCATTGCATTACTACTACTACTGATTAATACTACTACTACACTAACTGATGTGTGATGATTAATGCTACACACTAACTGGTCTGTGATGATTAATAACTAATACACACTAACTGATTTGTGATGATTACTACAACTAATACTACTAACTATGTGTCATGATTAATAACAGTAATACACACTAACTGATGTGTCATGATTAATAACAGTACTATTAACTGATGTTACTGATTACTAATTACAGTAACTGATGTGTGATGATTAACAGTAATACTAACTGATGTGTGATGATTAACAACAAATAATACACACTAACTGGTCTATTGATGATTAATTAACTGGTCTGTGATAACTACTAAAACTACTAACTGATTTGTGATGATTACTAACTACTACTACTAACTGATTTGTGATGATTACTAATACACACTAACTGGTCTGTGATAATTAATAAAATAATATCTGATTTGTGATGATTAATAACTGTTTCCAGACTGGTAGGTGATGATTAATAACAGTAATACACACTAACTGATGTGTGATGATTAATAACAGTAATGATTAACACACTAACTGATGTGTGATGATTAATAACAGTAATACACATTAACTGATGTGTGATTATTAATAACAGTAATACACACTAACTGATGTGTGATGATTAATAACAGTAATACACACTAACTCTAATGCACATTAACTGATGTGTGATTATTAATAACAGTAATACACACTAACTGATGTGTGATGATTAATAAAAGTAATACACACTGATGTGTGATGATTAATAACAGTAATACACACTAACTGATGTGTGATGATTAATAAAAGTAATACACACTAACTGATGTGTGATGATTAATAACTCTAATACACACTAACTGGTCTGTGATGATTAATAACTCTAATACACTAACTGGTCTGTGATGATTAATAACAGTAATACACATTAACTGGTCTGTGATGATTAATAACTCTAATACACACTAACTGATCTGTGATGATTAATAACTCTAATACACACTAACTGGTCTGTGATGATTAATAACTCTAATACACACTAACTGGTCTGTGATGATTCAAACTAGCAGTACACACTAACTCTGAGGCAAGAAGAATACTACGTCACGTAAAAGCTGTTTTAAACTTAAACGAAAATAAATAATTAGCTAGAATGAATTATAACGTTACTTGCATCGAATCAACACAGGATCATAGACGTGATTGGAGATTTTATTTCGGAAATCGATTTTGTTCTAATTAGTAGAACCAGAAATCCTCTACACGAATATATTATATATATCACCTTCATATATATTATAAAATAGTACTTTCATCTTCAGAAGTATTACATGTAGAACTTTTATCTTTAAATATGTCACATAGTATCTTCCTCTTCACATATACCATATCTAATGTTTAAATCTTTAAATATATTACATAATTAAATACATCATATATAGTACCTTCATCTTTAAATATCTCATATACAGTACCTTCGCCTTAAATATACCATATCTTGTGTTTAAATCTTTAAATATATCATATCTATTGTCTATATCTTTAAATATATCATAAGATGTGTCTATGTCCTCAAATACATCACATGTAATATATAAACTCCACATTTATCTTTTAATATGACATACGAAGTGCGTACATCATTCATATATATATATATATATATATATATATATTCGCACATGTAATATGTTTTTAAAGGCAGGATTCTACAGATGGTTCTGTTATCTCTCTGTGATTTCTGATATTCAGCCAGCTGAAGAGAAAGAATTGTTTGTTCACTGGTTTGGAAATAATGTCCACATTTCGCGCAGTTTTCCTAAGGCAAAACGCCTCGTGGTTCGGAACTGTTTCATATTGCGCTTCGTCAAGCAAATTCGTGAACGCTCTCGCTTCCTCTTCAAAGAGAACTTGCCAATTACGTTTGTAACCGGAGCTGTTAATGGCATGTCAACTAAGTCCGGAATCGGCAGGTCACTGCCTTAATTTGGAGTCAAATTGCGAAAGAGGACATCTATTAGTTGCGACCAAACTAATTAGTCCTGGTCGAGCTCAGATAGGCGGTATTAATTAAAGAGGGACCCTGAGCTCATCTTCTGACCTCTTTTGTTAAAGTTCAGATGGATGTTAGCACACTGTTGTCATCGATCTCTGTGGTTTACAGAAAGCGGGGACAATATGGTCTAAGCGGCGCGGATTAATCTATGAAGTGGAGTCAATGAATAGATTGCTATCAAAACAGTCTTCTGCTCCACCTTAACCGTCTCTGTGGTGAACAGGTCATTATTTTTATTATTATTATTGTTGTTGTTGTTGTTCCTCTGCTCCTTCTTCTTCTTCTTCTTCTTGTAATATGTGTTATATTTAATTACAGTGTATTATGTGTTATATTTAATTAGTGTAATACGTGTGATATTTAATTACAGTGTGATGTGTGTGTTTTAATTACAGTGAAATGTGCTATTTTTAATTACGTGTAATATATGTTACATTTAGTTACAGGTGTAATATGTGTTATTTTTAATTACAGTCTAATGTGTTGTTTTTAATGACAGTGTAATATATGTTATTTTTAATTACAGTGTTATGTGTTAGTTTTAATTACAGTGTAATATGTATCATATTTAGTAACAATTTGATGTGTGTTATATTTGATATCAATGTTTACGTATTACTTTAAATACCATCAAAATACATACAATGTTCTATATTTTCAACAATGATTAACATAGTAAAACTCTCTCTCTCTCTCTCTCTCTCTCTCTCTCTCTCTCTCTCTCTCTCTCTCTCTCTCTCTCTCTCTCTCTCTCTCTCTCTCTCTGATAGGAGGTAGGGTGGTTAAATGAACCTCTAAAATATAACCACTACAACGAAGACATCTGTGAGACAACGACAACAGCGGCCACTTCCTACTGCACAGTGAAAGCGAACAACGCCAGAGGTGACTGATAATCGATGTATTCTGAACAAGAATTGCTTCAAGCATTTCACTTACAGCGATTTGCAATTTTGCCACCAACAATGAGTGTTCAAAAAAAAACACCAAACAACAAGAGTTAAATGACTGCGCCAAACTGTTGATGATCGACATCGTTACAACTAATAAAGAATTAACCCTTTTCAGCTTGTAACACGAACCCAAGACAAATCGACCGCTGTCTGTGCGGAATATGTCTGACACACAGACTGAGGGAGGGTTTACAAACAATCCTGATACTTAGTTTTTCACATTCCTACAATGTGCCCACCCCTCCGTATGGAAATTGATAAAAACGTGTTAGCACAAACCCTGACCGGTTCGATACCTTTACTAAAAAAAAAATAATATTAATAAAAAGATATCTTACCACCTCGAGATGAATATCTAACGTCTTATAATTTAAAATAAATTTTTAAACAGTCACTTCAAAAAAGTCGCTTAAATGTTGGTCGTTACAGTAAAAAGACAATGCAACAGCGCTGTAGTCTTTTAATAAGTATACATTTTGTCACACTAAATTATACAGATTTGGTTGTTTTTTTTAATAAAAATTTTGAAGATTGGTACTGTTATTTTTTTTTTATTAAAGTGTGGAAACTTTCTTTTGGTTTTTAGTGCTGTTTTGTAAAAAAAAATTAAAAATTAAAAAAAAAATTAAAAAAAAGATTTTAATTGCTCTAAATATAGAAAATCTCTCTTGATCTTTAAGAAAATAAGAAATTATTTTATTTCTTTACTGTTGCCAAAAAAGAACCCAACATACTCTAAGTGTAAAATTTCTTATTTTGCACACATTTAAGAAAATAAGATTTTTGGTATTTTTGTTTTTTAAACATTCTTTTTAAACATGCTTTTAGCATTCAAAATATTAAGATTTTGTTTTGGACTCTTTTAAGAAACACAATTTTTATTTATTGCAATTAAAAAAAATATTTAAAAAATTAAAATCTTTAACTGTTGAAATTATATTTTTGTTGTATTTTTTATTCATACTAAAAACAACTCTATGTGTAGAAAATTTCACTTGCTTGTGTTTTTAATTTTTATTTATTATTACTAAGAAATATACTTTATTATTAACTTTAGAAATGTTTGCTTTTTCCCGATCAGTCCTTTTTAACAAACATTCTCTGTCTTCCATCATCAGTTTGAAATTTTTATGCGTTTTCTTATTTTTGCCTTAGAATTAATTTTTTCTTTTGTTCTTCTTGCAGCTGAAGTAGAACAATATGAAGTAATATTTTGATAGTTGTTGGAGGTAGTGGTGGTTGTGGTGATGGTGTTATAATTGTTGTTATTACTTAACAGAACATTCTGTCTAGAAGCTCTATAATTTAATAAAGAAAAATTTAAAAAAAAAGTGATAACATAAAATAAATGAATGAATGAATAATAAAAAAGTAATAAATAATAATTATAATTAAAAAATAATAAAATAAAATAAAGTGTAATAGATGTTTCCAATGTTTTTAAAGAAACTTATATATATAGTATCACTTGTACTAGAAAGTTGGTTTTATGTTACAATTGCTTTTCATGTTACAACTCATCTATTTTTACCTGTTCTTCCTTTGTTTCTTCAAACTGTTTAATGAAAAAAAAAAAAAAAAAAAAACATTCTACTTAAAAATATGTATGTACACAGATTATGTATGTATATTTTATGAATTTACATACACAAACACATATACGAACATATCTACATATCTATATAATACTTAAATAATTCCTACATAATACAAATATATTTACATACATACACAGATATACCTATTATTTATAATAAATAATCTGAGGAAAGGAAATATTTTTTGAATATTCTAAGATAATAAAGATATCAGTCAGCTTACGGTGTGACAGCCAGTGACAGTTCAAGTTCAGCTTTGCTAGATTCAAATTTCTTGATATCGTCTGATGCTTGTTGAACATGATTAATACTGTTCACTTGCTGAAGATTTAACTTAGGAGTAGATAACTGTGGACGCTTGTCTTTTTCCCCCGTATCTCTTACTGTGCTGTCTTACAGCACATGGTAACTTACTATGTTTTATTATTGTCAAATAAAGATGCATTTTATATGACTCGAAAGACATTCAATCCTAAATATAAAACAAAAAAAACACAAACAAGTTTGAAGATATCTAAAATATTGACAAAAATATCATATTTCAAAGTTGTCAAAAATCCACACTCCGATCGTAGACATCAATATTTTTTTTTTTTTTTTTTTTTAAAGTGAACCTTAAGTCACAAAAACCTTATTTCAAGAGACATCTTTATCAAGTTTGCATGATCTATTTAGTAAAGTTTTCTCTTTATAAAGAACTTCATAGCGTTAGTCTTATTGAATTAAATACTATGTTTTTTGGCCTGTTTCAATCAGTGTATAACGAACGCGATGATTCTTGAGTAAGAGTTGTTGGTGGTGAATAGATAATTTGCCAATTATTTTCATATTTACTTCTACAGGCGATAAATATAGAGTTGTCTTTCCTGGCGTGTTATTTTCCATGGATTAGATTTTATCGCTTCACTTCAAATGGTTCTTAAATTAGCATGGACCAACAGGAACGATAACTCGTAATGGCACAAATTGCTTCTGCTAAAAAAAATAAAAATAAAAATAAATAAAAAGTCTACAAATTTCTCCAGTTTAATGGGTACAAACTATGCCTGAATATTCTTTTCTGAGGGGTTCTGACATCGGGAACATTGCCAACTAGAAAAGTGAATTCATTAATCTTATAACAAATTATAATTTCAGTTTATTATGCACGCATTTGCACAAAAATAGTCGTTTGAAAAGTTCGATTAAGTTGAAAAAGTAGTTAGGAAAAGTATCATACATCATGGTTTGATAATATGAACAATCGTCCTTACCTTTACTAGTGTAAATAATAAATAATTCTGGAAATGAAAGTAATTTTTAATTTTTTTTTTTTTTTTTCAAATATTATTACGACGTCGTAATAAATAAATAAAATAAAATGAAACAAAAACAAAAACAAAAACAAAAACAAAATAATTTTCAAGAGACATGACTATTTTCATTAGGTACCATAATGTGCACAGTTCGGAGTTCACACACACACACACACACACACACACACACACACACACACACACATACATACACATATATATTAATAATATTATTGATTTCCATTTTCAATGCATTAGAGGTCATAGTTACATGTAAAAAGCAAATTAATCATGTGTTATATGGATGACTGCCCTGATACATTCATTATAGAGCTTGATACCAGTTTTAGAACAGAATGTTTTTTTTTTTTTTTTTTTTTCTTTTTTTTTTTTTTTTTAAAGGTCTGTCAAATTGCTTCTGCTGTACAAAACAAAAAGCATTCATCTTCTAAAACCTCTACTATTAAGTATCCAACAATCAGTTACAATGGACAATCATTGGACCATGTTACTTAAATAAATACCGAGGTTATTTGTCAAACACCTTTTAGAATGTTCCATTTAAATCATAGGTTTTCAATCTGGGGGTCACCAGCCTTTTTTCTGGGGTTCGCGAGATCGTCCTTGAGCGAGGGTGTTTTAGTTTTTTTCAACTTGACTTGGAAGGAGGAATAAGTAAAAACATATAGATTGGTTTGGGACCCGTTATGGTGAATATAGATTCATTTTGTACTGTCTTTGGTTGATGAAAATATGGTAACCCTAGATATTATTGAATCAAAAAATTTAAAGGAGGTCATATTGAATTGCTCATAAGGGGTCGCGGTATGAAAAAGGTTGAAAACCAGTGATTTAAATAATCTAACAAGCCTAATGGACCGTTTTTATTTTATACTTTTTTCTAACATTCAGTTATTTTTTCTTATTTCCGTTATTCACTTTATCTTCAGATTTTCAATTACGCCTTTATAAGAAATGCCCCTAACAAATTAAACTGACATTTGAATTCATTCTAGTTTTAAACATAGAGTAAATTATCGTTACATTTGTAGGTCGGGAATTCGCCCATTTCTGAAAAAAGTGGCAGACAGCGCCACTAACGGCCGTCAGCTTTGCTACTTCACCGCGCCGTTTAGTTTTGTACTGATGAAATCAAACACTACGAGTACTGTAGTTTTTCAGTCGCCTTTAGATTAGTTTTCTTCATAAAATACAACCATCAGAGTTAATAATAATAGTAATAAAATATTGTAAATTGTGATTTTGTTTTACAGGATTCATTATAATTATTTCTATACTGTCTAATCAGTCACATTAGTCGAAGGATTACAGTACACTTTCAAATTTCTTTCTATTCACATAACTTGGCTGTGGTGACACTAAGCTTAATTAAATAACATTAACCTATGATTTGTTGGCAGTTTTAATTTCTCAGCAGGTAAAAAATAAATAAATAAATAATAATAACAGTAATCACGATACCCATGAAATAACAACAAAACCACTGCAATGAACCTCACAACTTTAATTTTGTTTGTATAATTATTTATTATAATTCACAAACAATTACTAGAAGTGTTACAACTGTCACAGTTAATTCTACATATGATCTCAACTATTGTTCAACCATAAGTAATATCACTACAAGTTATTAAGATTATATAATATTCCTATTAAAAATATATATGTATATAAAATATAGATAAAATTCTTATTGAAAGAAAAAGTAAATTAGCAACATTTTATTCTGAATAAGATTCAAGTCTAATAGCTTGGAGTAAAACTATACTCAAATCCTATTAAAACACTTTTATTAAAAAATAAATAAAGATCCACTTACACTGAAGCTGTTAAAGTAAATGCTTTAAATAAGATCACACAGAAAAACCACTATTAAAAGCAACAGCTCATTATGAAGTCATTCCTATAAACAAAAGTAGAAATATTTGATGTTGATGTGGAGATGTCCAGAACATCATCTGCTTTCTACAATATCCTTTTTTTAAATATCACCTTCATATATGTTTGTGTTCATCGACTGAATAAAGATAAATATTTTTATAGTACATGCTCAAGTGTATCAAAGAGAAAACTATGAAAATTACAAAGCGTTTGATTGTTGTGATGTTCTAACTAAAAAATATAATTTTCTGTCTTTCTACAAAGTACATGTCAGAAATTTCGTCATACAAATAATTCTGAATTACAGTGTAATTAGTTTTAGAAAATATAATTTTTGAAATATTACTTTAAGTGAAAAACTTCAATAATTGGTTGAAAGTTTCTCTTGTTCCTGTTTAAAACAACAGATTTAAAATATAAATGATTACTACTACACCAGTTGTATATTGTCTTAATAAAATTAATCTTCATCATTGTTAACTTTAAATATCATACTGATATTGATTTTGTATCATCTTTCATCTTAGTAATCTATTTTATTAATGTCTTTAATGAAATGTAAGTTAACAACACCTTATATTTACACTTTATTTTCATCACATTATTATAAACAAGAGTTCAACCAGATATGTTGTGTCTATCTGTCA
>CM022674.1:7670615-7723708 GCA_012295275.1 Chrysomallon squamiferum
AATATTTCCCTACAAAATATTTCAAATCCAACAAGTTGATCAATCGAAGTTACATCTGGTCATGAACCCATGCTGCATTTAAGTAATAAAGAAACCAGACAAATCTGCAACTGATAATTCATTTCATTGTTTTACAGATGCAGTTTGTCAAGGAAACAGGGTAATAATTAGCAGGACTTGATGGATTCTTAACAGCCTTTGGAGCAGGAATGACTATAACTGTCCTCCAATCAGAAGGAAAGTCACCAGAAATCCAGATTTCATTAAAATATTTAGAAGAGCTGGGTAAACATGTAAGTAATTAGTAGTATGGACACTACCAGAAGGGTTGGGACTAATTTTCATGGAGAAATCAAGAAAAAGAGACAAATTACAAAGGGTCAGATCTATGAAAGTGACTGTACCATTTACAGAGTGAAAATATGTATGGCTGTTATCATTAAAAAGAATCAAGTCTTTTTAGAGAATTAAATCTTCCAATTATTTACCTCTGTTTTTCACCTTCTTCATATTCCTACAAGGTGTGATGATGCCTGAAATCTCCCATTAGAATAAAAAGGGACAGGAGTTGGCCTACAAGATCTTGAAGGTCCTTAAGATTAAAACTGAAATGTTTCGGAGGAGGTAAATAAACTGAACACATAGTTTTATGACTGCAGCCAATAAGTTTAGTATTTTATGCAACTTTACTCTGGGAAATATTTTCATTAACAAGAAAGAAAACTTTCTTGGAAACTCTGTTTTTGATTTCCTTGAATTTGTGACTAATAATATTAGTGTCTTTGGGGGAAGTTTTCTGAAAACATATTTAACAACTAATTCATCAAAAGTGGGTCAAATCCAGGGAGCCTGATGAGCCTCTTGAAAGATTCTTAGAATCCTGAGAGATCTGTACTGATTTAGAATAAACTGTCTTTACTTTAGCATTCCATTTCTTTGTTTTCTGAATGTCAGAAATCTTTTTAAATTTATCCTCATCATTTGACCATGTTACGTTAGTCTAATAGCAGCAGCATATGACAAGTCCTACTAATTATGAAGATTAATCAACATTTTTCTAGCCTCAGGGAATTACAGATAAGTAGTACCATCTTTGTTCCTAGTAAAATTAAACAAATCAATAGCTGTTAGCTGCATGAACTCTGGACCAAAGTGAAGAATTGTCAGTGACAATGTACTTAGTTGCAGACATCAATCATGACTCAACTGCCAGGATCCCATCATCCACTTCACATGTCAAATCTCACAACAAGGTGCCTCATTCGAGGTGGTGGTGCAGTTCTTAGAATGTTCTTGTTTACAATTTTATTTCTAAGAAATCATTGTACAACTTTAAATTTATGTGTTTTGGGGTTGTGGTTACAGCATACAAATTATAAACCTAGGATTACATGAAAGACAATGATATAATAAAAATAAAAGCAAAGAGTGTTCACATACTCAAAATGTTCTTCAGGTACAGCCAGTATGTGATAACCAGACTATAATGGGTTTGTTTCAGGAACAATTAATATTCTAATTAGCTAAGTTGTTTAAAATTTGTTTCATGATGATACTTTATAGCGATCTTAATGATATGTGACTACAAAGTTTAAAATAATAATAATAATAATAATAATAAAATCTTTAAAAAATTCTGATAAAGGCAACTGACTGACTTGACAGCTGAAAGCCGTACATACTTTTCTTTATTATTCATTACAGCCACATGAAAAGCAGACATCCCCTCACTGTTGAAAATGTCACATCTAATTTTCTTCACCTTCATCAACATCTCACAAATTGGGTAGTTATCCATAGCATCATGGAGTGGAGTGTCTCCATCATTGTCCTTTTGTCAGAACAAACTCAATGTTTACATAATATAAGAGATCATGTTTTCAAAAATAATTATATAAAATTATATGATTAAGAAATAATTTTATAAATCACAATAAATTGACAATTAATAGATGCAATACAAAGTTAAAACTTTATTATAAAGCTACAAGAATAAATGTATCAATGCAAAATTTGCAAACAGGAATAATAATTAGAAAAGGGCATTTTTTGAATTAGGTGGGTTTTTGGGTTTTTTTTTTCTATAACATAATTAGAATCAAGGCTCAAAATTAAATAAATATATATTTAAATGTATTTTGTGAACTTCAGTTGAAAATACATGAATAAGGTACTGAGGAAAAATATACTGTGCCATTGTATTAAAAATTAATCTCTCTCTCTCTCTATATGTGTGTGTGTGCCTATATATACACATGCATATACACCTTTGAATAAATAAAAAGAAAATATGTGACATGTTAATAAAAAATGAATACATATATAACCTGTGTGTTAACATCACATCCCTTGTCAGTGAGGATTTTCACAATTTCTTTATTGTTTGCAGTCACTGCTTGGTGACATGTTGTCAGTCCTTTTTTATTCTTTTTGTTCATGTCAGCACCTTTATCAATTAGGATTTTCACAATTTCATCTTTGCCTCTGAAAAACATAATAATCATGAAATGACACAATGTTTATCTGTGTTACATAAAAGTATAATTACAGCATTAAAGAGAATAGCGATGCAATAATTTAAAGATACACATTTAACTTACAGTGAAACCACATGATGAAGTGATATGTTATACAAATGTTATATATTTAACATACTGTTAAACAGCATGATGAAATGATCTGGTGTATAAAAATCTAGATATAAATTGTAAAATAGTATGATGAAGTGATCTTATATAAAGAAAGAGATTTAACTTAGTGTGAAATGTTAAAAAAATACCAATCTAACTATGAAGCAGCCAGTTGAAATATGTTGTATAAAGATACAGATACATCATAATAAAACAGCATGATGAAATATTATATATATATATATATATATATATATATTTACATCTTAATAAAACAGCATGATGAAATGAAATGATATTAAATAAAGATATAGATTTAATTTACTATGAAATAGCATGATTAAGTGATCACATATAAAGAAAGAAATTTAACTTAGTGTGAAATAATGTTAAATAAATACTCATCTTACTATATAGCAGCTAAATGAAATGATATGTTGTATAAAGATTTAACTTCCTCTGAAGTGATGTTATGTAAAGTTTAACTTACTGAGAAACAGCAAAATGAAGAGCAGTGTCTCCTTCTTCGTCAACCAGATTTGGATCAGCTTTATACGATAAGAGAATTTTCACAACTTCACTGCTACCTGTGTAGCAAGCCAGTTGTAATGGACTGTTTCCATCCACAGTGTCGTTCACCTGCATATATGTATACACCTTTTCTTAATAAAACCTTTCATTATGGAATAAAAATGTTTTATTTCTGATCATCCTTTCTCTTATTATATATATTTAAAATTTTGTGCATTACAAAATGCCCCAAATATGTAGTCTGAAAACAAATAAAAAGAAAAATAAAGAAAAAGAAAAATCCCTCAGTAATCTTAGTTTGATGGTTAATGTCAGTTACTCTGAACTGGTTTAACTGTTGTGTTTAAAACTGTACATAGTTATAGAGTCAACACACTGATTAAAACCTCCTCAATATACATGTCACAAAATTTGATTTAAACCTAATTTGAGATAACTTTGAATTTATCATGTGCAATCTAGCAGAGACTGAAATATCTTTAACTGATGAAATATGAATAATAAAAAAATAAAACAAATTGTAATTTGTTACCAAGGTGGGACTGACCAGCTCATATACTTTATATTTCATATGAAAATATCTTTGAATGTGGTACAAAAATACACATTTTTGCAATAGTATTATGGAAAAAATGCTATGACATTAGAACTATGATGTTGCTTTTAGGATTATGAAAATAATCTGATCAAAAAAGGATTATTGGAAACAATATAATCAAACTAGGACAATGGAGAAAAATCCTGTCAAACTAGGAATTAGTTTACGATGTTAGCAAACAAGGATTTGGAAAAAGATGTTATCAAACAATAACTATGGAAAAGATCAAGGGTAGGGGGAAAAAATAGAATTATGGAAAAGATCTTACCAAACCAGGATTATTGGAAAGAATTTCTTTGACAGTTTTGATGTCTTCTTGTGCTGCTGCTTCTATAAGTCGTTCAGATAAACTGATTTTATCTCCCTTCTGTATCAGTGACAAAATCATTTCACTAATGTTACTCCCTATGTCTGAAAATGCTAAAAAAAAAATATCATTCGTATGAAAACTTTTATTTTTTATTATTTTATTTTTTTAAATTTATCTTTCCAATTCATTTTCAAAAAATGAATAGATGTTAGGTATAGTACATTTATTTATTTACAGCAATATACTTTTATTTTGAATAAACTTATTTTAAAAATAAATAAATTTTAATTTGTTTGTGTTGTTTATCATCTAATTTATCATTCCAATTGATTGTTAAAAAAGGATGAATTTAGAGTATTGATTATTTATTTATTAGCAGCAATTTGTTGTTGTTTTTTTGTTGTTGTTGTTCATTCTGTTTGTTGTTTATCTGTTTTATTGACAACATAGAAATGAACATTATCTTAATATATAACTTTGCTATAAGTTACACAGAATAATGATCAGTACACTGAGATAGGAATTCGTCTAATTCTTTGTACATCAAAACCTACTAAGAACTTCATCTCAAGAAGTACCAGTACATCATAATTATAGAAAGTTGGTGTTTGCAGACTGATAAACTTTATTAGATGTTTTTTGTTAACAGTCTATATATGACATCCCATGATATTTTCAGCAAAACTGTTTGACATCAGATGAAATTGACTGTAATTTTAATTCATATCTCTTGAACAGCTCTGTTTTAAAGTGAATAATACAATTGAATAGTTACTTACCACCAGGAATTATTTCCATTGGTGTCTCTGATACCTGGCGTTTTGATCTATTCTCATCAGCTGACTCTACATACTGACAACACACAGGACTAAACATCCACTGCTGTTCTCCTACTTTGACTGTCAGGTCACCATCATCATCAACAGCTACAATGATTCCTAACTCACCAAGAGCCTGGCATCAAATCCACATTAATAATTATGTTAAGTAAGAGAAAGTAACTCATACAAACTAGCTAGGTTATACATGATCTATTTGACGTCATTTTGTGATTGTGTTACATGATGTTTGAATTTTCAGAAACGAAATATAAACAATTTAAAAATAATTTTAATTCCATTCACTGAGAAAATTAGAAACTTTACATCGCAGAAAGAAATAAAATACTGGGATAAAAAATGAAATCAATTATACTAGTCATAATAATGAACTAATTGACTAATCAAATTTCAAATAATATCAAAATGAACTTAGTGCTGCTCACTGGAGTTTACAAAACAATCTGAAATGAAATCAAGATAAAAATAAATTTATACTTTTTCCATTTCATCATTCCAGCCACCATGTCCTTCCTGCAGCTCCTGAACAGCATTGATGTTTTCCAGAATTTGAACAGTCTCACCAACAGAAAATGAGTGAATCTGAAAAAAGTGAAAACAGTAGATGTGAAACACATAAATATTTCTTAATTCATAGTAAAGAAAAAACAAACAAACATAAATTATATTAAAAATATATATAGAATATTTAGATACATATAGATATTTCTTTACTTTAAAATACATAGAAAATAAATGACCCAAATAAATACTTCTGAAAAATAAACAGAACAGCATAAAATGGAATTTCGTTAAAAAATAAATAAAACAACATAATAAATATTACAAATATATCATTTTAAATTAAAAATAAAGAAAAGACCAATTAAAAATGAAGAAAAAACATTAAAGCAATACTTTTCAAAATTAAATTACATAAAGACTATAGAAATATTTCTTTAATTATATCTAAAGAACCCAAGATAAAACAAATGTACAATTTAAATTAAAATTAAATAAATAACAGATTACCTTAGTTAATACTGATCTATAGAAATACCATGTCTGTGCATCTTCATACTGAACTTTTGCTATACTTGAGTTTTCTATTTCAATGATTGTTCCTAACTGTGACAAATACTTGAAAAAAAAAAAAATAATAATAATTATAAAAACTAAAAACATTAACAATAATAATAATAATAATAATAATAATATAAGGACAATAGTGTTGCTCTGATATTAAGATATCCTCTAGTCACTACTGACCGCAGAAGAAAGATATTTGCATAATTTTATTTTATAAACACAAACACACGCACACACACACACACCACATTTATTTTCATTTGGTAATTATTGTGAATAAATAAACATTTATGTTATAATTAATTAAAGTAAATAAATACAAACATCAGATATCTTTTCATGCCACATTCCTTTAGTTTCTGAAAAAATTTTCTTCACCACTTTGGCATCTATATCCACTTGTACCTTGTCTCCAGGTTTCAGCTGATATTCTGACTGGCTTCTCACATCTAAACCAATAAACTACATTGGTTAATATTTTATCTTCATCATTATCCTCCTCATCATAATCTCATCATGTGCATCATCATTATTACTATTATTATTTAATAATATTATCTGTGATAATTTAATCAAAGTAAAAATGGTATTAAAATAAAACTCAAAAACGTATTGAAGTTTTGGACCACGCGCCAGTTAATAATAATTTTGGTAATACTGATATGTAGCACAGAAGTGTGATACATTACAACGAACGAGTTGAATAGCGCTATTGCGGCTTCACTATGATCCGCACACTTTGAGTACATGTGATCCGTGTGAACTCTTCGGGGATTCCCCAAGAGGATCTGGGACCTGGGGAAAAATTTAACGTGCTAAACAGAGCGTGCTATTGCGAAGCACGTGTACGACAGGCATGCTTTCTCACAGGTCATCATTATTACTATTATTATTTAATATTATTATCTGTGATAATTTAATCAAAGTAAAAAAAAAAGATATTAAAATGAAAGTCAAAAACTATTATGAGCTTCTGTGGTACATCTATAGTGCTTCTTTTAAAATTAACTAAAATTATTAAAACTTAGTATGAGTAACAGGTTTATACAGATTAAAAAACATTGTTTTTAATTAGTTTGTTAATTTATCGTTTTGATATTATTTGTTAGTATAGTTGTTATGTATTTGCTGGTAGTTTAAGAAACACACCTAACACAGGAAGATGCTGTGGAAAGTAATACATGCTTTGTGTTTCAGCAATCAGAATGAGATCCATACAACCTTCTCCTCCACATCTGTAGTTATTCATTGAACCATTTTGCCACTTAACTTCAACACCACCTCTATAACTATTTCTTCCCCACTTTACTAAACGTATGACTTCACCAGCTTCTTTACTGCCACCTAAATTTTAAGACAAAATAAAAGGAAAATTTCTTTGAAAAGATGCAAAATTCAGATTTCAAAATTTTCAAAACAGAAAAAGATATTTGTTAAAGGAATTTAAATGAAATGAGTATAATTAATTACCTTTATGATTACAAAATAGTGTGATGCTTATTGTCACAATTATTGTAGGGGAAAGTTAATCTCACTTCAACTGTTATTTTTGTTGATATCTCACCATTCAGTCTATGTCATATCATATCACCTGTCATACTACATAATAACAGGTGACAGAAAAATTAGTTGTCCATTTTGATCCATGATTATATTACTGAGTGAGCTCAATATTTATGAGGATTTTAATATCTCAGGTGAGTGGCAGCACACAGAATCTAAACCTTGTATGAATATTTTCTTTCTACAATTTCAATGAAATGTTTTCCACTTTTATTTGTAATATTTGTCAGATTATTTCTTTTTGTATTATATATTAATGAAAATATAAAATTTCAGTAGGTATCACATTAATAAATATAGAGGAACATATCATTAATTTCATCAGGTAGTTCCTCAAATAAAACATCAAATAATTGATAAATAATAACACACAAAGATTATAAAAATCAGTCTTATGATTAGTATAAAATTACTAAACTTCTTGGTGTTAATTCTTCTAATTGTAAAATTTTAACACAAAAAACTCCATTTTAACCATAAATGTATTTTAACATAGTAAGAAGTACACTACTGACCTCATTATGAACTCTTTACTGCGAAAATACTTACCATCCTGATTACTCCACTTCCAGTGTAACCCTCTCTTAACACTAGCACCTGGCAAAATTCCATGCAGAGTTTCTGGTTTTAGCAAATTTCTTGAATCTATAGGCACTCTAAAAATTATATTAACAGAAATGAATATGTCCTGTTTCAAACGTGACTATTATATATATTTTAATAAAAATATTGGAAGTAAATAATATTATTAAGCAATAATACATACCTTTTTGAAATCGTTTGAGAAGATAAATTAGTATTAAATTCAGCAAAAATAAATGTGCAAAACTCTTAATAGTAAAAGGTATTTTTATTATTATTATTATTATTATTATTATTATTATTATTATTATACGGTATTTTTTTTTTTTTTTTTAATGTAATCTCAGGTTTGCTAACTTACAGTGTAGATTGCTGTGTTTGATGGAGAAGGAAAGGATGACTAAGATCATGTTTTCCACTCATGTAACACAGAGTGCAAAGGTCGAAGTCACTGCAGGTAGCACAATTCCATCGCATACCTTCTATTGGATCCATTTTGCAAACATCACATGCAATACCGTCATGAACACAACCTAAAAGTTACATAATACTGTTTTTGTGAGTTAATGATGATGATGAGAAGGAAATAATCATTACGTTCTAAATATGGTAAAATGTTATATATTAATAACAATGGAAGACATACAAAAACTAGTTACACTAAAAAGGTCTGAAAAATGGACGCAAAATAATTCAATTTGGAAGTTTAAAAATTTCCGAGAGCTCACAGAAACTTCCGATCGAAATTAATACGGCAGCGTCGAACTCCGATCAGTGTTTATACACGTTTCGCTTACGACGTCGCCAGACAAAAAAAAAAAAAAAAAGATAAAATAATAATAAAATAAAATAAAATAAATAATTTTCACAGACCCTGGCGCGTGAACATGAAGATGACTATTTTTGTTATGTACCATAATGTGGACACGTTACTCTGCTAAAACTCCATACGAGACACTTCTCAGTACGAAGTTGTAAAACGATACTTGAAACCATTATATTCTTTTTTATATATATGTATTTCCTTTTTCAATGCAGTTGAGGTCATATTTACCTGTAAAAAGCAAACTAATCACGTTTTATCTGAATGATTGCCTTGATACATTCATTATAACGCTTGAATCAGTCTTACAACAGAACATTTTTTTTTTTTAAATTGAAGGTCCGTCAACCGGCCTTATAAAATGTTTAGTCTTTTTCGTTAAAACAAAAAACATTCAACTTCTAAAACATGTACTATTATGTATTCAAACAATGAGTTTCCTATTTTTATTTTAAAAAAATCATTGGTCCATGCTACTTAGATTATCATTATGGTTATTTATAACTTCAAATTAATAATTTATTAGCGAGAAAACAAAATTACTCCAAGATTGTTTACCTCTGTAGATAATAAAATGACATTTTTGCTTTGGTTTTCTTTAATATTCCTGATTCACTTTTTATTTTTTATTTTATTTTATTTTTTTAGGGATAATTAGATTTTGGTTCGGCACGGACGCTGGTGACAGACGACATCTGTAGAAGGGACATAACTGATGCTGTATTTCCGCATGATATTCATGCTTTAGAAGTTTATAAATAAATAAATAAAATAACATAATCATTATCTTGTGTTATACATATGAATTTATTACTACTACTATTTTATTTTTATTTTCAAAACATTCGAAAGATTCAAAGAAAAACCTGTAATTCTGTTTATTTTAGAAACGATTCCGTACTTAATTTTGAGATTAACACGAACGACATCTACAGAAGGGACGTAACTAATACTTTATTTTTCGCAGTATTTTAGAGGTTGAGAAATTATTATTTGTCGGAGCCCTCGTCGAATAACTACATCTTGTTATTTAAAGATTCCTGACACTACAATATAGCCTGTTCACTGAACCTGATGCAAACAAAACAGTTGTGTTCTATTAATAGTGTGATGTAAGGGGAATAACTGTAATAAAGCGAATGATTTGTACATGTCAGAGTTTAAGAAATGAGAAAAGAGGGCTAATAAATCCATCGAAGTCTTACATGCGTTCGCGTCATCTATGCTGCTGCATAATTGTGTAGCTACATAAAAGTGCTCCAGAACAACAAGAATATTTCCTTAAACGCTTGTATTAAGCCTTTCAGAATAAAATTATTTTCAGTTTCAGTACAGTGCACAACGTACTGACAATAAACAACTGACGTATTATGATAAAAACTAATTTATGAAAACTGTTCTTAGAAGAAAGAAATAATGAACGTATCGATATAGATATCATTTGTTAATGATTAATATTTTTCGAATCTCACCTATTTAAAGAGAGTTTGTTTGGTTTTCGTTTATTTATTTATTTAGTTAGTGGGTTAGTTTTCATGATCTAAATGACGGAGTAATAATTACTCTGCTAGCTCTAACGCAGTAATCCTGCAGGATTTCGAAACTGACTTTGTTCCTATTATTGCAGCTGCTGCTGCTGTTACTACTATTACTACTGCTACCATTAAAACATCTGCTGCAACAACAACACTAAATAAAATTATCAACACTATAGAGGAGGAATCTGACAGATGTTTTTATTTTTCTAAATATTTTACCTGTCGGTGCGTTATCATATATTTTGAGTTCGTGTCGTCCATCATATCCAGCACGATAATGACCTTCGTGACCTATGTCCCATATGACCTTCACCTTGCCATTAGCGACATCCTCTTTCACAACAGTTCCAAGACCACCTTCGCCACCATCTTTCCGTTCACCAGCCCAGTCTGGACCTCGAACTACACGTGCTCCTACCGACATCACTCTAAGTCTCTTTCAAAAAGAATTAAATGGAATAATTTTGCAGTGAAAATATTTATCTCTGTCTGTAGGTCTGTCTATATGTCTTTCTATTTGTCTGTCTACTTGCCTGCCTGTCTGTCTATATGTCCTACTATCTATCTATCTATCTATATGTCTGTCTGTCTGTCTATATTTCTATTTATTTGTCTGTCTGTATTTCTATTTATGTATCTGTCTATATTTCTATTTATTTGTCTGTCTCTCTGTCTATCTACACAGAGTGGTACGTTTCTCTAGCAGACTCTGAGATGAGCGGTCATCTACGATGTACGGACAGTTTTCCGGGTCCCATTTCTTTTCACTGGATATGTCCCTTAGATCAGCGGTCACCTACCGAACGCGATTTTGGAAAGCATTTTTAAAATTATAATTCAACTGCTAAATGTATTTGGATTTTTTTCTCCAATATTAATAATTTTATTGTTGTACGGCAGTTTTATACTATATTTTCTGCGCTGCACAATGCATTCTGGAATTGTTGCTTCTGTCGAATACAAGAATCTGCGAAATGCAGTCGCTTCGCTGTTAAACCATTTGGTACACAACTTTGATGATGTTTAGCGGTCTTTGAGGTCGAAAAACATAAATATAATTTATGCTTATTATGACTGTTACGAACTGCAAAAGTACGATTTATTTACATTTGTCAATGAACGCGATATGTTTGTTTTACAGTTTAGCAGAAAGCTCTGGCGCTTGATGTAATTTTCGGCCACGACTGTTTATGTTTGTTATGGGTTCTGGTGTGGTGGATGTGAACAACGATAGTAAATAGGTCCTTACAAGACAGGTTTCATTCTGTGTGTGTGTGTGTGTGTGTGTGTGTGTGTCTGGCTCGCTCAGTTGAATAAAATTAATAGACATATTTTTACTACTACTGATAACTGATAAAAATGATAATATTTATAAAAGGTTTAATATTCATCATTACACATTTTTTAATTTGCTAAGCGTCATCCTTATTATAAATATTTCCAATACCTTTGCAGATTTATATATAAACGTTTACACATATACCGTAATTAATTTTGAAAACAAAACCAAAGCTAAAAACGAAGAAAAAAACGAAAAAATAAATAAATATATATATATTTAAATAAATACGAAATATAACCGTCTAAAGGTTTTAATAATTTTTGCAAGTATTATGATGATGATGATGATAATAACGATTATTATTATTATTATTATTATTATTATTATTATTATTATTATCGTTATTATTATTCTGTTTATATGAGTCTGGACATCAAAAAATCATTTTTAGATTTCCTTTGAATAGAAATCTTACGAAATACGCGGTTTAACGTTTCCTGAGTAGGGTCATGTATCATATATCGAGACAATAGTTGTGACAAGTTTTTACGTGTTTGTCTAAATTACATCCTGGTATGTAAAATCTTGTGGATTAAATGTCTATTATTGTTATGTTTCATTTCACCGCAAAACTGAAACTAAATATATCTTCTTTAAAGTATAAACAATTTTTTATATTACTAGGTTTACCGTATCTGGTTAAAACTGTCAAACTTACCGGGTAAACAGTGTATTTGTTATCTTGTTCTGCATTGTGGTCGTTCGGCTTTACCTCAGTCTTCGTAGCAATTATCCACACTGATATCTGCATGACAAAGGCATGTCGGGAACGTTTCAAATATAGACGACCCGTCATACTACAGTGATAATTCGTTTATAGAGCATTTTTATCTGCTACAGTCGTTACCATTTTGCGCTTCGTAGCGGTCAAGTTCCATTTCCTATTCACAAGATATTACTCTTACTATTATTATTATTGTTGTCGTTGTTGTTATGCAATGGACTGCTAGAAATTTAAATTAAACAAATGTTAAATTTAAATTAAATAAATGTATGAAATACAACCGTACGTTTTCTCCTTTTGCTTCTTCTTATCAAAAACAGCTCGTCACACAGCGTACGCACCGAAACACCACGGCCCATTTCTTTCTCAACAGCTCTACTTTACCTTGGATCGACATGGACTGGTGTTTACGTTTGACACCATGAGAGATAGTTTCACTTGTCTTAGAAGCCATAGCTAGGTGAAGTTGAAGCGAAATAAGCTAAGAATCTCACAGAATTGCGGTATCACAGAAGTGCAGTGTAAATAATGTAAATAAGCACGCCCTACACATAACGCATTCTGTGGCTGCCCAGTAAACAATTCTCTATGTAATTTTGTCCGGACTAAAGGAGGTGCCGGGAATTCGGTGGTGTACCTGCAGTATAAATAGGTGAAAGACTTATCCTCGTGGAGCTGGTTACGATTCGATATGCTGGACACTCTCTTGTGTCCTGCCTAATACTAATTTTAGTAATAATCCCTTTCTGTTTCCTTCCCAAAAACTATTTTTCTACGGCAGACACGCCCGCTGACCTGTGAGAAAGCATGCCTGTCGTACACGTGCTTCGCAATAGCACGCTCTGTTTAGCACGTTAAATTTTTCCCCAGGTCCCAGATCCTCTTGGGGAATCCCCGAAGAGGTCACATGTACTGAAAGTGTACGGATCATAGTGAAGCCGCAATAGCGCTATTCAACTCGTTCGTTGTAATGTATCACACTTCTATGCTACATATCAGTATTAACAAAATTATTATTAACTGGCGCGTGGTCCAAAACTTCAATACGTTTTTGAGTTTTATTTTAATACCATTTGTACTTATTAAATTATCACAGATAATACTATTAAATAATAATAGAAATAATGATGATGCACATGATGAGATTATGATGAGGAGGATAATGATGCAGATAAATTATAAACTAATGTATTTTGTGGGTTTAGATGTGAGAAGCCAGTCAGAATATCAGCTGAAACCTGGAGACAAGGTACGAGTGGATATAGATGCCAAAATAGTGAAGAAAATTTTGTCAGAAACTAAAGGAATGTGGCATGAAAAGATATCTGATGTTTATTTACTTTAATTAATTATAATATAAACATTTTTATAATCACAATAATAACCAAATAAAAATAAATGTGTGCGTGTTTATAAAATAAAATTATGCAAGTACCTCTCTTCTGCAGTCAGTAGTGACTGAAGGATATCTTAATATCAGAGCAACACTATTGTCATCATTATTATTATTATTATTATTATTATTATTATTATTATTATTCACATATTTATTTATATATATTTTATTTTTTATATGGTGTCTGAATAATAGGAAGCTTCTATCAACCAATTAATAATGCTGAGACATAGACAGTCGGTGACAGCCCGATTTTTATATCTGAAGCAGTCATTGGCTGTAATAGATTCCTTTCCCTAGTGAGAGCCAGACGTTTACAGGACTGAGAAAAATGTTCCATGTTTCTCCTAAACTTGGCAGAACATATGATTAATTCTAACAAGCTCAGTTTGAATTAGTGTCTTGAAATGAGAGACTGGTGAATGATAAAATAGAAAGAAAATTAGAAATAAATAAATAGACGAAACGATAAATAAGCTTGAAATGAACCAATTAATAAAAAAGAAGGAACAAAATAATGATAATAATAATAATGATAATAATAATAATAATAATAATAATAATAATAATAATAATATTAATACAAATAATAATAATAATAATTATTATTATTATTATTATTATTATAAAAATAAATAAATAAAAATAATAATAATGGTGTGTCTGTCTGTATCTAAGTATGTATGTATGTATGTATGTATGTAAATTGAAGCTACCAGTGACAATGAAGCAAATGCTTTTCAGTACATAGTTTTAATTCATTTTTAAAATTGCACAATTGATATATTTACAGGATACAGACAGAAATAATTATCTTATCTGATATTACTCTAAGATAAATTTCTGAATGTGAGTTTATATTTTTAATAGCACCATTTAAAAGCTGATAGCTGTTTTTAAAGGAGAGATCAGTTAAATATTTTATTATGTACAATTATTTTGTTTTACTTTTAGCCTGATAGTCTACTTGTTTCTGATTAGACAAGAATAAATCAATACATATTCAACTTCTCATAAAGAGAAAAGTTCATGCAAGGGGAAGTACTCCTTACAGCAGACTGACGAATGCTTTTATACGGTATAATAATACAACATATAATATTATTTAGATAATTTTATCGCATAGTTAGAAAATAATTAATTATAATTATCAAGTAAAAAGAAATAAAATTTGAGAAATTCTCGTCAAACTACAGTGTCCATTGAATACTAATATTAGAATCAAAATATATACATGTTAAAAAAAGAAATAAAGAAATAACAATGCTGATTAAAGATTGTTTATACAGATTTATTATCCAGTTTAATATGATTATTAATAAAATTATTTCATTAAAATGAAATGATGTATTAATACAAAATTTACAGCAGTAATTAAGTATCACTTGTTAAAACAAAGTTCATTAAAAATATATAAAATCTTTCGAAATATTAATTAAAAAGTGATCCTGAATTGGAGTACACATAGTTATAACAGATAGCAAAGAGTATATATATATATATATATTTGATTTCAAGTGTGTAACGTTAAAACTATGATTATATAAATTTGTTGCACACTTGTAAATCTATGGACTGCTATTAATAATAACCTACTATAATTATGATTTATTATTGTTATTGTTCTTAAGACAACAAACATCTCTATATAATTAATGTAAGTATACACTACTGACAATAACCATCTCTGTATAGTTAATGTTATTGCACACTACTGAAAATAACCATCTCTATATAATTAATGTTATTGCACACCACTGAAAATAACCATCTCTGTATAATTAACGTTATTTCACACTACTGATAATAACCATCTTTATATAATTAATGTTATTGTACATTACTGACAACAAAAAACTCTATATAATTAACGTTATTGCACACTACTGACAATAACCATCTTTATATAATTAATGTAATTACACACTACTGAAAATAACCATCCCTATATAATTAATGCTACTGCACACTACTGACAATAACCATCTGTGTATAATTAATGTTATTGCACACCACTGAAAATAACTATCTCTATATAATTAATGTAATTACAGACGACTAACAATAACCATCTCTGTATAATTAACGTTATTTCACACTACTGATAATAACCATCTTTATATAATTAATGTTATTGTACATTACTGACAACAAAAAACTGAAATCACTGAAAATAACCATCACGGTATAATTATTGTTATTATCATTATTATTATTATTATTATTATTATTGTTAACAAACATCTAGGTATAACTATTATTATTATTACATGCTATTATTAACAGACCTGTGTATAATTACTGTTATTACTTTCTGTTGAAACAAGTATCTAAAATGTTATTAGAATCAGTATTATTGTTCCATTATATACATAAACCAAAAATAATCACCATCTCAACGAACTCCTGTAATTAAAGGGAAAGATTCCTTCCGTTAGCTGTTTAATTATCTCTCTTTGTTCAAAAAGAATTTTTCTCATCCTTGCTTGTTTTTCTAACAAAGGTTCATCTAACTGACGTTTTTTGAAGGCTCCATCTAGGAAGTAAGAGACACCCAAAATAAAATATCGTTAGTAAAATGTAATATACATAACATTAGGGGACTCTGTATATTCGTCGTATGAATCGCTTTATATACCACAAAATGGACGATTTTGCAATGTGGAATAAAAGACTGCGCACACTTGTAAGCATAAACCTCCTACTTCGCTAATATATTAAACAACCATGATAACTTTAAACATGACAAGTCACACTGTTTGCACGTTAACACTTACTGTGTATGTTATGGTATAATGGGTGTGTATAAGTATTTATGTATGTATGTTTGTATGTATGTGCATATATATATATATTGATAAATATAAACAAACACACAACCATGCATACATTCATATAGCCATACATATAAAGATACATACATATATAATATATATATATATATATATATATATATACACACACATACATACCTACTTAGGTATGTACGTATAAAATAAAAAGGAATGAAAAGAAAGGACAAATTAAAAAAGAAATTAGAAATTTTATATCAGTTTATTTTTACACTTTGACTTTTGAAATTATTTTTAATTTACTTAATAATACTTTATTTTATTCTTTTTAATTTATTTAATTTTATATATACGTTATTTATTTATATTATTTATGCCTTAATTCATTACATATGCTTATTTCTACTTATCTGACGTTACCAGTAGTGTAATTTCAAAAATAAATATATTAACTTACCCTGATCATCAGAACAATGATAAAATGTTGTCCAAACCGATCCTGAAAATGTTTCATGAGGAAGGGAAAACTCCTCAGACAAATACAAATTCTTTCCCAGTAGTGAGTAAACATGGTCATAAATTTCCTAGAAGTAATCATGATATTTTAAATTAGTTTTATTACTTCAAATATACATTAAAATAAACTCTATCGTGCTCAGATACATAAACATATGTACACAGACATCTCTGTTTAAACACGTACACACTCGAATGTATATAGCTGTCTATCTATATATAAACACGTGCATCTAGCTGTCTATCTATATATAAACACGTGCATCTAGCTGTCTATCTATATATAAACACGTGCATCTAGCTGTCTATCTATATATAAACACGTGCATCTAGCTGTCTATATATATATAAACACGTGCATCTAGCTGTCTATCTATATATAAACGTGCTCACGCACACATTCTGATGAACACTACTGTACGAGTACATGATGTGAACATACAAACATACATACAAGCATACATACACAGGCTACCCTGGTTTAAGCCGGGGAAGAAGGGCAGAGATGAACCAGAGAGCGTTTTCAAGAATATTAACAATTGACGCTCTTGTTAATGTTTTAATCAGTTCATTGTGGTAAAACGTATCACCGACGTACCGTCACAGCAACCTCTTCACGACGTAAATTCGAAGAAAGAATGCAGTGGTATTTTGATACGATTTGTTCTTTTCACGCTAAAAGAAAACTAGTTACAACATATCACGTGTCATTTTTGGCTCGCCAGTTTTGTTTGTATATCAGCGTGTTTTCCTATGTAGCTTCCTTAATTACATATTATATAAACTCGTTAATGCTAGCCGCTTCCATTCTGATTAAAAAACACAAAACTATCTGACTTGCAGAAGAAAAAAGAAAAAAGAGAGACTCATTTTATAATATTTTTTAATTTTTAATTTTATTTAGTCCTTGCGTCAAAAGAACAAATCATTAAATTTTTTAGAAATGTTTCTTATTTCTACTAACACGTTACACGGGTATCTAAACATTATTTTACTAACACAAACGAACAATTTATTCTTGTTCAAACTTACAGAAATAACTATATATCTGTCCTCTCTATTTTAGTTTGATATTTGAAAATATTAACCTGAAACCAGGTTGAAATAGTTAAACAGCGAACATCAGGATACAGCTCGATTTGATGGAAAGTTTTTTCATCTTCATTACCAAAAACGACGGCAACAAGGGCAAAGAACTCTGATTCTTTTATTCTGAGATTCTTTTCCCAGTTTAATACCAAGATAAATCTCAGAAGGTAACATTTGAAAGCCTTCTTTGTTTCATATCTGTCAAACCACGTTTTGTTAGGATCTGAAAAAGACTCGTTTGATTCTATAGATGGTCACAGAGGACTTTCTGGATTCGCTAGGCGTTCATTTGATTCAATCAATGGAAACAGTGGACTCTCAGGATTTGCTAAGCGCCCATTTGATTCTATTAACGGGTACAGTGGTTTGTCCGGATTCGCTAGAAGGTCGTTCGATTCCATAAATGGCAACAGCGGTCTTTCCGGATTTGCAAAGAAGTCTTTTGACTCCATCAACGGTAATAGCGGATTATCCGGATTTGCAAAGAAGTCTTTTGACTCCATCAACGGTAATAGCGGATTATCCGGATTTGCAAAGAAGTCTTTTGACTCCATCAACGGAAATAGCGGGTTATCCGGATTTGCAAAGAAGTCTTTTGACTCCATCAACGGTAATAGCGGATTATCCGGGTTTGTAAAACGGGAAGCTGAAGTGGTTGACGGAACCGAGTCGTAGACGAATCAAACAAACTGAATTTTAGATACACAAAGTGGACATTGTTAACTTTTCAAACACAACATGCTTTATTTAGCTCAGAAAATTATCTTTTTATGGATGGAAATAAAGTAAAAGAAAACCTCTTGAATTCGGTTAAATTGTTCACTTAGTGGTCAGTTTAAGAGACATTTTGCAGTGAACGTGATCAGTGACAGCATTTCAATTTATCTTTAGTTTTGTTTCACGTTAGCTCATGTCATAAGTACAAATATTAATACAGTTTAAATAAATATTGAATACGAAATGAAATACATAATACATATTAATACTTATTAAATTATTATTAAATTCATAATGAATGTTATATACATAACAGTATTACATAGCATAAACAACTTAACTGATTCTGATGTTTGAAAATTTCATAAAATATTGCACACAAAACGTTTTACTGCGAGCGTCTTCTTTTGTTCTTTATTTACAAATGTCTGTTGGTTTTATTTTATTTAATTTTTAAAAATGTTTGCCTCTCCATGTATTTATTATTATTATTATTATTATTATTATATTTTTTGTATATTAATTATAAATTTAGTTTCCTAAAGGTTTTTTTTGTGTCTTGACAATTGATTTTTTAAACCTGACTTTCTGTCTGTTTGTCAGTTGCTTTGCTTTTTTTTAACCTGTCTAAACCTATGTCTGCAGATCAGATGAATGTCTGTATGTTTGTAAATATGTCTGTCTATATGTCTGTCTATATGAATGTCTGTATATGTTTGTAAATATGTCCGTCTGTATGTTTGTTTGTAAATATGTCTGTCTGTATGAATGTCTGTATATGTTTGTAAATATGTCTGTCTGTATGAATGTCTGTATATGTTTGTAAATATGTCTGTCTATGTCAATATCTGTATGTATGTTTGTAAATATGTCTGTCTGTATGTATGTCTGGAGGTCTGTATTATATATGTATATATATCTGTAAAGGTGTCTGTCTTTATGAACGCATTATTTGTGCGTATTAATCACTACTAATTACACACTAAATAATCTATTAAAACATGACACCACAGTACTCGTGGTTTTCAGAACAATACATCGCAATACGCTTTATCATTTGTCGAGACTGGAATCTCAAACAAACGTACTGAAGTTATTTTAATAACACAGCGCTGTTGGCTAATTTTGTTATATTGTTAACCGAAGGAATAAAATTTAGAAAAAGCGTTTAACAAATTTCGTCATTGTTTGTCAAATAATTTCAATTCATAATATAAATTGCTTATTTTGTGATATAATAAATTTCACTTCTTTGGGGCCTTAGACAAATTTATAAAAGACACGTTGAATAACAAGAAATGTTTTTTTACAAATTTATGAAGAATGTTACGCCTACATTTCTTACCAAAGCTACCACCACTTCAGTAACAACAAATTGTGTCGGTCATTCCACTTAAATAAACACTGGTAATGCTGCTGCAGCTGCTGCTGCTTCTACTACTAATTCTACTACATCTACTATTACTACTACTACAACCACTGTTGCTACCACTCTTACAACTACTGCTGCTATTGCTGCTTTTACTAGTACTGCTATTGCTACTACTATTACTACTATATTAACCTACTACAGCTACTATTATTATTACTACCACTGTAAGAAAAACGACAACAACAAATACCACTACTACTACTTCTACTAGTAATTATAGTAGCTGCAGAAGCAGAAGCAGTATTACAAAACATCAACCAACGACCTAATAAAACTTCTACAACTATTACTATTACTAAACGTTAACGTAATAAAACTTAATAACTGTTAAAACTTCAATCATGGATCTAGTAAAACGTAAGCCGACAACCTAGTAAAACTTCAATCAATAACGTCGTAAAATTTCAACCACTAAAGAACAGCACTGAAAGTTAAAAGGGAACATAAAAGAAACACTAACCAAATAAACTGTGTGTGTGTGTGTGTGTGTGTGTGTGTGTGTGAGAGAGAGAGAGAGAGAGAGAGAGAGAGAGAGAGAGAGAGAGAGAGAGAGAGAGAGAGAGAGAGAGAGAGAGAGAGAGAGAGAGAGAGAGAGAGAGAGAGAGAGAGAGAGAGTTATTTGTTACAGGAAATACGCATAATTCCTGAAAATTTCAGAAAATATGTGTAATGTCAGATTCATTCAGCAAACTGTTAATGTAATGGCTGCAAGTAGATCATCCTCTGACACCAATCGATGGAGAATTTCAGGAAGAAGGTTAGATGATGACAGGCCAAAGCGAGGACCAGAACCTAACAGTGCTGCAAATGCGGAACATTTAATTTCTCTTTGAAGGCTGTAGTTCTTCTGAAACTGAACAAATTTTAGTCCAACAGTCCATTTAGCTTTTGCTATTATGTCCCAACACACAAACAAACGTGTCCTTCATGTCAAAGTTTGCCCTTTATATATATAACATACACTAACTCATACCAGTAAACCCATACAGACATACAGACATGCACACAAACAAATTAAGTGATACTACTGGAAAAAAAGAATGTTTTTAATTTTTGGTAGTAATGCTATTGAAAATCTGTAATTCTTTCTGGTTGAATGGTAAAGAATAGGACACTTTTCGTGATAATACAACACGGTCACTTTATTCGTGAAGAAGAAGAAATGTCAGAAAGAGGAAATGACTTACTCAAGATTTTTATTATTTCTGATTAGAAAATGGCGTGACATTTATTTTATAGATTGCTGGACGAATTATTGCAGTGTACTTTTCGTAAATTTAGCAATCAGTAAAAATTAAAGGCCACTTTTAATATTATCTGATGGAATTTTAGAAACAACAGCAACAATAACAACAAACCTTTACTAAAACAAACACATTTTTGTTATTCCCAAAACAAAAACAAAAAACAAAAAAACCATGTAAAAGTAGATTCCGAGAAACATCAGTTTATTTAAAAAGTTATTTTCTGTTATCAACATGAAGAACGGAACAAGAACAACAACGACGTCGACAACTATCACAACAACAACAATAATAATATTGACAACAACAAGCATGAAGACAATGATGATAGCAAAATGGTTGTAACAACGACAACAACAATAATCGAACCATACCGTATCAGTTCGTCCGGTGGTTGTAACCCAGCTGATATCGATTTCGATAAATATACTACTACTACTTCTACTACTACTACTACTACTACTACTTCTACTACTACTTCTACTACTACTACTACTACTTCTTCTACTACTACTACTTCTACTACTACTACTACTTCTTCTACTACTACTACTACTACTATAACTACTACTACTACTATTACTACTACTACTACTACTACTATTACTACTACTACTAATACTACTACTAATACTAATACTATTACTACTACTACTACTATTACTACTACTCCTAATACTAATACTAATACTACTACAACTACTATTACCACTACTACAGCTACTAATACTACTATTACTACTACTACTACTATTACTACTACTGCTACTACTACTACTACTGCTAATAATAATAATAATAATATCCTTATGATCATTGCATTACTGTTTGCAGAAGAGTAGTGATTAATAACAGTAATACACACTAACTGATGTGTGATGATTAATAACAGTAATACACACTAACTGGTCTGTGATG
The DNA here is from genome assembly GCA_012295275.1 of Chrysomallon squamiferum. Classification (NCBI taxonomy): domain Eukaryota; kingdom Metazoa; phylum Mollusca; class Gastropoda; order Neomphalida; family Peltospiridae; genus Chrysomallon; species Chrysomallon squamiferum. Next base: position 7,693,268 of record CM022674.1, read on the forward strand.
ATTAATAACTCTAATACACACTAACTGATTTGTGATGATTAATAACAGTAATACACACTAACTGATGTGTCATGATTAATAACAGTAATACACAGTAACTGATGTGTCATGATTAATAACAGTAATACACAGTAACTGATGTGTGATGATTAATAACTCTAATACACACTAACTGATTTGTGATGATTAATAACAGTAATACACACTAACTGATGTGTCATGATTAATAACAGTAATACACACTAATTGATGTGTCATGATTAATAACAGTAATACACAGTAACTGATGTGTGATGATTAATAACAGTAATACACAGTAACTGATGTGTGATGGTTAATAAAAGTAATACACACTAACTGATGTGTGATGATTAACAACTCTAATACACACTAACTGGTCTGTGATGATTAATAACAGTAATACACACTAACTGGTCTGTGATAATTAATAAAAGTAATACTAACTGATTTGTGATGATTAATAACTCTAATACACACTAACTGATTTGTGATGATTAATAACAGTAATACACACTAACTGGTCCGTGATAATTAATAAAAGTAATACTAACTGATGTGTGATGATTAATAACTCTAATACACACTAACTGATGTGTGATGATTAATAACTCTAATACACACTAACTGGTCTGTGATGATTAATAACTAATACACACTAACTGGTCTGTGATGATTAATAACAGTAATACACACTAACTGATCTGTGATGATTAATAACAGTAATACACAGTAACTGATGTGTGATGGTTAATAAAAGTAATACACACTAACTGATGTGTGATGATTAACAACTCTAATACACACTAACTGGTCTGTGATGATTAATAACAGTAATACACACTAACTGGTCTGTGATAATTAATAAAAGTAATACTAACTGATTTGTGATGATTAATAACTCTAATACACACTAACTGATTTGTGATGATTAATAACAGTAATACACACTAACTGGTCCGTGATAATTAATAAAAGTAATACTAACTGATTTGTGATGATTAATAACTCTAATACACACTAACTGGTAGGTGATGATTAATAACAGTAATACAACTAACTGATGTGTGATGATTACTAACTCTAATACACACTAACTGATGTGTGATGATTAATAACTCTAATACACACTAACTGGTCTGTGATGATTAATAACTAATACACACTAACTGGTCTGTGATGATTAATAACAGTAATACACACTAACTGATCTGTGATGATTAATAACAGTAATACACACTAACAGATGTGTGATGATTAATAACTCTAATACACACTAACTGGTCTGTGATAATTAATAACAGTAATACACACTAACTGATCTGTGATGATTAATAACTCTAATACACACTAACTGGTCTGTGATGATTAATAACTCTAATACACACTAACTGATCTGTGATGATTAATAACTCTAATACACACTAACTGGTGTGTGATGATTAATAACAGTAATACACACTAACTGGTCTGTGATGATTAATAACTCTAATACACACTAACTGGTGTGTGATAATTAATAACAGTAATACACACTAACTGGTCTGTGATGATTAATAACTCTAATACACACTAACTGGTCTGTGATGATTAATAACAGTAATACACACTAACTGATCTGTGATGATTAATAACTCTAATACACACTAACTGGTGTGTGATGATTAATAACAGTAATACACACTAACTGGTCTGTGATGATTAATAACAGTAATACAGACTAACTGGTCTGTGATGATTAATAACAGTAATACACACTAACTGGTCTGTGATGATTACTAACTCTAATACACACTAACTGATCTGTGATGATTAATAACTCTAATACACACTAACTGGTCTGTGATGATTCAAAATAGCAGTACACACTAACTCTGAGGCAAGAAGAATACTACGTCACGTAAAAGCTGTTTTAAGCTTAAACGAAAATAAATAATTAGCTAGAATGAATTATAACGTTACTTGCATCGAATCAACACAGGATCATAGACGTGATTGGAGATTTTATTTCGGAAATCGATTTTGTTCTAATTAGTAGAAGAATATTACAACCAGAAATCCTCTACACGAATATACTATATATATATATATATATCACCTTCATATATATTATAAAATAGTACTTTCATCTTCAGAAGTATTATATGTAGAACTTTTATCTTTAAATATGTCACATAGTATCTTCCTCTTCACATATACCATATCTAATGTTTAAATCTTTAAATATATTACATAATTAAATACATCATATATAGTACCTTCATCTTTAAATATCTCATATACAGTACCTTCGCCTTAAATATACCATATCTTGTGTTTAAATCTTTAAATATATCATATCTATTGTCTATATCTTTAAATATATCATAAGATGTGTCTATGTCCTCAAATACATCACATGTAATATAAAAACTCCACATTTATCTTTTAATATGACATACGAAGTGCGTACATCATTCATATATATATATATATATATATTCGCACATGTAATATGTTTTTAAAGGCAGGATTCTACAGATGGTTCTGTTATCTCTCTGTGATTTCTGATATTCAGCCAGCTGAAGAGAAAGAATTGTTTGTTCACTGGTTTGGAAATAATGTCCACATTTCGCGCAGTTTTCCTAAGGCAAAACGCCTCGTGGTTCGGAACTGTTTCATATTGCGCTTCGTCAAGCAAATTCGTGAACGCTCTCGCTTCCTCTTCAAAGAGAACTTGCCAATTACGTTTGTAACCGGAGCTGTTAATGGCATGTCAACTAAGTCCGGAATCGGCAGGTCACTGCCTTAATTTGGAGTCAAATTGCGAAAGAGGACATCTATTAGTTGCGACCAAACTAATTAGTCCTGGTCGAGCTCAGATAGGCGGTATTAATTAAAGAGGGACCCTGAGCTCATCTTCTGACCTCTTTTGTTAAAGTTCAGATGGATGTTAGCACACTGTTGTCATCGATCTCTGTGGTTTACAGAAAGCGGGGACAATATGGTCTAAGCGGCGCGAATTAATCTATGAAGTGGAGTCAATGAATAGATTGCTATCAAAACAGTCTTCTGCTCCACCTTAACCGTCTCTGTGGTGAACAGGTCATTATTTTTATTATTATTATTGTTGTTGTTGTTGTTCCTCTGCTCCTTCTTCTTCTTCTTCTTCTTGTAATATGTGTTATATTTAATTACAGTGTATTATGTGTTATATTTAATTAGTGTAATACGTGTGATATTTAATTACAGTGTGATGTGTGTGTTTTAATTACAGTGAAATGTGCTATTTTTAATTACGTGTAATATATGTTACATTTAGTTACAGGTGTAATATGTGTTATTTTTAATTACAGTCTAATGTGTTGTTTTTAATGACAGTGTAATATATGTTATTTTTAATTACAGTGTAATGAGTTAGTTTTAATTACAGTGTAATATATATCATATTTAGTAACAATTTGATGTGTGTTATATTTGATATCAATGTTTACGTATTACTTTAAATACCATCAAAATATATACAATGTTCTATATTTTCAACAATGATTAACATAGTAAAACTCTCTCTCTCTCTCTCTCTCTCTCTCTCTCTCTCTCTCTCTCTCTCTCTCTCTCTCTCTCTCTCTCTCTCTCTCTCTCTCTCTCTCTCTCTCTCTCTCTCTCTCTCTCTCTCTCTCTCTCTCTCTCTGATAGGAGGTAGGGTGGTTAAATGAACCTCTAAAATATAACCACTACAACGAAGACATCTGTGAGACAACGACAACAGCGGCCACTTCCTACTGCACAGTGAAAACGAACAACGCCAGAGGTGACTGATAATCGATGTATTCTGAACAAGAATTGCTTCAAGCATTTCACTTACAGCGATTTGCAATTTTGCCACCAACAATGAGTGTTCAAAAAAACCAACCAAACAACAAGAGTTAAATGACTGCGCCAAACTGTTGATGATCGACATCGTTACAACTAATAAAGAATTAACCCTTTTCAGCTTGTAACACGAACCGAAGACAAATCGACCGCTGTCTGTGCGGAATATGTCTGACACACAGACTGAGGGAGGGTTTACAAACAATCCTGATACTTAGGTTTTCACATTCCTACAATGTGCCCACCCCACCGTATGGAAATTGATAAAAACGTGTTAGCACAAACCCTGACCGGTTCGATACCTTTACTAAAAAAAAAATAATATTAATAAAAAGATACCTTACCACCTCGAGATGAATATCTAACGTCTTATAATTTAAAATAAATTTTTAAACAGTCACTTCAAAAAAGTCGCTTAAATGTTGGTCGTTACAGTAAAAAGACAATGCAACAGCGCTGTAGTCTTTTAATAAGTATACATTTTGTCACACTAAATTATACAGATTTGGTTTTTTTTTTTTTTTTGATAAAAATTTTGAAGATTGGTACTGTTATTTTTTTTTTATTAAAGTGTGGAAACTTTCTTTTGGTTTTTAGTGCTGTTTTGCAAAAAAAAAAAAAAAAAAAAAAAAAAAAAAAAAAAAAAAAAAAAAATTGATTTGCTCTAAATATAAAAAATTTCTCTTGATCTTTAAGAAAATAAGAAATTATTTTATTTCTTTACTGTTGCCAAAAAAGAACCCAACATACTCTAAGTGTAAAATTTCTTATTTTGCACACATTTAAGAAAATAAGATTTTTGGTATTTTTGTTTAAAAGCATTCAAAATATTAAGATTTTGTTTTGGACTCTTTTAAGAAACACAATTTTTATTTATTGCAATTAAAAAAAATATTTAAAAAATTAAAATCTTTAACTGTTGAAATTATATTTTTGTTGTATTTTTTATTCATACTAAAAACAACTCTATGTGTAGAAAATTTCACTTGCTTGTGTTTTTAATTTTTATTTATTATTACTAAGAAATATACTTTATTATTAACTTTAGAAATGTTTGCTTTTTCCCGATCAGTCCTTTTTAACAAACATTCTCTGTCTTCCATCATCAGTTTGAAATTTTTATGCGTTTTCTTATTTTTGCCTTAGAATTAATTTTTTCTTTTGTTCTTCTTGCAGCTGAAGTAGAACAATATGAAGTAATATTTTGATAGTTGTTGGAGGTAGTGGTGGTTGTGGTGATGGTGTTATAATTGTTGTTATTACTTAACAGAACATTCTGTCTAGAAGCTCTATAATTTAATAAAGAAAAATTTAAAAAAAAAAGTGATAACATAAAATAAATGAATGAATGAATAATAAAAAAGTAATAAATAATAATTATAATTAAAAAATAATAAAATAAAATAAAGTGTAATAGATGTTTCCAATGTTTTTAAAGAAACTTATATATATAGTATCACTTGTACTAGAAAGTTGGTTTTATGTTACAATTGCTTTTCATGTTACAACTCATCTATTTTTACCTGTTCTTCCTTTGTTTCTTCAAACTGTTTAATGAAAAAAAAAAAAAAAAAAAAAAAACATTCTACTTAAAAATATGTATGTACTACAGATTATGTATGTATATTTTATGAATTTACATACACAAACACATATACGAACATATCTACATATCTATATAATACTTAAATAATTCCTACATAATACAAATATATTTACATACATACACAGATATACCTATTATTTATAATAAATAATCTGAGGAAAGGAAATATTTTTTGAATATTCTAAGATAATAAAGATATCAGTCAGCTTACGGTGTGACAGCCAGTGACAGTTCAAGTTCAGCTTTGCTAGATTCAAATTTCTTGATATCGTCTGATGCTTGTTGAACATGATTAATACTGTTCACTTGCTGAAGATTTAACTCAGGAGTAGATAACTGTGGACGCTTGTCTTTTTCCCCCGTACCTCTTACTGTGCTGTCTTACAGCACATGGTAACTTACTATGCTTTATTATTGTCAAATAAAGATGCATTTTATATGACTCGAAAGACATTCAATCCTAAATATAAAACAAAAAAAACACAAACAAGTTTGAAGATATCTAAAATATTGACAAAAATATCATATTTCAAAGTTGTCAAAAATCCACACTCCGATCGTAGACATCAATATGTTTTTTTTTTTTTTTTTTTTTTAAAGTGAACCTTAAGTCACAAAAACCTTATTTCAAGAGACATCTTTATCAAGTTTGCATGATCTATTTAGTAAAGTTTTCTCTTTATAAAGAACTTCATAGCGTTAGTCTTATTGAATTAAATACTATGTTTTTTTGGCCTGTTTCAATCAGTGTATAACGAACGCGATCATTCTTGAGTAAGAGTTGTTGGTGGTGAATAGATAATTTGCCAATTATTTTCATATTTACTTCTACAGGCGATAAATATAGAGTTGTCTTTCCTGGCGTGTTATTTTCCATGGATTAGATTTTATCGCTTCACTTCAAATGGTTCTTAAATTAGCATGGACCAACAGGAACGATAACTCGTAATGGCACAAATTGCTTCTGCTAAAAAAAAAAAAAAATAAATAAATAAATAAAAAGTCTACAAATTTCTCCAGTTTAATGGGTACAAACTATGCCTGAATATTCTTTTCTGAGGGGTTCTGACATCGGGAACATTGCCAACTAGAAAAGTGAATTCATTAATCTTATAACAAATTATAATTTCAGTTTATTATGCACGCATTTGCACAAAAATAGTCGTTTGAAAAGTTCGATTAAGTTGAAAAAGTAGTTAGGAAAAGTATCATACATCATGGTTTGATAATATGAACAATCGTCCTTACCTTTACTAGTGTAAATAATAAATAATTCTGGAAATGAAAGTAATTTTTTTTTTTTTTTTTCAAATATTATTACGACGTCGTAATAAATAAATAAAATAAAATGAAACAAAAACAAAAACAAAAACAAAAACAAAATAATTTTCAAGAGACATGACTATTTTCATTAGGTACCATAATGTGCACAGTTCGGAGTTCACACACACACACACACACACACACACACACACACACACACACACACACACACACACACACACACACATACACATACATACACATATATATTAATAATATTATTGATTTCCATTTTTCAATGCATTAGAGGTCATAGTTACATGTAAAAAGCAAATTAATCATGTGTTATATGGATGACTGCCCTGATACATTCATTATAGAGCTTGATACCAGTTTTAGAACAGAATGTTTTTTTTTTTTTTTTTTTTTTTTTTTTTTTTTAAAGGTCTGTCAAATTGCTTCTGCTGTACAAAACAAAAAGCATTCATCTTCTAAAACCTCTACTATTAAGTATCCAACAATCAGTTACAATGGACAATCATTGGACCATGTTACTTAAATAAATACCGAGGTTATTTGTCAAACACCTTTTAGAATGTTCCATTTAAATCATAGGTTTTCAATCTGGGGGTCGCCAGCCTTTTTTCTGGGGTTCGCGAGATCGTCCTTGAGCGAGGGGGTGTTTTAGTTTTTTTCAACTTGACTTGGAAGGAGGAACAAGTAAAAACATATAGATTGGTTTGGGACCCGTTATGGTGAATATAGATTCATTTTGTACTGTCTTTGGTTGATGAAAATATGGTAACCCTAGATATTATTGAATCAAAAAATTTAAAGGAGGTCATATTGAATTGCTCATAAGGGGTCGCGGTATAAAAAAGGTTGAAAACCAGTGATTTAAATAATCTAACAAGCCTAATGGACCGTTTTTATTTTATACTTTTTTCTAACATTCAGTTATTTTTTCTTATTTCCGTTATTCACTTTATCTTCAGATTTTCAATTACGCCTTTATAAGAAATGCCCCTAACAAATTAAACTGACATTTGAATTCATTCTAGTTTTAAACATAGAGTAAATTATCGTTACATTTGTAGGTCGGGAATTCGCCCATTTCTGAAAAAAGTGGCAGACAGCGCCACTAACGGCCGTCAGCTTTGCTACTTCACCGCGCCGTTTAGTTTTGTACTGATGAAATCAAACACTACGAGTACTGTAGTTTTTCAGTCGCCTTTAGATTAGTTTTCTTCATAAAATACAACCTTCAAAATTAATAATAATAGTAATAAAATATTGTAAATTGTGATTTTGTTTTACAGGATTCATTATAATTATTTCTATACTGTCTAATCAGTCACATTAGTCAAAGGATTACAGTACACTTTCAAATTTCTTTCTATTCACATAACTTGGCTGTGGTGGCTTAATTAAATAACATTAACCTATGATTTGTTGGCAGTTTTAATTTCTCAGCAGGTAAAAAATAAATAAATAAATAAATAAATAATAATAACAGTAATCACGATACCCATGAAATAACAACAAAACCACTGCAATGAACCCCACAACTTTAATTTTATTTGTATAATTATTTATTATAATTCACAAACAATTACTAGAAGTGTTACAGCTGTCACAGTTAATTCTACATATGATCTCAACTATTGTTCAACCATAAGTAATATCACTACAAGTTATTAAGATTATATAATATTCCTATTAAAAATATATATGTATATAAAATATAGATAAAATTCTTATTGAAAGAAAAAGTAAATTAGCAACATTTTATTCTGAATAAGATTCAAGTCTAATAGCTTGGAGTAAAACTATACTCAAATCCTATTAAAACACTTTTATTAAAAAATAAATAAAGATCCACTTACACTGAAGCTGTTAAAGTAAATGCTTTAAATAAGATCACACAGAAAAACCACTATTAAAAGCAACACCTCATTATGAAGTCATTCCTATAAACAAATGTAGAAATATTTTATGTTGATGTGGAGATGTCCAGAACATCATCTGTTTTCTACAATATCCTTTTTTTAAATATCACCTTCATATATGTTTGTGTTCATCGACTGAATAAAGATAAATATTTTTATAGTACATGCTCAAGTGTATCAAAGAGAAAACTATGAAAATTACAAAGCGTTTGATTGTTGTGATGTTCTAACTAAAAAATATAATGTTCTGTCTTTCTACAAAGTACATGTCAGAAATTTCGTCATACAAATAATTCTGAATTACAGTGTAATTAGTTTTAGAAAATATAATTTTTGAAATATTACTTTAAGTGAAAAACTTCAATAACTGGTTGAAAGTTTCTCTTGTTCCTGTTTAAAACAACAGATTTAAAATATAAATGATTACTACTACACCAGTTGTATATTGTCTTAATAAAATTAATTTTCATCACTGTTAACTTTAAATATCATACTGATATTGATTTTGTATCATCTTTCATCTTAGTAATCTATTTTATTAATGTCTTTAATGAAATGTAAGTTAACAACACCTTATATTTACACTATTTTCATCACATTATTATAAACAAGAGTTCAACCAGATATGTTGTGTCTATCTGTCATTTTGATTACTAGTTTTGATGATACTCTATTAAGTATTCTGCATAGCACTGGGCATTGTCAAAAATTACAAATATCTTAGGTTGGTATGTGTTATCGACGACACAGTCATAGAGTTCATCTGGCTTTGACTCGTCAACTGGTGGTGGTTTTTTCATTCCTCGTTCACCTTTCGTATATTTTCCAACAAGTACTCTCACATTGAACATAAACCTAGGAAAATATAATCATAGCCATTGCAGTTTTTTTTTATTTGTAAAAAAAACAACAACCCCAAAACCCAAAACAACAACAACAAGATGGTAGATAGATATATAGACAGAAATTCAGTAATTAGGGTAGGCTGAAAAGTAAATGGCTATGAAGGAGTAATGCTAGAACAGTGAAACTACTCAGAGAAACTGGGATACCTGACTGAAAAAACACCAGGTTGATCACACTATGAGAGAATTTGGACTGTTTTGAAACAAATCTGCAAATTTCATGGCTCACTTAGAGCCAGAGGCAAAGAAATAATCAATGCAATTATCATTCTCACTTCCTCCAAAGAAGGCCAGGGTTGTTTCATTAGTGAGGAAGGTGATGGTGTGGTTTTTTTTTTGAAATACAAAAGTATAGTGTTTATAGACTATCTTCAAACTGGCCAAACAGTAAATGGGAGTGTTCTTTGCTAACTTGTTGAGGCAGTTGTATGAGTCTATCAAGAACAAACGTACAGGAAAACTTTCAAGTCTGTGGTTACATGGCTAGTATGCACATTTGGCTTTGAACTGACTGATAATTTTCCAAACTCTCCTGATTTGGCAGTATCTGATTATCATCTAATTCCAAAACTGAAACAAAAACATTTGGCTGGCAAACCATAATGGAACTGTAATGTTGAGTACTTATGTACTAAATACTGCAGCACTGCTGAAAGAAGTGTATGGTCTGTAAGCAGTCTGTGTTGAATAAAAACTATATATCATCATATTCCACAAGGGCATCGTGTTAGGCTATGAACTTTTCAACCTGTTCTGTTCTATAACGATTGCTTTTTTCAGTTTTCTTTTTTTGTTAAATTGATAAAACATTTCTATTCAAAGATGACCCTCATTTTTATTTCTACAAAACGAAAAACAAAATTTAAAATTTATCCGTTAGCTTCTTTTATCAATTCAACTTTTATAAATAATGCTTTGATGAAACTATGCCATTATTAATTATTTGAAAATAAATCAACATTCTAAATATGATAAAGTAAAATTTATTACAATTAACTTTTAAAAGTCTATTTGTAAATATAATATGATTACATGCAAACATAAATTTATTTATTTTGAGTTGGGTGTTTTTTCTTTGGTCATGTTGATTCTAATGAAACTTTAAAAATTTGTGTTACCTGTTTCCTTCTTCATTTGGTTCTGTGTAGCCATCAGATGTTTTGGATTCTGAAGCAAAGTAGGCACCATCACCATACAATGCTCGCTTTACCACTCTAAAGTCAATACCTTGATTTACAATGCGATCAACAATGTCTGCTTTGGTACCATGGAACAGTTGTTGCTCATTTGCACCATCTAGGCCATAATTTCGGTCCATGATTTGTTTTTTCCTGAAATTTGAATAATTTGTATAATTATTTATTATAATTCACAAACAATTATTAGAAGTGTTACAACTGTCACAGTTAATTCTACATATGATCTCAACTATTGTTCAACATAACAAGAACTTCTCACTAAAATCCTTGTTACAAATTTCTTAGGACATCAGTATGACATGGTTCATATGCAGCATGGAAATCCTGGAAGTATAATATGGAATTTCAAAATTAATTTGACAAATTCTGGTAAATTCTTTAAATTTTAGTTTTGTTACCGAATGTTCTAATTTTACTCATCCTGTGATTAAATTTTATTTTCCTCTCTAATGTTATGATAGTTAAGTTTTTATTTTAATCAGCTGCACTTTTTGATTCAACGATGCTATCAAAGCACATATCTCTGAACATGTGGTTTTCTTATTTCCCCACTTAAATTACAGACTAGTATGAATGATGTGATGTGATAATGTGATACGGTGGATGCAGTCTGCTCATGAAGGTATATGACAGGGAGTGTAAAATGAATTTACTTTAGTATGATGATGAGATATAACATTAGATGTGCTAAATAGAAAGCTAAATTTCCTCCAACTGCATTTAATGTGTCAAATCAGACAAAGACATTTTTACAACAAAATCTGCTGTCAGTTTTAGGAAAACATCACTGATCTGAAGTCACAGATTTTCTTTTATTAAAAGCTAAATCATTAATTACATTTTTTTTCTCAAATCTTAAAATATGTCATATTCAAACACTTATATAAAATGTAAGAAAATTAGGTTCAGAATACTGAATACATACAAAGCAAAAGGTTCCCATCTGTCAAGATTCTGAATTCTGTGTATTGCTATGACAGATTTTGTAGGGAGCGTCCTCTTGAAATCATTAGAAACTTTCTGATATTCTTCAGATGTCAAGGGGTCTTTATAACTCAGAGAGATTTTCTGGACCTTGACACCTTGTTGCATGGACTGCCAGTACGAGGGTGAATCAATGGCTGTTTTTGATTTAGTTCTAACATTTTGAGCAGCTCTGAAAGTAGAAGTCATTTTAGAAATATTACTTAGTTATAAACTTTTAACAATTCTGTATCTGAACATGAGTTTTAACTCATAAATTTAAATAACTCAAGTGCAGTCATCAATATAACTAAGATAATGTTTTAATATTCAGCATAGAGCAGTCTAAAGGAGGAAGTGACTGCATTTCATGTGGCTAGCTAAAGTGTTTAGTATAGAATATTGCAACTGCATTTATTTACTGTGTTAAAAAAAAACAACTTGGAAAAGAGAAATTCATAATTCTGCTTATAAAGAAATCCTAGCATTTACCTCATCAGTACCCTGGCTAATTCTTTGTTTTGTATCAGGTCTATGGTTGTATTGCCATCTTTGTTTTTTATTGTGAGATTTGCTCCTTGATCAGCCAGCATGTAAAGAATATCAATAGATGTATCATCTTTTTCTGTTATCTCATTCCCATCCTGGATAAAAGTGTCCTGAAATGAACAACACAACATCAGACAACAACATATAAATTTATTATTGTTTTAATGATGTTACTGTTTCAATGTTATCATAGGTGCTACAAATACATGGTCTATTAAAATTCTTTATACATCCAAGTAATTATTTTATTATCATCATTCAAAAATTTTGCGATAGTAAAAGTAACTAATAATATTACAAGACATTTATAATATTTACACTCACTAACTTAAGCTGATACTGTAGTTTTATGACGTTAGTAGAAACTTTAACACAAGCAGATCCATCTCTACATGATGACATCACAAATTTTAAATAATGCATAATATACTTCAACATAAAACTTTTATCAAATTAATATTTTTCTTTCCTAAATAACTTACTAGCAATTTTAAGGAAGGTTTTTTAAGAACCAAATGTGATGGTGTATTTCCATTGATATCCTGAGTATTTACATCTGCATCTATCAAAACATAAGAGCAAAATTATAGTACATTTTCACACCCCCTACCCCAGACACATACTAACACAGACTATGACACAGATGTGGACACTTACATATACACATACAGATGCAAACAGACCCATCCACTGACATATTGACACACAGACACATGAACTAAACAAACACACACACTGAAAAATATCCTAAGAAATAAGCAATAGGTAAGCAGAAAAAATAATTTTAACATAATCTCACTTGTGAAAAGAAGAACGTCAACAATAGGCAAAGATTTCCTGATCATAGCCAGGTGAAGAGGTGTCTGGTGACTGTTATCCTTAACATTTACATCAGCTTTTCCCTAAAATACAATGTTAAATCCTTATGAGAAGCAGCATCAAAAGTTAAATATAGGCAGTGATAGGTCTAGAATAAGATAAAGATTTAACTTTCTGAGAAAATAAAAATGTTATATGTTTCCTAATGGAGATATGAATAATTAATGAAAAATAAATCCATCTTGATGTTCCTACTGGAGATATGCATGAATTAAGTAATGAAAATAAATCCATCTTGATGTTCTTACTAGATATAAATAATGTAATGAAAATAAATCCATCTTGATGTTCTTACTAGATATAAATAATGTAATGAAAATAAATCCATCTTGATGTTCTTACTAGATATAAATAATGTAATGAAAATAAATCCATCTTGATGTTCCTACTGGATATAAAAATAGTATAATAGAAGACCAATCATTCATTGTGCTCCTACTAGATATAAATAATGTAATAGCAATTCATCACTTATCTCTTAATGAAAATGAATACCTTACTAAGAAGACAGCTGACAAGAGACCTGTATCCATTGATAACTGCAATGTGCAGTGCAGTGTATCCTCCTTTCTTTGTCTTTAGGTTGACAACTGATGGCTGATTTTTAAATATCAGTTCAGCTAACCTGAAATTAAAAGAAAAATATTTTTTATCACTTACTTTATATGTGCACAAACATTTTCAAATAATTATCAACAATATAAGGAAAAACCAAGTTTTTTTTTTTTTTTCACTATCCACACTTTCAGAAATCGATAGAGAGCATTAATTTGAAAATAATGAGATTATAAAAAGTGTTATTTACTAGATATGAAACAATTGTTAACAATATAGTCTAGCACTGTTTGAATGTATTGACAATAAGTAGTCATTTGAGTCTACAAATCAGTGAGTGAGTGAATGATATCCCAGGTCGTAAAACAATTTAGCTATTGTGTCAGACAGAGGTATAAAAATGATTTATATATAAAATTAAATGGTAAAACTGTATAAAAATATACTGTCTCATGTGGTGCTTAAAATAATTACCCTTTATGTTAACATGTCTTTATTGGAAAAATAAAAAAATAAACATCTTTGTATCACTATGCCAATTAAAGGATGTTCCAGCTTCAGGTGTTGTAAACTTGGAGGCACAAAAAAAATGTGTCAGTTAAATAAGATATTGGGATGAAGCCTTTTTTCATTAGTTCCAGGGCTTTAAAGTCTGCCCAAACTTCAAGAGTAATAAACATACTGAATCAAGCAATCTCATGGAAATGTCAATGTCTGACTGAAAAAACACTGCACATCACAGAATTCCCATCCAGGTGATTCATCTGAATTGATAGAAATTCAGTCACAGTATCTTCCTCAAATGTCTACTAAAAGTTGCTGATATATAGATGCATCTGAACAATGTTTTTTTTTTTTTTTTTTTTCAAATGCCCCAAATCTAGCACAGTCTTTGGTGGTTAAAATAAATAATATAATATGTCAGAGAAATCAGTTCTGGCAACAGATTAAATACTGCATGATAAAAAATCCAAAAATAGGTATGGCACTTGGCCTCACATCAAATATATATTTATTATCAGAAACTGCATTTCAAGTAGGATGTTTTGGTAATGATTTTATCTTCATACTATATAGCAGAAACAGTCAGTCTGCAAACATTTGGATGAGGATGCCTTTTTTTTAAAATCAGTTCCAGGGCTTTAAAACTATCTACAGGTACAAGCTCTCTCCAATACAAAGTCTGAACACTCCAGAAACAAAGTCTAAGATCTTGGCTGTATATATATATATATATATATATATGTGAGTAACAGTTATGGCATTTATTCAATGAATCCATAATCCAATTTAGACCTTACAAAAGATCAACAAAGTAGGAGCATATATTACTGCCTGTAACTTTTCAGGGTCTTTAAGATATTTTTAACATATTTTTGATGGAGTACCAAGGACAACCTTTCCACCACAGGATTTGGATTTTTATCCAGAAATAGTTGTGGATTTAAATGTAGATCTCTTTTATGGCAGATATACATACAATTTCTCTGAGTCTTTGAAAACTAAAACCATTATCTGATGCCCATTGCTGAAGTTTATTCATGCAAAGCTGCAGCTGACACTGGATGATATTAATTTGGATGATCTCTTGCAAATCAGAAAGAACAATCAATACCAAGTTTTAAACCCTGAGTGATGCTGTTAATTTTCACTGAAAATATAGTTTTTGATTATCCTGAAGTACACCCATCTCTTGCAAATTTGAAAATGTAGATGTCATCCAAGATTTGTAAAAATCTTTTTTAAAAAGTTATCTATAACAATAGGAGGGTGACCTCTTAGAATGAAGCTATGGAAGTCCTTCATAATACCATTCTTCCTCATTATATCATAAGCTTTCTCCAAATCAAAACACACTGAAACTAGGTGTTGATTGTGTATGAATATTTCCCTACAAAATATTTCAAATCCAACAAGTTGATCAATCGAGTTACATCTGGTCATGAACCCATGCTGCATTTAAGTAATAAAGAAACCAGACAAATCTGCAACTGATAATTCATTTCATTGTTTTACAGATGCAGTTTGTCAAGGAAACAGGGTAATAATTAGCAGGACTTGATGGATTCTTAACAGCCTTTGGAGCAGGAATGACTATAACTGTCCTCCAATCAGAAGGAAAGTCACCAGAAATCCAGATTTCATTAAAATATTTAGAAGAGCTGGGTAAACATGTAAGTAATTAGTAGTATGGACACTACCAGAAGGGTTGGGACTAATTTTCATGGAGAAATCAAGAAAAAGAGACAAATTACAAAGGGTCTGATCTATGAAAGTGACTGTACCATTTACAGAGTGAAAATATGTATGGCTGTTATCATTAAAAAGAATCAAGTCTTTTTAGAGAATTAAATCTTCCAATTATTTACCTCTGTTTTTCACCTTCTTCATATTCCTACAAGGTGTGATGATGCCTGAAATCTCCCATTAGAATAAAAAGGGACAGGAGTTGGCCTACAAGATCTTGAAGGTCCTTAAGATTAAAACTGAAATGTTTCGGAGGAGGTAAATAAACTGAACACATAGTTTTATGACTGCAGCCAATAAGTTTAGTATTTTATGCAACTTTACTCTGGGAAATATTTTCATTAACAAGAAAGAAAACTTTCTTGGAAACTCTGTTTTTGATTTCCTTGAATTTGTGACTAATAATATTAGTGTCTTTGGGGGAAGTTTTCTGAAAACATATTTAACAACTAATTCATCAAAAGTGGGTCAAATCCAGGGAGCCTGATGAGCCTCTTGAAAGATTCTTAGAATCCTGAGAGATCTGTACTGATTTAGAATAAACTGTCTTTACTTTAGCATTCCATTTCTTTGTTTTCTGAATGTCAGAAATCTTTTTAAATTTATCCTCATCATTTGACCATGTTACGTTAGTCTAATAGCAGCAGCATATGACAAGTCCTACTAATTATGAAGATTAATCAACATTTTTCTAGCCTCAGGGAATTACAGATAAGTAGTACCATCTTTGTTCCTAGTAAAATTAAACAAATCAATAGCTGTTAGCTGCATGAACTCTGGACCAAAGTGAAGAATTGTCAGTGGCAATGTACTTAGTTGCAGACATCAATCATGACTCAACCACCAGGATCCCATCATCCACTTCACATGTCACATCTCACAACAAACAAGGTGCCTCATTCGAGGAGGTGGTGCAGTTACTGGTCATTTTAAGAATGTTCTCGTTTTCAATTTTATTTCTAAGAAATCATTGTACAACTTTACATTTATGTATTTTCAGGTAGTGGTTACATCATACAAAATATAAACCTAGGATTACATGAAAGACAATGATATAATAAAAATAAAAGCAAAGAGTGTTCACATACTCAAAATGTTCTTCAGGTACAGCCAGTATGTGATAACCAGACTATAATGGGTTTGTTTCAGGAACAATTAATATTCTAATTAGCTAAGTTGTTTAAAATTTGTTTCATGATGATACTTTATAGCGATCATCTTAATGATATGTGACTACAAAGTTTAAAATAATAATAATAATAATAATAATAAAATCTTTAAAAAATTCTGATAAAGGCAACTGACTGACTTGACAGCTGAAAGCCATACATACTTTTCTTTATTATTCATTACAGCCACATGAAAAGCAGACATCCCCTCACTGTTGAAAATGTCACATCTAATTTTCTTCACCTTCATCAACATCTCACAAATTGGGTAGTTATCCATAGCATCATGGAGTGGAGTGTCTCCATCATTGTCCTTTTGTCAGAACAAACTCAATGTTTACATAATATAAGAGATCATGTTTTCAAAAATAATTATATAAAATTATATGATTAAGAAATAATTTTATAAATCACAATAAATTGACAATTAATAGATGCAATACAAAGTTAAAACTTTATTATAAAGCTACAAGAATAAATGTATCAATGCAAAATTTGCAAACAGGAATAATAATTAGAAAAGGGCATTTTTTGAATTAGGTGGGTTTTTGGGTTGTTTTTTTCTATAACATAATTAGAATCAAGGCTCAAAATTAAATAAATATATATTTAAATGTATTTTGTGAACTTCAGTTGAAAATACATGAATAAGGTACTGAGGAAAAATATACTGTGCCATTGTATTAAAAATTAATCTCTCTCTCTCTCTATATGTGTGTGTGTGCCTATATATATATATATATATATATAGACACACACATACACATGCATATACACCTTTGAATAAATAAAAAGAAAATATGTGACATGTTAATAAAAAATGAATACATATATAACCTGTGTGTTAACATCACATCCCTTGTCAGTGAGGATTTTCACAATTTCTTTATTGTTTGCAGTCACTGCTTGGTGACATGGTGTCAGTCCTTTTTTATTCTTTTTGTTCATGTCAGCACCTTTATCAATTAGGATTTTCACAATTTCATCTTTGCCTCTGAAAAACATAATAATCATGAAATGACACAATGTTTATCTGTGTTACATAAAAGTATAATTACAGCATTAAAGAGAATAGCGATGCAATAATTTAAAGATACACATTTAACTTACAGTGAAACCACATGATGAAGTGATATGTTATACAAATGTTATATATTTAACATACTGTTAAACAGCATGATGAAATGATCTGGTGTATAAAAATCTAGATATAAATTGTAAAATAGTATGATGAAGTGATCTTATATAAAGAAAGAGATTTAACTTACTGTGAAATGTTAAAAAAAATACCAATCTAACTATGAAGCAGCCAGTTGAAATATGTTGTATAAAGATACAGATACATCATAAAAAAACAGCATGATGATACAAAATTATATATATATATATATATATATATATATATATTTACATCTTAATAAAACAGCATGATGAAATGAAATGATATTAAATAAAGATATAGATTTAATTTACTATGAAATAGCATGATTAAGTGATCACATATAAAGAAAGAAATTTAACTTAGTGTGAAATAATGTTAAATAAATACTCATCTTACTATATAGCAGCTAAATGAAATGATATGTTGTATAAAGATTTAACTTCCTCTGAAGTGATGTTATGTAAAGTTTAACTTACTGAGAAACAGCAAAATGAAGAGCAGTGTCTCCTTCTTCGTCAACCAGATTTGGATCAGCTTTATACGATAAGAGAATTTTCACAACTTCACTGCTACCTGTGTAGCAAGCCAGTTGTAATGGACTGTTTCCATCAACAGTCTCATTCACCTGCATATATGTATACACCTTTTCTTAATAAAACCTTTCATTATGGAATAAAAATATTTTATTTCTGATCATCATTTCTCTTATTATATATATTTAAAATTTTGTGCATTACAAAATGCCCCAAATATGTAGTCTGAAAACAAATAAAAAGAAAAATAAAGAAAAAGAAAAATCCCTCAGTAATCTTAGTTTGATGGTTAATGTCAGTTACTCTGAACTGGTTTAACTGTTGTGTTTAAAACTGTACATAGTTATAGAGTCAACACACTGATTAAAACCTCTTCAATATACATGTCACAAAATTTGATTTAAACCTAATTTGAGATAACTTTGAATTTATCATGTGCAATCTAGCAGAGACTGAAATATCTTTAACTGATGAAATATGAATAATAAAAAAATAAAAAAAATTGTAATTTGTTACCAAGGTGGAACTGACCAGCTCATATACTTTATATTTCATATGAAAATATCTTTGAATGTGGTACAAAAATACACATTTTTGCAATAGTATTATGGAAAAAATGCTATGACATTAGAACTATGATGTTGCTTTTAGGATTATGAAAATAATCTGATCAAAAAAGGATTATTGGAAACAATATAATCAAACTAGGACAATGGAGAAAAATCCTGTCAAACTAGGAATTAGTTTACGATGTTAGCAAACAAGGATTTGGAAAAAGATGTTATCAAACAATAACTATGGAAAAGATCAATGGTAGGGGGAAAAAATAGAATTATGGAAAAGATCTTACCAAACCAGGATTATTGGAAAGAATTTCTTTGACAGTTTTGATGTCTTCCTGTGCTGCTGCTTCTATAAGTCGTTCAGATAAACTGATTTTATCTCCCTTCTGTATCAGTGACAAAATCATTTCACTAATGTTACTCCCTATGTCTGAAAATGCTAAAAAAAAAATATCATTCGTATGAAAACTTTTATTTTTTATTATTTTATTTTTTTAAATTTATCTTTCCAATTCATTTTCAAAAAATGAATAGATGTTAGGTATAGTACATTTATTTATTTACAGCAATATACTTTTATTTTGAATAAACTTATTTTAAAATAAATAAATTTTAATTTGTTTGTGTTGTTTATCATCTAATTTATCATTCCAATTGATTGTTAAAAAAGGATGAATTTAGAGTATTGATTATTTATTTATTAGCAGCAATTTGTTGTTGTTTTTTTGTTGTTGTTGTTCATTCTGTTTGTTGTTTATCTGTTTTATTGACAACATAGAAATGAACATTATCTTAATATATAACTTTGCTATAAGTTACAGAATAATGATCAGTACACTGAGATAGGAATTCGTCTAATTCTTTGTACATCAAAACCTACTAAGAACTTCATCTCAAGAAGTACCAGTACATCATAATTATAGAAAGTTGGTGTTTGCAGACTGATAAAAACTTTATTAGATGTTTTTTGTTAACAGTCTATATATGACATCCCATGATATTTTCAGCAAAACTGTTTGACATCAGATGAAATTGACTGTAATTTTAATTCATATCTCTTGAACAGCTCTGTTTTAAAGTGAATAATACAATTGAATAGTTACTTACCACCAGGAATTATTTCCATTGGTGTCTCTGATACCTGGTGTTTTGATCTATTCTCATCAGCTGACTCTACATACTGACAACACACAGGACTAAACATCCACTGCTGTTCTCCTACTTTGACTGTCAGGTCACCATCATCATCAACAGCTACAATGATTCCTAACTCACCAAGAGCCTGGCATCAAATCCACATTAATAATTATGTTAAGTAAGAGAAAGTAACTCATACAAACTAGCTAGGTTATACATGATCTATTTGACGTCATTTTGTGATTGTGTTACATGATGTTTGAATTTTCAGAAACGAAATATAAACAATTTAAAAATAATTTTAATTCCATTCACTGAGAAAATTAGAAACTTTACATCGCAGAAAGAAATAAAATACTGGGATAAAAAATGAAATCAATTATACTAGTCATAATAATGAACTAATTGACTAATCAAATTTCAAATAATATCAAAATGAACTTAGTGCTGCTCACTGGAGTTTACAAAACAATCTGAAATGAAATCAAGATAAAAATAAATTTATACTTTTTCCATTTCATCATTCCAGCCACCATGTCCTTCCTGCAGCTCCTGAACAGCATTGATGTTTTCCAGAATTTGAACAGTCTCACCAACAGAAAATGAGTGAATCTGAAAAAAGTGAAAACAGTAGATGTGAAACACATAAATATTTCTTAATTCATAGTAAAGAAAAAAAAAGAAAACATAAATTATATTAAAAATATATATAGAATATTTAGATACATATAGATATTTCTTTACTTTAAAATACATAGAAAATAAATGACCCAAATAAATACTTCTGAAAAATAAACAGAACAGCATAAAATGGAATTTCGTTAAAAAATAAATAAAACAACATAATAAATATTACAAATATATCATTTTAAATTAAAAATAAAGAAAAGACCAATTAAAAATGAAGAAAAAACATTAAAGCAATACTTTTCAAAATTAAATTACATAAAGACTATAGAAATATTTCTTTAATTATATCTAAAGAACCCAAGATAAAACAAATGTACAATTTAAATTAAAATTAAATAAATAACAGATTACCTTAGTTAATACTGATCTATAGAAATACCATGTTTGTGCATCTTCATACTGAACTTTTGCTATACTTGAGTTTTCTATTTCAATGATTGTTCCTAACTGTGACAAATACTTGAAAAAAAAAAAATAATAATAATTATAAAAACTAAAAACATTAATAATAATAATAATAATAATAATAATAATAATAATAATAATAATAATAATAATATAAGGACAATAGTGTTGCTCTGATATTAAGATATCCTCTAGTCACTACTGACCGCAGAAGAAAGATATTTGCATAATTTTATTTTATAAACACAAACACACACACACACACACACACCACATTTATTTTCATTTGGTAATTATTGTGAATAAATAAACATTTATGTTATAATTAATTAAAGTAAATAAATACAAACATCAGATATCTTTTCATGCCACATTCCTTTAGTTTCTGAAAAAATTTTCTTCACCACTTTGGCATCTATATCCACTTGTACCTTGTCTCCAGGTTTCAGCTGATATTCTGACTGGCTTCTCACATCTAAACCAATAAACTACATTGGTTAATATTTTATCTTCATCATTATCGTCCTCATCATAATCTCATCATGTGGATCATCATTATTACTATTATTATTTAATATTATTATCTGTGATAATTTAATCAAAGTAAAAAAAAAAGATATTAAAATGAAAGTCAAAAACTATTATGAGCTTCTGTGGTACATCTATAGTGCTTCTTTTAAAATTAACTAAAATTATTAAAACTTAGTATGAGTAACAGGTTTATACAGATTAAAAAACATTGTTTTTAATTAGTTTGTTAATTTATCGTTTTGATATTATTTGTTAGTATAGTTGTTATGTATTTGCTGGTAGTTTAAGAAACACACCTAACACAGGAAGATGCTGTGGAAAGTAATACATGCTTTGTGTTTCAGCAATCAGAATGAGATCCATACAACCTTCTCCTCCACATCTGTAGTTATTCATTGAACCTTTTTGCCACTTAACTTCAACACCACCTCTATAACTATTTCTTCCCCACTTTACTAAACGTATGACTTCACCAGCTTCTTTACTGCCACCTAAATTTTAAGACAAAATAAAAGGAAAATTTCTTTGAAAAGATGCAAAATTCAGATTTCATAATTTTCAAAACAGAAAAAGATATTTGTTAAAGGAATTTAAATGAAATGAGTATAATTAATTACCTTTATGATTACAAAATAGTGTGATGCTTATTGTCACAATTATTGTAGGGGAAAGTTAATCTCACTTCAACTGTTATTTTTGTTGATATCTCACCATTCAGTCTATGTCATATCATATCACCTGTCATACTACATAATAACAGGTGACACAAAAATTAGTTGTCCATTTTGATCCATGATTATATTACTGAGTGAGCTCAATATTTATGAGGATTTTAATATCTCAGGTGAGTGGCAGCACACAGAATCTAAACCTTGTATGAATATTTTCTTTCTACAATTTCAATGAAATGTTTTCCACTTTTATTTGTAATATTTGTCAGATTATTTCTTTTTGTATTATATATTAATGAAAATATAAAATTTCAGTAGGTATCACATTAATAAATATAGAGGAACATATCATTAATTTCATCAGGTAGTTCCTCAAATAAAACATCAAATAATTGATAAATAATAACACACAAAGATTATAAAAATCAGTCTTATGATTAGTATAAAATTACTAAACTTCTTGGTGTTAATTCTTCTAATTGTAAAATTTTAAAAGAAAAAACTCCATTTTTGACCATAAATGTATTTTAACATAGTAAGAAGTACACTACTGACCTCATTATGAACTCTTTACTGCGAAAATACTTACCATCCTGATTACTCCACTTCCAGTGTAACCCTCTCTTAACACTAGCACCTGGTAAAATTCCATGCACAGTTTCTGGTTTTAGCAAATTTCTTGAATCTATAGGCACTCTAAAAATTATATTAACAGAAATGAATATGTCCTGTTTCAAACGTGACTATTATATATATTTTAATAAAAATATTGGAAGTAAATAATATTATTAAGCAATAATACATACCTTTTTGAAATCGTTTGAGAAGATAAATTAGTATTAAATTCAGCAAAAATAAATGTGCAAAACTCTTAATAGTAAAAGGTATTTTTATTATTATTATTATTATTATTATTATTATTATTATTATTATTTTTTTTTTTTTTTTTTTTTTTTTTTAATGTAATCTCAGGTTTGCTAACTTACAGTGTAGATTGCTGTGTTTGATGGAGAAGGAAAGGATGACTAAGATCATGTTTTCCACTCATGTAACACAGAGTGCAAAGGTCGAAGTCACTGCAGGTAGCACAATTCCATCGCATACCTTCTATTGGATCCTTTTTGCAAATATCACATGCAATACCGTCATGAACACAACCTAAAAGTTACATAATACTGTTTTTGTGAGTTAATGATGATGATGATGAGGAAATAATCATTACTTTCTAAATATGGTAAAATGTTATATATCAATAACAATGGAAGACATACAAAAACTAGTTACACTAAAAAGGTCTGAAAAATGGACGCAAAATAATTTAATTTGGAAGTTTAAAAATTTCCGAGAGCTCACAGAAAATTCAGATCGAAATTAATATGGCTGCGTCGAACGCCGATTAGTGTTTACAAGCGTTTAAATACGTATGCCTTCATAATACAATCAATTTTACATAATAATTTGGGGAAATATGTCATTTAATCAATGCCTCGCATACATAGATGTCTATTATTGAGTAGAAATTTTCTGCAAAGGTCGAAACCTTTTGTTGTTGTTGTTGTTTTTTTTGGTAACTTTGACGTGATACCATCTCATACTCGTTTCGTTTACGACGTCGCCAGCCAAAATTAAAAAAAAAAAAATAATGATAAAATAATAATAAAATAATATAAAATAAATAATTTTCACAGACCCTGGCGCGTGAATATGAAGATAACTATTCTCATTAGGTACCATAATGTGGACACGTTACTTTGCTAAAACTCCATACCAGACACCTCTCAGTACGAAGTTGTAAAACGATACTTCAAACCATTATATTCTTTTTTATATATATTTATTTCCTTTTTCAATGCATTAGAGGTCGTATTTACCTGTAAAAAGCAAACTGATCACGTTTTATCTGAATGATTGCCTTGATACATTCAGTATAAGGCTTGAATCAGTTTTAAAACAGAACATTTTTTTTTTAAAAATTGAAGGTCCGTCAACCGGCCTTATAAAATGTTTAGTCTTTTTCGTTAAAACAAAAAGCATTCAACTTCTAAAACATGTACTATTATGTATGCAAACAATAAGTTTCCTATTTTTATTTTTAAAAAATCATTGGTCCATGCTACTTAGATTATCATTATGGTTATTTATGACTTCAAATTAATAATTTATTAGCGAGAAAACAAAATTACTCCAAGATTGTTTACCTCTGTAGAAAATAAAATGACATTTTTGCTTTGGTTTTCTTTAATATTCTTGATTCACTTTTTTAGAGATAATTTGATTTTGGTTCAGAACGGACGCTGGTGACAGACGACATCTATCTGTAGAAGGGACATAACTGATGTTGTATTTCCGCATGATATTCATGCTTTAGAGATTTATAAATAAATAAATAAATAAAATAAAATAATCATTATCTTGTGATATACATATGAATTTATTACTACTACTATTTTATTTTTATTTTCAAAACATTCGAAAGATTCAAAGAAAAACCTGTAATTCTGTTTATTTTAGAAACGATTTCGTACTTAATTTTGAGATTAACACGAACGACATCTACAGAAGGGACGTAACTAATACTTTATTTTTCGTAGTATTTTAGAGGTTGAGAATTTATTATTTGTCGGAGCCCTCGTCGAATAACTAACTACATCTTGTTATTTAAAGATTTCTGAGAATAAAATTTAGCTTGTTCACTGAACTTGACGCAAACAAAACAGTGGTGTTCTATTAATAGTGTGATGTAAGGGGAATAACTGTAATAAAGCGAATGATTTGTACATGTCAGAGTATGAGAAAAGAGGGCTAATAAATCCATCGAAGTCTTACATGCGTTCGCGACATCTATGCTGCTGCATAATTGTGTAGCTACATAAAAGTGCTCCAGAACAACAAGAATATTTCCTTAAACCCTTGTATTAATTCTTTCAGAATAAAACCATTTCGAGTTTCAGTACAGTGCACAACGTACTGACAATAAACAACTGACGTATTATGATAACTAATTTATGAAAATTTTTCTTAGAAGAAAGAAATAATGAACGTATCGATATAGATATCATTTGTTAATATTTTTCGAATCTTACCTATTTAAAGAGAGTTTGTTGGGTTTTCGTTTATTTATTTATTTAGTTAGTGGGTTAGTTTTCATGATCTAAATCACGGAGTAATAATTACTCTGCTAGCTCAACAGCAACAACAACAACAACGAAAAACTAATATAATATTAGGTGTAAAAAATCTGATAGATTTTTTTTCTTTTTCTAAATAGTTTACCTGTCGGTGCGTTATCATATATTTTGAGTTCGTGTCGTCCATCATATCCAGCACGATAATGACCTTCGTGACCTATATCCCATATGACCTTCACCTTGCCATTAGCGACATCCTCTTTCACAACAGTGCCAAGACAACCTTCGCCACCATCTTTCCCTTCACCAGCCCAGTCTGGACCTCGAACTACACGTGTTCCTACCGACATCACTCTAAGTCTCTTTCAAAAAGAATTAAATGGAATAATTTTGCAGTGAAAATATTTATCTGTATGTCTGCCTATCTATCTATCTGTCTATTTATCTATATATATATATCTGTCTATCTATCTGTCTGTATATCTATCTGTACTATTATCCATCTGACTGTCTGCCTGCAGGTCTGTCTATATGTCCATCTATCTATCTATCTATCTATCTATCTATCTATCTATCTATCTAGCTATCTAGCTATATGTCTGTCAATCTATACGTCTGTCTGTCTGTCTATATTTCTATTTATTTGTCTGTCTATATTTCTATTTATGTATTGTCTATATTTCTATTTATTTGTCTGTCTCTCTGTCTATCTACACAGAGTTGTACGTTTCTCTAGCAGACTCTGAGATGAGCGGTCATCTACGATGTACGGACAGTTTTCCAGGGCCCATTTCTTTTCACTGGATATGTCCCTTAGATCAGCGGTCACCTACAGAACGCGATTTTGGAAAGCATTTTAAAATTATAATTCAACTGCTAAATGTATTTGGATTTTTTCTCCAATATTAATAATTTTATTGTTGTACGGCAGTTTTATACTATATTTTCTGCGCTGCACAATGCATTCTGGAATTGTCACTTCTGTCGAATACAAGAATCTGCGAAATGCAGTCGCTTGGCTGTTAAACCGCGCGAATTCACCCCATTTGGTACACAACTTTGATGATGTTTAGCGGTCTTTGGGGTCGATAAAATGGTGCGGCTGGCACGATTTGGAGCTCTGTCTCGATTTCAAATTCAATATTTTGCTAAAACATAAATATAATTTATGCTTATTATGACTGTTATGAACTGCAAAAGTACGATTTATTTACATTTGTCAGTGAACTCGATATGTTTGTTTTAGAGTTTAGCAGAAAGCTCTGGCGCTTGATGTAATTCTCGGCCACGGTTTATGTTTGTTATGGGTTCTGGTGTGGTGGATGTGAACAACGATAGTAAATAGGTTATTATGGAAAATAATAAAATTGCCTGTTATTTTTGTCCCTCTGATGAGGAGACACCTGCGTTGTAGGGACACTTTTGCTTGGCTCCACAGGTGTCCTTACAAGACAGGTTCCATTCTGTGTGTGTGTGTGGCTCGCTCAGCTGAATGCAATTAATAAACATATTTTTACTACTACTGATAACTGATAAAAATGATAATATTTATAAAAGGGTTATTATTCATCATTACACATTTCTTAATTTGCTAAGCAAGTCATCCTTATTATAAATATTTCCAATACCTTTGCAGATTTATATATAAACGTTTACACATATACCGTAATTAATTTTGAAAACAAAACCAAAGCTAAAAACGAAGACAAAAACGAAAAAAAAAAAAATATATATATATTTAAATAAATACAAAATATAACCGTCTAAAGGTTTTAATAATTTTTGCAAGTATTATGATGATGATGATGATAATAACGATTATTATTATTATTATTATTATTATTATTATTATTATTATTATTATTATTATCGTTATTATTATTCTGTTTATATGAGTCTGGACATTAAAAAATCATTTTTAGATTTCCTTTGAATAGACATCTTACGAAATACGCGGTTTAACGTTTCCTGAGTAGGGATCATGTATCATATATCGAGACAATAGTTGTGACAAGTTTTTACGTGTTTGTCTAAATTACATCCTGGTATGTAAAATGTTGTGGATTAAATGTATATTATTGTTATGTTTCATTTCACCGCAAAACTCAAACTAAATATATCTTCTTTAAAGTATAAACAATTTTTTTATATTACTAGGTTTACCGTATCTGGTTAAAACTGTCAAACTTACCGGGTAAACGGTGTAGTTGTTATCTTGTTCTGCATTCTGGTCGTTCGACGTTGCCTCAGTCTTCGTAGCAATTATCAACACAGAAATCTGCATGACAAAGGCATGTCGGGAACGTTTCAAATATAGACGACCCGTCAGACTACAGTGATAATTAGTTTATAGAGCATTTTTATCTGCTACAGTAGTTACCATTTCGCGCTTCGTAGCGGTCAAGTTCGATTTCCTATTCACAAGATATTACTCTTACTATTATTATTATTGTTGTCGTTGTTGTTATGCAATGGACTGCTAGAAATTTAAATTAAACAAATGTTAAATTTAAATTAAATAAATGTATGAAATACAACCGTACATTTTCTCCTTTTGCTTCTTGTTATCAAAAAAACAGCTCAAGTCACACAGCGTACGCACCGAAACACCACGGTCCATTTCTTTCTCAACAGCTCTACTTTACCTTGGATCGACATGGACTGGTGTTTACGTTTTGACACCATGAGAGATAGTTTCACTTGTCTTAGAAGCCATAGCTAGGTGAAGTTGAAGCGAAATAAGCTAAGAATCTCACAGAATTGCGGTATCACAGAAGTGCAGTGTAAATAATGTAAATAAGCACGCCCTACACATAACGCCATCTGTGGCTGCCCAGTAAACAATTCTCTATGTAATTTTGTCCGGACTAAAGGAGGTGCCGGGAATTCGGTGGTGTACCTGCAGTATAAATAGGTGAAAGACTTATCCTCGTGGAGCTGGTTACGATTCGATATGCTGGACACTCTCTTGTGTCCTGCCTAATACTAATTTTAGTAATAATCCCTTTCTGTTTCCTTCCCAAAAACTATTTTTCTACGGCAGACACGCCCGCTGACCTGTGAGAAAGCATGCCTGTCGTACACGTGCTTCGCAATAGCACGCTCTGTTTAGCACGTTAAATTTTTCCCCAGGTCCCAGATCCTCTTGGGGAATCCCCGAAGAGGTCACATGTACTGAAAGTGTACGGATCATAGTGAAGCCGCAATAGCGCTATTCAACTCGTTCGTTGTAATGTATCACACTTCTATGCTACATATCAGTATTAACAAAATTATTATTAACTGGCGCGTGGTCCAAAACTTCAATACGTTTTTGAGTTTTATTTTAATACCATTTGTACTTATTAAATTATCACAGATAATACTATTAAATAATAATAGAAATAATGATGATGCACATGTTGAGATTATGATGAGGAGGATAATGATGCAGATAAATTATAAACTAATGTATTTTGTGGGTTTAGATGTGAGAAGCCAGTCAGAATATCAGCTGAAACCTGGAGACAAGGTACGAGTGGATATAGATGCCAAAATAGTGAAGAAAATTTTGTCAGAAACTAAAGGAATGTGGCATGAAAAGATATCTGATGTTTATTTACTTTAATTAATTATAATATAAACATTTTTATAATCACAATAATAACCAAATAAAAATAAATGTGTGCGTGTTTATAAAATAAAATTATGCAAGTACCTCTCTTCTGCAGTCAGTAGTGACTGAAGGATATCTTAATATCAGAGCAACACTATTGTCATCATTATTATTATTATTATTATTATTATTATTCACATATTTATTTATATATATTTTATTTTTTATATGGTGTCTGAATAATAGGAAGCTTCTATCAACCAATTAATAATGCTGAGACATAGACAGTCGGTGACAGCCCGATTTTTATATCTGAAGCAGTCATTGGCTGTAATAGATTCCTTTCCTAGTGAGAGCCAGACGTTTACAGGACTGAGAAAAATGTTCCATGTTTCTCCTAAACTTGGCAGAACATATGATTAATTCTAACAAGCTCAGTTTGAATTAGTGTCTTGAAATGAGAGACTGGTGAATGATAAAATAGAAAGAAAATTAGAAATAAATAAATAGACGAAACGATAAATAAGCTTGAAATGAACCAATTAATAAAAAAGAAGGAACAAAATAATGATAATAATAATAATGATAATAAATAATAATAATAATAATAATAATAATAATAATATTAATACAAATAATAATAATAATTATTATTATTATTATTATTATTATAAAAATAAATAAATAAAAATAATAATAATGGTGTGTCTGTCTGTATCTAAGTATGTATGTATGTATGTATGTATGTAAATTGAAGCTACCAGTGACAATGAAGCAAATGCTTTTCAGTACATAGTTTTAATTCATTTTTAAAATTGCACAATTGATATATTTACAGGATACAGACAGAAATAATTATCTTATCTTATTAC
>CM022674.1:7723908-7761408 GCA_012295275.1 Chrysomallon squamiferum
GGCAGCACACAGAATCTAAACCTTGTATGAATATTTTCTTTCTACAATTTCAATGAAATGTTTTTCCACTTTTATTTGTAATATTTGTCAGATTATTTCTTTTTGTATTATATATTAATGAAAATATAAAATTTCAGTAGGTATCACATTAATAAATATAGAGGAACATATCATTAATTTCATCAGGTAGTTCCTCAAATAAAACATCAAATAATTGATAAATAATAACACACAAAGATTATAAAAATCAGTCTTATGATTAGTATAAAATTACTAAACTTCTTGGTGTTAATTCTTCTAATTGTAAAATTTTAAAAGAAAAAACTCCATTTTTGACCATAAATGTATTTTAACATAGTAAGAAGTACACTACTGACCTCATTATGAACTCTTTACTGCGAAAATACTTACCATCCTGATTACTCCACTTCCAGTGTAACCCTCTCTTAACACTAGCACCTGGTAAAATTCCATGCACAGTTTCTGGTTTTAGCAAATTTCTTGAATCTATAGGCACTCTAAAAATTATATTAACAGAAATGAATATGTCCTGTTTCAAACGTGACTATTATATATATTTTAATAAAAATATTGGAAGTAAATAATATTATTAAGCAATAATACATACCTTTTTGAAATCGTTTGAGAAGATAAATTAGTATTAAATTCAGCAAAAATAAATGTGCAAAACTCTTAATAGTAAAAGGTATTTTTATTATTATTATTATTATTATTATACGGTATTTTTTTTTTTTTTTTTTTTTTTTAATGTAATCTCAGGTTTGCTAACTTACAGTGTAGATTGCTGTGTTTGATGGAGAAGGAAAGGATGACTAAGATCATGTTTTCCACTCATGTAACACAGAGTGCAAAGGTCGAAGTCACTGCAGGTAGCACAATTCCATCGCATACCTTCTATTGGATCCTTTTTGCAAATATCACATGCAATACCGTCATGAACACAACCTAAAAGTTACATAATACTGTTTTTGTGAGTTAATGATGATGATGATGAGGAAATAATCATTACTTTCTAAATATGGTAAAATGTTATATATCAATAACAATGGAAGACATACAAAAACTAGTTACACTAAAAAGGTCTGAAAAATGGACGCAAAATAATTTAATTTGGAAGTTTAAAAATTTCCGAGAGCTCACAGAAAATTCAGATCGAAATTAATATGGCTGCGTCGAACGCCGATTAGTGTTTACAAGCGTTTAAATACGTATGCCTTCATAATACAATCAATTTTACATAATAATTTGGGGAAATATGTCATTTAATCAATGCCTCGCATACATAGATGTCTATTATTGAGTAGAAATTTTCTGCAAAGGTCGAAACCTTTTGTTGTTGTTGTTTTTTTTTTTTGGTAACTTTGACGTGATACCATCTCATACTCGTTTCGTTTACGACGTCGCCAGCCAAAATTAAAAAAAAAAAAATAATGATAAAATAATAATAAAATAATATAAAATAAATAATTTTCACAGACCCTGGCGCGTGAATATGAAGATAACTATTCTCATTAGGTATCCATAATGTGGACACGTTACTTTGCTAAAACTCCATACCAGACACCTCTCAGTACGAAGTTGTAAAACGATACTTCAAACCATTATATTCTTTTTTATATATATTTATTTCCTTTTTCAATGCATTAGAGGTCGTATTTACCTGTAAAAAGCAAACTGATCACGTTTTATCTGAATGATTGCCTTGATACATTCAGTATAAGGCTTGAATCAGTTTTACAACAGAACATTTTTTTTTAAAAATTGAAGGTCCGTCAACCGGCCTTATAAAATGTTTAGTCTTTTTCGTTAAAACAAAAAGCATTCAACTTCTAAAACATGTACTATTATGTATGCAAACAATAAGTTTCCTATTTTTATTTTTAAAAAATCATTGGTCCATGCTACTTAGATTATCATTATGGTTATTTATGACTTCAAATTAATAATTTATTAGCGAGAAAACAAAATTACTCCAAGATTGTTTACCTCTGTAGAAAATAAAATGACATTTTTGCTTTGGTTTTCTTTAATATTCTTGATTCACTTTTTTAGAGATAATTTGATTTTGGTTCAGAACGGACGCTGGTGACAGACGACATCTATCTGTAGAAGGGACATAACTGATGTTGTATTTCCGCATGATATTCATGCTTTAGAGATTTATAAATAAATAAATAAATAAAATAAAATAATCATTATCTTGTGATATACATATGAATTTATTACTACTACTATTTTATTTTTATTTTCAAAACATTCGAAAGATTCAAAGAAAACCTGTAATTCTGTTTATTTTAGAAACGATTTCGTACTTAATTTTGAGATTAACACGAACGACATCTACAGAAGGGACGTAACTAATACTTTATTTTTCGTAGTATTTTAGAGGTTGAGAATTTATTATTTGTCGGAGCCCTCGTCGAACCCACTAACTAACTACATCTTGTTATTTAAAGATTTCTGAGAATAAAATTTAGCTTGTTCACTGAACTTGACGCAAAACAAAACAGTGGTGTTCTATTAATAGTGTGATGTAAGGGGAATAACTGTAATAAAGCGAATGATTTGTACATGTCAGAGTATGAGAAAAGAGGGCTAATAAATCCATCGAAGTCTTACATGCGTTCGCGACATCTATGCTGCTGCATAATTGTGTAGCTACATAAAAGTGCTCCAGAACAACAAGAATATTTCCTTAAACCCTTGTATTAATTCTTTCAGAATAAAACCATTTCGAGTTTCAGTACAGTGCACAACGTACTGACAATAAACAACTGACGTATTATGATAACTAATTTATGAAAATTTTTCTTAGAAGAAAGAAATAATGAACGTATCGATATAGATATCATTTGTTAATATTTTTCGAATCTTACCTATTTAAAGAGAGTTTGTTGGGTTTTCGTTTATTTATTTATTTAGTTAGTGGGTTAGTTTTCATGATCTAAATCACGGAGTAATAATTACTCTGCTAGCTCAACAGCAACAACAACAACAACGAAAAACTAATATAATATTAGGTGTAAAAAATCTGATAGATTTTTTTTCTTTTTCTAAATAGTTTACCTGTCGGTGCGTTATCATATATTTTGAGTTCGTGTCGTCCATCATATCCAGCACGATAATGACCTTCGTGACCTATATCCCATATGACCTTCACCTTGCCATTAGCGACATCCTCTTTCACAACAGTGCCAAGACAACCTTCGCCACCATCTTTCCCTTCACCAGCCCAGTCTGGACCTCGAACTACACGTGTTCCTACCGACATCACTCTAAGTCTCTTTCAAAAAGAATTAAATGGAATAATTTTGCAGTGAAAATATTTATCTGTATGTCTGCCTATCTATCTATCTGTCTATTTATCTATATATATATATCTGTCTATCTATCTGTCTGTATATCTATCTGTACTATTATCCATCTGACTGTCTGCCTGCAGGTCTGTCTATATGTCCATCTATCTATCTATCTATCTATCTATCTATCTATCTATCTATCTAGCTATCTAGCTATATGTCTGTCAATCTATACGTCTGTCTGTCTGTCTATATTTCTATTTATTTGTCTGTCTATATTTCTATTTATGTATCTGTCTATATTTCTATTTATTTGTCTGTCTCTCTGTCTATCTACACAGAGTTGTACGTTTCTCTAGCAGACTCTGAGATGAGCGGTCATCTACGATGTACGGACAGTTTTCCAGGGCCCATTTCTTTTCACTGGATATGTCCCTTAGATCAGCGGTCACCTACAGAACGCGATTTTGGAAAGCATTTTTAAAATTATAATTCAACTGCTAAATGTATTTGGATTTTTTTCTCCAATATTAATAATTTTATTGTTGTACGGCAGTTTTATACTATATTTTCTGCGCTGCACAATGCATTCTGGAATTGTCACTTCTGTCGAATACAAGAATCTGCGAAATGCAGTCGCTTGGCTGTTAAACCGCGCGAATTCACCCCATTTGGTACACAACTTTGATGATGTTTAGCGGTCTTTGGGGTCGATAAAATGGTGCGGCTGGCACGATTTGGAGCTCTGTCTCGATTTCAAATTCAATATTTTGCTAAAACATAAATATAATTTATGCTTATTATGACTGTTATGAACTGCAAAAGTACGATTTATTTACATTTGTCAGTGAACTCGATATGTTTGTTTTAGAGTTTAGCAGAAAGCTCTGGCGCTTGATGTAATTCTCGGCCACGGTTTATGTTTGTTATGGGTTCTGGTGTGGTGGATGTGAACAACGATAGTAAATAGGTTATTATGGAAAATAATAAAATTGCCTGTTATTTTTGTCCCTCTGATGAGGAGACACCTGCGTTGTAGGGACACTTTTGCTTGGCTCCACAGGTGTCCTTACAAGACAGGTTCCATTCTGTGTGTGTGTGTGGCTCGCTCAGTTGAATGCAATTAATAAACATATTTTTACTACTACTGATAACTGATAAAAATGATAATATTTATAAAAGGGTTATTATTCATCATTACACATTTCTTAATTTGCTAAGCAAGTCATCCTTATTATAAATATTTCCAATACCTTTGCAGATTTATATATAAACGTTTACACATATACCGTAATTAATTTTGAAAACAAAACCAAAGCTAAAAACGAAGACAAAAACGAAAAAAAAAAAAAATATATATATATTTAAATAAATACAAAATATAACCGTCTAAAGGTTTTAATAATTTTTGCAAGTATTATGATGATGATGATGATAATAACGATTATTATTATTATTATTATTATTATTATTATTATTATTATTATTATTATTATTATCGTTATTATTATTCTGTTTATATGAGTCTGGACATTAAAAAATCATTTTTAGATTTCCTTTGAATAGATATCTTACGAAATACGCGGTTTAACGTTTCCTGAGTAGGGATCATGTATCATATATCGAGACAATAGTTGTGACAAGTTTTTACGTGTTTGTCTAAATTACATCCTGGTATGTAAAATGTTGTGGATTAAATGTATATTATTGTTATGTTTCATTTCACCGCAAAACTCAAACTAAATATATCTTCTTTAAAGTATAAACAATTTTTTTATATTACTAGGTTTACCGTATCTGGTTAAAACTGTCAAACTTACCGGGTAAACGGTGTAGTTGTTATCTTGTTCTGCATTCTGGTCGTTCGACGTTGCCTCAGTCTTCGTAGCAATTATCAACACAGAAATCTGCATGACAAAGGCATGTCGGGAACGTTTCAAATATAGACGACCCGTCAGACTACAGTGATAATTAGTTTATAGAGCATTTTTATCTGCTACAGTAGTTACCATTTCGCGCTTCGTAGCGGTCAAGTTCGATTTCCTATTCACAAGATATTACTCTTACTATTATTATTATTGTTGTCGTTGTTGTTATGCAATGGACTGCTAGAAATTTAAATTAAACAAATGTTAAATTTAAATTAAATAAATGTATGAAATACAACCGTACATTTTCTCCTTTTGCTTCTTGTTATCAAAAACAGCTCAAGTCACACAGCGTACGCACCGAAACACCACGGTCCATTTCTTTCTCAACAGCTCTACTTTACCTTGGATCGACATGGACTGGTGTTTACGTTTGACACCATGAGAGATAGTTTCACTTGTCTTAGAAGCCATAGCTAGGTGAAGTTGAAGCGAAATAAGCTAAG
Source organism: Chrysomallon squamiferum (assembly GCA_012295275.1). Lineage (NCBI taxonomy): Eukaryota > Metazoa > Mollusca > Gastropoda > Neomphalida > Peltospiridae > Chrysomallon > Chrysomallon squamiferum. The sequence goes on from CM022674.1 coordinate 7,729,603, forward strand.
AATCTCACAGAATTGCGGTATCACAGAAGTGCAGTGTAAATAATGTAAATAAGCACGCCCTACACATAACGCCATCTGTGGCTGCCCAGTAAACAATTCTCTATGTAATTTTGTCCGGACTAAAGGAGGTGCCGGGAATTCGGTGGTGTACCTGCAGTATAAATAGGTGAAAGACTTATCCTCGTGGAGCTGGTTACGATTCGATATGCTGGACACTCTCTTGTGTCCTGCCTAATACTAATTTTAGTAATAATCCCTTTCTGTTTCCTTCCCAAAAACTATTTTTCTACGGCAGACACGCCCGCTGACCTGTGAGAAAGCATGCCTGTCGTACACGTGCTTCGCAATAGCACGCTCTGTTTAGCACGTTAAATTTTTCCCCAGGTCCCAGATCCTCTTGGGGAATCCCCGAAGAGGTCACATGTACTGAAAGTGTACGGATCATAGTGAAGCCGCAATAGCGCTATTCAACTCGTTCGTTGTAATGTATCACACTTCTATGCTACATATCAGTATTAACAAAATTATTATTAACTGGCGCGTGGTCCAAAACTTCAATACGTTTTTGAGTTTTATTTTAATACCATTTGTACTTATTAAATTATCACAGATAATACTATTAAATAATAATAGAAATAATGATGATGCACATGATGAGATTATGATGAGGAGGATAATGATGCAGATAAATTATAAACTAATGTATTTTGTGGGTTTAGATGTGAGAAGCCAGTCAGAATATCAGCTGAAACCTGGAGACAAGGTACGAGTGGATATAGATGCCAAAATAGTGAAGAAAATTTTGTCAGAAACTAAAGGAATGTGGCATGAAAAGATATCTGATGTTTATTTACTTTAATTAATTATAATATAAAAACATTTTATAATCACAATAATAACCAAATAAAAATAAATGTGTGCGTGTTTATAAAATAAAATTATGCAAGTACCTCTCTTCTGCAGTCAGTAGTGACTGAAGGATATCTTAATATCAGAGCAACACTATTGTCATCATTATTATTATTATTATTATTATTATTATTATTCACATATTTATTTATATATATTTTATTTTTTATATGGTGTCTGAATAATAGGAAGCTTCTATCAACCAATTAATAATGCTGAGACATAGACAGTCGGTGACAGCCCGATTTTTATATCTGAAGCAGTCATTGGCTGTAATAGATTCCTTTCCCTAGTGAGAGCCAGACGTTTACAGGACTGAGAAAAATGTTCCATGTTTCTCCTAAACTTGGCAGAACATATGATTAATTCTAACAAGCTCAGTTTGAATTAGTGTCTTGAAATGAGAGACTGGTGAATGATAAAATAGAAAGAAAATTAGAAATAAATAAATAGACGAAACGATAAATAAGCTTGAAATGAACCAATTAATAAAAAAGAAGGAACAAAATAATGATAATAATAATAATGATAATAATAATAATAATAATAATAATAATAATAATAATATTAATACAAATAATAATAATAATAATTATTATTATTATTATTATTATTATAAAAATAAATAAATAAAAATAATAATAATGGTGTGTCTGTCTGTATCTAAGTATGTATGTATGTATGTATGTATGTAAATTGAAGCTACCAGTGACAATGAAGCAAATGCTTTTCAGTACATAGTTTTAATTCATTTTTAAAATTGCACAATTGATATATTTACAGGATACAGACAGAAATAATTATCTTATCTGATATTACTCTAAGATAAATTTCTGAATGTGAGTTTATATTTTTAATAGCACCATTTAAAAGCTGATAGCTGTTTTTAAAGGAGAGATCAGTTAAATATTTTATTATGTACAATTATTTTGTTTTACTTTTAGCCTGATAGTCTACTTGTTTCTGATTAGACAAGAATAAATCAATACATATTCAACTTCTCATAAAGAGAAAAGTTCATGCAAGGGGAAGTACTCCTTACAGCAGACTGACGAATGCTTTTATACGGTATAATAATACAACATATAATATTATTTAGATAATTTTATCGCATAGTTAGAAAATAATTAATTATAATTATCAAGTAAAAAGAAATAAAATTTGAGAAATTCTCGTCAAACTACAGTGTCCATTGAATACTAATATTAGAATCAAAATATATACATGTTAAAAAAAGAAATAAAGAAATAACAATGCTGATTAAAGATTGTTTATACAGATTTATTATCCAGTTTAATATGATTATTAATAAAATTATTTCATTAAAATTAAATGATGTATTAATACAAAATTTACAGCAGTAATTAAGTATCACTTGTTAAAACAAAGTTCATTAAAAATATATAAAATCTTTCGAAATATTAATTAAAAAGTGATCCTGAATTGGAGTACACATAGTTATAACAGATAGCAAAGAGTATATATATATATATATATTTGATTTCAAGTGTGTAACGTTAAAACTATGATTATATAAATTTGTTGCACACTTGTAAATCTATGGACTGCTATTAATAATAACCTACTATAATTATGATTTATTATTGTTATTGTTCTTAAGACAACAAACATCTCTATATAATTAATGTAAGTATACACTACTGACAATAACCATCTCTGTATAGTTAATGTTATTGCACACTACTGAAAATAACCATCTCTATATAATTAATGTTATTGCACACCACTGAAAATAACCATCTCTGTATAATTAACGTTATTTCACACTACTGATAATAACCATCTTTATATAATTAATGTTATTGTACATTACTGACAACAAAAAACTCTATATAATTAACGTTATTGCACACTACTGACAATAACCATCTTTATATAATTAATGTAATTACACACTACTGAAAATAACCATCCCTATATAATTAATGCTACTGCACACTACTGACAATAACCATCTGTGTATAATTAATGTTATTGCACACCACTGAAAATAACTATCTCTATATAATTAATGTAATTACAGACGACTAACAATAACCATCTCTGTATAATTAACGTTATTTCACACTACTGATAATAACCATCTTTATATAATTAATGTTATTGTACATTACTGACAACAAAAAACTCTATATAATTAACGTTATTGCACATTACTGAAAATAACCATCTCTATATAATTAATGTAACCTCGAACAATAACCATCTCTGTATAATTAATGCTACTACACACTACTGACAATAACCATCTCTGTATAATTGATGCTACTGCACACTACTGAAAATAACCATCTCTATATAATTAATGTAATTACAGACTACGAACAATAACCATCTGTGTATAATTAATGCTACTACACACTACTGACAATAACCATCTCTATATAATTAATGTAATTAGAGATCACTGAAAATAACCATCACGGTATAATTATTGTTATTATCATTATTATTATTATTATTATTATTATTGTTAACAAACATCTAGGTATAACTATTATTATTATTACATGCTATTATTAACAGACCTGTGTATAATTACTGTTATTACTTTCTGTTGAAACAAGTATCTAAAATGTTATTAGAATCAGTATTATTGTTCCATTATATACATAAACCAAAAATAATCACCATCTCAACGAACTCCTGTAATTAAAGGGAAAGATTCCTTCCGTTAGCTGTTTAATTATCTCTCTTTGTTCAAAAAGAATTTTTCTCATCCTTGCTTGTTTTTCTAACAAAGGTTCATCTAACTGACGTTTTTTGAAGGCTCCATCTAGGAATTAAGAGACACCCAAAATAAAATATCGTTAGTAAAATGTAATATACATAACATTAGGGGACTCTGTATATTCTAATGAGTATGTCTTCGTCGTATGAATCGCTTTATATACCACAAAATGGACGATTTTGCAATGTGGAATAAAAGACTGCGCACACTTGTAAGCATAAACCTCCTACTTCGCTAATATATTAAACAACCATGATAACTTTAAACATGACAAGTCACACTGTTTGCACGTTAACACTTACTGTGTATGTTATGGTATAATGGGTGTGTATAAGTATTTATGTATGTATGTTTGTATGTATGTATGTGTATATATGTATGTGTGTGTGTGCATATATATATATATATTGATAAATATAAACAAACACACAACCATGCATACATTCATATAGCCATACATATAAAGATACATACATATATAATATATATATATATATATATATATATATATATATATATATATATATATATATATATACACATACATACCTACTTAGGTATGTACGTATAAAATAAAAAGGAATGAAAAGAAAGGACAAATTAAAAAAGAAATTAGAAATTTTATATCAGTTTATTTTTACACTTTGACTTTTGAAATTATTTTTAATTTACTTAATAATACTTTATTTTATTCTTTTTAATTTATTTAATTTTATATATACGTTATTTATTTATATTATTTATGCCTTAATTCATTACATATGCTTATTTCTACTTATCTGACGTTACCAGTAGTGTAATTTCAAAAATAAATATATTAACTTACCCTGATCATCAGAACAATGATAAAATGTTGTCCAAACCGATCCTGAAAATGTTTCATGAGGAAGGGAAAACTCCTCAGACAAATACAAATTCTTTCCCAGTAGTGAGTAAACATGGTCATAAATTTCCTAGAAGTAATCATGATATTTTAAATTAGTTTTATTACTTCAAATATACATTAAAATAAACTCTATCGTGCTCAGATACATAAACATATGTACACAGACATCTCTGTTTAAACACGTACACACTCGAATGTATATAGCTGTCTATCTATATATAAACACGTGCATCTAGCTGTCTATCTATATATAAACACGTGCATCTAGCTGTCTATCTATATATAAACACGTGCATCTAGCTGTCTATCTATATATAAACACGTGCATCTAGCTGTCTATATATATATAAATACGTGCATCTAGCTGTCTATCTATATATAAACGTGCTCACGCACACATTCTGATGAACACTACTGTACGAGTACATGATGTGAACATACAAACATACATACAAGCATACATACACAGGCTACCCTGGTTTAAGCCGGGGAAGAAGGGCAGAGATGAACCAGAGAGCGTTTTCAAGAATATTAACAATTGACGCTCTTGTTAATGTTTTAATCAGTTCATTGTGGTAAAACGTATCACCGACGTACCATCACAACAACCTCTTCACGACAGAAATTATTTTACTAACACAAACGAACAATCTATTCTTGTTCAAACTTACAGAAATAACTATATATCTGTCCTCTCTATTTTAGTTTGATATTTGAAAATATTAACCTGAAACCAGGTTGAAATAGTTAAACAGCGAACATCAGGATACAGCTCGATTTGATGGAAAGTTTTTTCATCTTCATTACCAAAAACGACGGCAACAAGGGCAAAGAACTCTGATTCTTTTATTCTGAGATTCTTTTCCCAGTTTAATACCAAGATAAATCTCAGAAGGTAACATTTGAAAGCCTTCTTTGTTTCATATCTGTCAAACCACGTTTTGTTAGGATCTGAAAAACACCCGACACACCAAAAAAAAAATAAATAAATATATATATATATATATATATATATATATATATATATATAGAGAGAGAGAGAGAGAGAGAGAGAGAGAGAGAGAGAGAGAGAGAGAGAGTGTGTGTGTGTGTGTGTGTGTGTGTGTGTGTGTGTGTGTGTGTGTGTTTATGTATGTGTGTGTGAATTCAGGAATGAATATTCAGTTGTCGTGAATTTTCGGATTAGACGCTGCACTTAGTATCTGGAAACGCACTGGTACAGAAAATCCAGTAATCACCTGAGAAATACCAGACGCCATTTCACCCCAACTCCAGAGGCAGACGACAATATTACCGTGACAACGCTGACTGCCTACATGTGTGTTTGCGCGTGCAAGCATCTGTGTGTGTCTATATTAGGTAGTAAATATATACGTGTTTATGTTATATAACCTGCTATTTTTTCCTCATGAAATAATAATTACAATCTTTAAATATCTCTTTATTGTTATATAAATTATTATTATCAAAACTATTTTTTCTCGGATGGAATCAATAAATAAATAAATAAATAAATAAATAAATAAATAAATAAATAAATAAATAAATAAATAAATAAATAAGAAATAAAAAAATAAAAAATAAAAATAATAATAATAATAATAATATCAAAAACAACAGAAACAGAACAAATCAAACAAACAAAACAATTTTGCTTGTTTACCGAAGGCTGGATCCATGCAGGTCATGATATGGTGAAAATGTTTTTTATTGTCAGCAGTCTTCTCTTTGTCTATGTCCTGTATTCGTGGAACTTCATTGTCCTTTGCAGCTTCCACCTAAACAAAATTCTAAGAGCTGTATATCTGATACAAGTGTATAGTGTCTGTAATTTAATTAGTGCTGGTTTGTTACGTAACATAGGTTTGAAGTGTAATTAACACAGACGTATTACTGGGTAATGCAGGTGTAAATTGTGACTAACACAGATGTCTAGGGTACTTAATACAGATATATAGTGTACTTATCCAAGGTGTCTATTAAACTCAATAGAGGTGTATAATCTACCAATTATTTATTTAACAGAGATTTATTTAACACACGTGTTTGATGTAACTAGTACAGTTTATTTATTTCAGTTTCAGATTTTGAGTCTATTAAGAGAATGTTACATTTAGTTAATTATAGACTATGATAGTTAATTAGTAAAATAAAATTATTTTTGGATTGTAAGTCTAAGTTATTCTTACTCTAAACAATAATAACAACAAATAAATCCAGTTCAGAAATATATCAAATGACACAACAGCATTCGTTCGATTTAAATTTACTCAACATAATGTGCATCACATCTTAGACATACTTCATGATCAACTCGGATATTCTTCTCAGTCAAGGTAAATTTTGAATAATTAAAGCCGTACCTGAAACTCCATTACTTCCTCCCAGGTTGATTCATATTCCGTGACATAGTTATTATCCCTCGGCAAAACCATCTTGTAAATGTATGATCTTAGAGGCCGCAGCGCCTCGTGCACGCTTTGGGAAGAGTCTTCTAACAGTACTTTCCTCCAGAAGAATCCGTTGTTAAAACTCTTCATGATGTCGCTGAGTTGTCCACTCCTGATTCCTTCTTCAATGATTAAGGTAGTTTCATCTTTACACGAGCTATCCACGTCATCTGTTAATTCCATTTTGAAAAATTTACGTGAGTGTTCTACAGCCTTCTGGAACTTTTCATTATCCGTCTACAAACAAAAATATTTCTAAGTATGTATGCATAATATATATATATATACAAAACCGAAGAAAATATTTAAGAAACCACCGATATTCAGAATAGAAAACCCGCATAATTCTGATGTTCATTTATGAAACATTTTCGTGTGTGTGTCATGATGAAAAATATAAAATTAGTTTGAATAATAAATTCATAATAATTATTTCAAAGCATCATTTCTTTGATATTCAATTACTAAAATATATTTTATATGTCTGTAATAGTCTTTATTTAAATCATAATGTCTGTATAATTCGTTATTTCACATGCTTGTAATATATGTTATTTGAATAAATCCTATCTGTTTTTAATATTTGTGATTTAAATACATCTTACCGAACTACAGTGTTCGTAATTTAACTTTATGTTACCTGTATATTCATAATATTCGTTAATTAAATACATTCACTTACTGAAAAATTTCCTACACGTTAGTAATATTTGTTATTTAAATACATCTCACATGTATATATATTAGTTAAATAAACCAGCAGTGTGAGAGAGAGAGAGAGAGAGAGAGAGAGAGAGAGAGAGAGAGAGAGAGAGAGAGAGAGAGAGAGAGAGAGAGAGAGAGAGAGAGAGAGAGAGAGTTTGAAATACCATTTTAGCGAGATGTGGATTGTTATCCAACGTCCTGTATTTCCGTATCAGTTGAGCTGCCTCTTGAAAACGATACAGAGAGGTAACATCATGACCCTGCTCTTGGAGAATCGCGCCAGTGAAATCATTTCCAACTATAATGCTCATTTCCACAAGGTGATCGACATCATCAAACTGAAACAAAGATTCTTTTTTTATATAGCATTTCTGTGAGTTGAGGTATATATTTTTTATTTCGATGTAATAACTGTAGAAGTGGTTGTAATAGAAGCTGCACTATGAGTTTTCAGTTATGTAACTTATTAACAGTAAAAGACGTAACATAATAATTGTAGTAGACGTAACATGATAATTTAGTTACTCCTAATAACAGGGTAGTCGTAACATAATATCAGTATAGACGCAACATAGTAACAGTTAGTAGTCGTAGCATAATGACAGTAGCTGTAGTAATATAATGACAGTAGTAGTCATAACATGGTAACAACAGTAGTCATAACAATATAACAGTAGTAGTCGTAACAATATAACAGTAGTAGTCATAACATGGTAACAGCAGTAGTCATAACAAAATACCTGTAGTAGTCGTAACCAAATAACAGCAGTAGTAGTAATATAATAACAGCAGTAGTAATACAATAACAGGTATTAGTTGTGATATAATAATAAAACTAGCAGCAGTTACAGTGTTAGCACAAATTAACAGGATTTCAAAATGATTTTCTTACTCCGAGTTGTTGTCTTAGTTTATCGGACGTTATCATCTCACAACGCAAATGTTCAGGCCTTTCTGGCCAGTTTATTTGTTCTTTTATATCCCAACAACCTCTGATTGGAATCACCTGGCTTCCTCTAAATATACAGAAATCTGAGTCATTTGATAAAATGGCAAACGCTTTTTCCCTTTCCTGCAGTTCTTTAGCTATAACATGATCAGCCTCTCCAGAAACACACTGTACGAGTTCACATTCACACTTTTTTATAATGGAGAACATTTCAGTGTCATAAAGTGTCGGGATTGGCGGCTGATCTGATGTGACACTAAAAATACTTTGATTTCCTTTACAAACATCAAATATCTGTAAACAAACAAACAAATCCACAAATAAATATACATACTTTATTAAGACATATATAGAATATGCATTCTACACTAGATATATATCGAGTGTGTACTTCATACATATATATCAAATATGTACTCTAGATTCATATAGGCTATGTACTTTACACTAGATATATATAACGAGTATGTACTGTATACAAAATATGTATGGAGTACATAAAATATCTGGTATATGGTGGTTATGGTTGATATACATCCAGTGTGTAATGTACGTTAGGTAAACATCCAGTAGGTGGTGTAGTCTATACAAGATACAGATACATTTCCAATATTTACTGGTACACATGATATGAATCCAGAAGCGTTCAGTTTGTATCGACACATAAGGTATGAATTTTTGTAATATAAAACATACAGTACGAATTGGTCATATACGTGCATAAGTAATTGCATACTCACCTTTATTTTCATTCTTATATGTTGTTTGCGATACTTGATGAAGGTATCCCATTTGTTGACTATTGTATCAGAACAGCTTCCTCTACTACCATCAACAAAAAACACAAGTGTGATTCCAACTGACTTTAGATCAGTGATAAATTTACTGATGAAAGCCTTTATAGATGCATACTCTGCTCCACAGATTTGCAAATATGGATTTCGGTTAAAACTTTTTAAAAAAGCTTCTAGCAGATAATATTTGAATGAATTGAGATCAACAAGAATTTCAATTCCTTCCCGCTGCCTTGCTACCTCGACAAGGTCAACTTGTTCCGTACAATTATTTTCGAAGCAGTATTTGAACAGACATCTGATTCCCATGTCTATTTTTGTTTTCCTGCAAATTCAAAAACGAATATGAATATCGTTTTAGAAAATTATGTAAACATTATTTTAAAATTAACACCGTCTATACTTATTACATTTTGTTTTTCTTATTTTCTTTTCATTTTTTTTTTTTTTTTTTTTTTTTTTCGGTGGGGGTATCTTGAAAGGACACAAAAAATCTGGTTAAACCAAAAAAAAAAAAAAAAATTGGTTTGTCACTACTACTACTACTACTACTACTACTACTATTATTATTATTATTAGTGTAGTAATAGTTATTTTTGTTACTGTGCAGTAGTACTAATAGTACTAGAATGAGTTGTAGTATAATTATTCTAGGTAGTAGGACCATTAGTAGCAGTAGCAGCAATATTAGTATATATGCAAATTCAAGAACTAATATGAACATATATATATATACTAATATTGCTGCTGCTACTACTACTACTAATCGATACCCCCACACACACACACACAGTAAAAAAACATATAACAGAGATTAATGACGAACGTTAATAACTAAGTAAGTTTTGAAGATCTAACCAAACACTTTGCATTTTTTTTTTTTTAAATAGGAGAAAACTTTCCAAGTATAAATTTGTGGAAATACACCAAAATAAACTTTATTTTCCAACTTATATTAAGTTTTGTTTCCTTTCGAAAAATAAATTTTATTCTATTATTTATTGCTGTTTATATTTGTGTTACATACAAATGGTGCACCAAAATTGTTTTAGTGCTTAGAGCCTCTAAAGATCTTAATCCGACCATGGCGGTAGTTCTACGCCTAGTCAAACACAGAAACAGGACAGCTTTCACCACGTTTCTCACTGCTCTTTATTGTTGATTACATATTATTTGTTAATCATAAACACAACTGGCCCCTTCTCTGATCTCACCTAACAGTGGTGACCGTAGCACTCAAAAATCACAATAACTTGAGAATTAACGTAAATAATATTTTAATTAATAATCAATTAAAGTTTAACCAGCTTCTCGCATGACGGAAGATCGTACTCCTTGTTACAGCTCTCGAGTCAGCGCACCTTGGTAACAGAGATTTGCTCCACCCATTACACTACCCGCTGTTTTTTCCTCCCATATTTATAACGAAGATACGGAAATTTCAAATATTCTGTTCTATTTATTTAAGAATTAAAAGACAGACGGGTTGGGTTTTTTCTCGCCTGTCTCTCTTAAAGCAGTCTATAAAAATATAAGCTCAGTGAAAAATGAATAAAATGTATTGTTATTATTGATTTGATCTGAATTATGACAAGTATAATGATTAGATAACAAAACCGAAACTTACCTTTAATTCACTTCCTGGTTATAATGGCATGTAATAAGTGTACAGTAAATTAACAAAGTTTAAATAATTAAAAATAAAAACACATAGATTAAAACAGAAATGTTAAATATTACTTGGGTAAAATTGTTTTTCTTCAGCAGCGTGATTCTCATATGACTGTTCTCTAATCACTCATGGAATTATGAATTTTCCTTTACTTCAGCTTTTGTAGGCGTTTTCACATATTGACGTATCCGATTACTATCGACGTGATTGTGCATATCATTGCACACCGATAAGCTTGCACAATACGCAATGATATTTCTAAATGTGTTAATTTATTCGAATGTTTACCATACTTATCAAATTCCAGGAAACTTAGTCACGTGACTTTTCTTTCATATCTCAGTTTCTGTTTCTGTATTGTTATATATCGGCTGACAGATGTCACATTTTTAAATCTACATGACTGATAAAGGTGAGTAAGAATGTAGAACTGTCATAGTTTTGTTAAATAAAAGGTAGAAATATGTGTTATGTACAGGTTAGGAGTTATTTGAATTTAACAAAACTATTTTTTTTATCTTTCTTTCTACAAAGGGAGCTCACTCAGCAGATTTGATATTTCTTAATGTGCTCACTGATCCGAATATTTACCTCATTTTTCAAATTCCACGAAAATTAGTCACGTGTTATTTCACTTTGTTTAATTCGCGAACATTATCGGCCAAATTTCGTAGAAAATAAATATTGCATTAAAATATGTATTTGATATCACATTTCTAAATGCGCTCTTTAATCAAGCATCAAGTTGCACAAACCAAATAAATTCACGTTACGAATGTACACTTTATTTTTACATAACATTACCTTATTAGGAAACATTTCGTATATCGCTTTCACAATGATTTTCTTGTCTTACCGAACCCCGATTCGTGGAATTTAGAAAGGAAACTAGAAAGTAGTCGTTTATATAATACTGACTGTTCGTTTGAGAGTAGGGAACATCCAGCGAGAACGTGTAAGTTTGATTTAAGATTGTTATTCCTATACTTTATATTTAACTAATAGTTTATTCATTACTTGTTCATTAAATTATAACTATGATTAACGAATAGTTTATAGATATATAAGAGTTTCAACTACAAGGAAGTGTCATATACAAACACACAAGAAGGAAACAACACAACACACCAACTAAAAATTCAGCTCAGCACAGTAAGAGCTCGTAAATCTGCGGGAAAGTTTTTTGGAACCAGTCAGATTTTCATGGTCTAATAAATATTAGTATTTACATAAGGGTACAGCAAATATTTTTTTCTTTAATTATTTTATTTTTACATTATTGAATTTAAAAACTAGACGCAGGATATTTGTTGATTATTCTCTGATCCAAACATTAGACTGCTTTAATTCTCAGACTAATAGAAATAGAAACATCAAACTGAAAACTGCTTTACAAATATTTCTTACATCTTTCTGGTCTGACTACTCGCTATTTTTCTTTCATATCTCAGTTTCTGTTTCTGTATTGTTATATATCGGTTGACAGATGTTACATTTTTAAGTCTACATGACTGATAAAGGTGAGTAAGAATGTAGAACTGTCACAGTTTTGTTAAATAAAAGGTAGAAATATGTGTTATGTACAGGTTAGGAGTTATTTGAATTTAACAAAACTATTTTTTTTATCTTTCTTTCTACAAAGGGAGCTCACTCAGCAGAGATGATATTTCTTAATGTGTTCACTGATCCGAATATTTACCTCATCTTTCAAATTCCACGAAAATTAGTCATGTGTTATTTCACTTTGTTTAATTCGCGAACATTATCGGCCAAATTTCGTAGAAAATAAATATTGCATTAAAATATGTATTTGATATCACATTTCTAAATGCGCTTTTAATCAAGCATCAAGTTGCACAAACCAAATAAATTCACGTTACAAATGTACACTTTATTTTTACATAACATTACCTTATTAGGAAACATTTCGTATATCGCTTTCACAATGATTTTCTTGTCTTACTGAACCCCGATTCGTGGAATTTAGAAAGGAAACTAGAAAGTAGTCGTTTATATAATACTGACTGTTCGTTTGAGAGTAGGGAACATCCAGCGAGAACGTGTAAGTTTGTCGTAGAAAATAAATAGGTATTTCAAATCACATTTCTAAATGAGCTGTTTAATCGAGCTATGCAATACTGTAACATATAACAAAACAAAGTTACGCTCAGCGAATTAAATATGTAAAGATGAAATAATAAACGATTTATCTATATTATTTATTTATGTATTTTTAACATTGCCGTTTCTTTATCATTTTATCATTAGTAGCAAAAATATGCGTATGAATTAAAATCATCTGAGCGACATGCACACCCTCCACACACACACACAATGCAAAGACGCATACAGAGAGAGATTTTCACTGCAAAATTATTCCATTTAATTCTTTTAAAAGAAACTTAGAGTGATGTCGGTAGGAACACATTTAGTTCGAGGTCCAGACTGGGCTGGTGAAGGGAAAGATGGTGGCGAAGGTGGTCTTGGAACTGTTGTGAAAGAGGATGTCGCTAATGGCAAGGTGAAGGTCATATGGGACATAGGTCGCGAAGGTCATTATCGTGCTGGATGTGATGGGCGACACGAACTCAGGATATATGATAACGCACCGACAGGTAAAATGTTTAGAAAATAAAAACATCTGTCAGATTCCTCCTCTATAGTGTTGATAATTTTATTTAGTGTTGTTGTTGCAGCAAATGTTTTAATAGTAGCAGTAGTAGTAGTAGTAACAGCAGCAGCAGCTGCAATAATAGGAACAAAGTCAGTTTCGAAATCCTGCAGGATTACTGCGTTAGAGCTAGCAGAGTAATTATTACTCCGTCATTTAGATCATGGAAACTAACCCACTAACTAAATAAATAAATAAACGAAAAAATCTATCAGATTTTCTACACCTAATGTTATATTAGTTTTTCGTTGTTGTTGTTGTTGTTGTTGAGCTACCAGAGTAATTATTACTCCGTCATTTAGATCATGGAAACCAACCCACTAACTAAATAAATAAATAAACGAAAAAATCTATCAGATTTTCTACACCTAATGTTATATTAGTTTTTCGTTGTTGTTGTTGTTGTTGTTGAGCTACCAGAGTAATTATTACTCCGTCATTTAAAGAAACCCCACTAACTAAATAAATAAATAAACGAAAAAATCTATCAGATTTTCTACACCTAATATATATATATATATATTGTTGTTGTTGTATATATAAATATATAAAAGATATATATATATATATATACCCCATATCTTTCTAACATTCTTTTCACCGTAGTTCACGTGATTAGTAAATATCATATATAACAGCAGCAACAACAACAACGAAAAACTAATATAACATTAGGTGTAGAAAATCTGATAGATTTTTTTGTGTGAGGAAAAATTAATGCTTTTTTGTCAAATTTATTGGTAATGCTAAATAAAATTACTACTTCTCATTTATGATACCTATTCACGAGGTTTTTATTCACACACACACACACACACACACACACACACAACATAAAACAAATCTAAACTCAAACATAAAAAATAAACAAATATCACATACCTATAACACAAAAATGTAAACAGAACGAAAGATTTCCGAAGAATATGCTGTGCATAACATTACGAATATGAAATCTGATAAAAATAACTCAAAAGTGCATTAACTTATTTCACTCTTTCACTCTTGCGGAACCCAGGTTGAGAAACGGTGCTCTGGAGTTATCGTACTATTAATAGAGGCACAACGTTTCTATATATAAAGTTTTATCAACATTTTATGGGTTAAACTATACAGTCAGAAACTTTTAAATAAATGTTGTTATTTACTCGACAAGTTTTTGCTGATTGTTTAAAACTTGTTTTGATTAAATCGCAATCTCTCAACCAAGAAAATCATGCGGAAATACAGCATCAGTTATGTCCCTTCTATAGATATCGTCTGTCACTAGTGTCCGAATTCAAAAATCTAATTATCTCTGAAAAAAAACAAAAAACAACAACTAAAAAAACTGAATCAATAATATTAAAGATAACCAAAGCAAAAATGTAATGTTATTTACAGAGGTAAACAATGTTGGAGTAATTTTGTTTTCTCGCTAACAAATTATTAATTTGTAGTTCTAAATAATTATAATGATAATCTAAGACTAATGATAATTTGCAATCATTACTTAGTGTAACTAGTTTTTGTATGTCTGACACTGATATATAACATTTACCATCTTTAAAACGTAATGATTATTTTATTTATTTATTTATTTATTATTATCATCATCATCATCATCATCACCTCGCAAGAATAGTGTTATGTATTTTTTAGGTTGTGTTCATGATAAATTTTATTGTGATGTTTGCAAAATGAATCCAATAGAAGGTATGCGATGGAAGTGTGCTACTTGCTGTGACTTCGACCTTTGCACTCTGTGTTACATGAGTGGAAAACATGATCTTAGTCATCCTTTCCTTCTCCATCAAACACAGCAATCTACACTGTAAGTCAGCAAACCTGAGATTACATGAAAAAAAAAAATAAAATAAAAAATAATAATAATAATAATAAAATTAAAAAGGCCGTTTACTATTAACAGCTCTGTATATTTATTTTATTTTGATTTTACAGTATACCCTCACCTATTCGCGGTTCCCCATTCGCGGCCCCTCATATTCGCGGGTTAGGCTCTTAACCATATCGCATCGTATGCTGGTATACCAGGCTAGCGTCATAACGTCATAAAAACAAATGCTCGGTAAACCGCACAAACAATATCAAATTTTTTCAGTTATTATTGCAATACAGTACGTATTTTTTTTATAAATGCATACACTGTATATACAGTGCATATTTTTTGTGACCGTGTATTAATAATGTTTTTAATTGCATATTATTACCTGAACTGTGCGTACTGTATTTATCTGTCTGTTTTGCCTTTAAATTTGTTCCACTTTCTGTCAATTCTAATACATATGTTGTACGCATAGAAAATGACTTTACGGTGCAGTAATACTGTATGGGTAACTATGCTATGCGGTGTTACTGTCCTCATGTACTTACGTTTCTTTCTGATTAAAATATTGTTTCAGTACAAAATTAAAATGTGTTTACATTATCATTACTACATTAGTGAAATACATAACTGCATTATTACTGTATTAATGAGTAAGAGTGTCTTTAGAAAGTGTTTGGGAAGCATTTAGTACCGTATATAATCTCATAATAGACGTTTTAAAACTGCATCCAATATTCGCGGTTTTTCGCTATTCGCGGGGGGGGGGTAAAGAACGTAACCCCCGCGAATAGCGAGGGAATACTGTATTTCTAATTTACCTTCTCAAATGATTTGAAAAAGGTATGTATTACTGTTTAATAATATTATTTATTTCTAATCTTTTCATTAAAAAAGTATATATTTCAGTTTGTATGATATCAATAGGTGTGTACAGATAGACATATGTCAAACAGAAGATGTTCATTTCTGTTAATATAATTTTTAGAGTGCCTATAGATTCAAGAAATTTGCTAAAACCAGAAACTGTGCATGGAATTTTACCAGGTGCTAGTGTTAAGAGAGGGTTACACTGGAAGTGGAGTAATCAGGATGGTAAGTATTTTCTCAATAAAGAGTTCACAATGAGGTCAGTAGTGTACTTCTTACTATGTTAAAATACATTTATGGTTAAAAATGGAGTTTTTTCTTTTAAAATTTTACAATTAGAAGAATTAACACCAAGAAGTTTAGTAATTTTATACAAATCATAAGAATAATTTATCAATATACTGTATTTAACTGGTGTTTTATTTCAGGAACTATGTGATAAAATTAATGATATGATCCTCTATATTTAATAATGTGATACCTACTGAAGTTTTGTATTTTTATTAATATATAATAAAAGGAAATAATCTGAAAAATATTACAAATAAGAGTGGAGAACATTTCAATGAAATTGTAGAAAGAAAATATTCATACAAGGGTTAGATTATGTGTGCTGCCACCCACCTGAGATATTAAAATCCTCATAAATATTGAGCTCACTCAGTAATATAATCATGGATCAAAATGGACAACTAATTTTTCTGTCATTTTGTGATGCAGTATGATAGGTGTTCAGTCATGATGTGACATGGTGGGACATGAATAAAAATAACAGTTGAAGTGTGATTAACTTTTCTCTACAATAATTGTGACAATAAGCATAACACTATTTTGTAATCATAAAGGTAATTAATTATACTGATTTCATTTAAGTTCCTTTAATAAATATTTTTTTCTGCTTTGAAAAAATCTGTTTTTGCATCTTTTCAAAGAAGTTTTTCCTTTATTTTGTTCTTCAAATTTAGGTGGCAGTAATGGAGCTGGTGTTGTCATAGGTTTAGTCATGTGGGGAAGTAACAGTTATAGAGGTGGTGTTGCTGTTAAATGGCAGAATGCTTCAGAGAATATCTACAGATACAGATGCGGAGGAGAAGGTTGTATGGATCTCATTCTGATTGCTGAAACACAACGCACGTATTACTTTCCACAGCATCTTCCTGTGTTAGGTGTGTTTCTTAAACTACCAGCAAATACATAACAACAATACTAACAAATAATATCAAAGTGATAAATAATAGAAAACTGATTAAAAACAAGAGTATTATATTTTAATAATATCATTTAACATTTCCTTGGTTTATATTAATGACATGCTTACACCAATACATTTAACATCAGTCAAAACTCAACTGTAGAAATAGTTCATTTATCCAAACAGTAACAAAATTTATTCTCATATTTTTCACTTTCTTAAATTACAGTGGTACCTTGACTTACGAGTGCCCCAACTTACATGTTTTTTGAGTTACAAGCAGTTGCACAGTAAATTTTCTGCTTTTAGTAGGCTAGCCAAAATACAAGTTATGAGCAAGCCGTTAGTTGGTGCAGTGAACAACATAACATCCAGCCAGCATGCCACATCTCACTTGTTTACTTCACGTGGTTACCTCGCCGCAGAAGCATATCTGTTGTGTTGTGCTCGCATTTTGTGCAGTATTTTGCCAAATTTCTTTTTTCTAAGAAAGTGAGTGCAAAGGACTGTTTGGAGAAGAAGAATCAGATAATGTTCATTGAATTAAAGCTTGAATTTATTAGAAAAACATGAGCGAGGTGTGCATGTAGTTGACTTGGCTAGGCAGTACGAGCATAGTACTTCTACGATATGTACCACACTGAAGCTGAAGGAGTTGATAAAGACTAACTCCAGCTAAAGGTGTTAAAATAATTTATCTGATCTCCAAGATAAATACACTTTACAAAACCAATTTATTTCTTTACATTCTCTTTTGTTTTGTTTTTATACAATATTTAGCATTTAAAAATTGATTTGTTTTACAAGTCGCAGAACGAATTAAACTCATAAGTCAAGGTACCAGTGTATTTTTTAAAGGTGATATCTATTTATAGAGTTAAGACATCTGAGACAATACATTATTTATAACTAACAATAGTGTGTGTTTCATAAGAACAAAATCTAGTTAACTTCACTTTGTAATTTTATGCCAAACTTATTTTTATTGAAAATAACTGGGGCACAATTAAACGAAAATGAAAATATTTTTTAGTGTTTTTTTGTAAAAAAAAAAAGGAAAAAAGAAATAAAGATAAATGAACAAGAAAAACAAATAAACAAAAAAAAAAAAACACCTAGCAATTTCTAAGCTTAGTTTTAAGACACATTTGTTACATTTTTTATTTCATGATCAGATTATTTCTTACCAAAGGTAATACAGTTAAATAATAATAATAATAATAATAATTCTCATGAAGGTATGTGATAAATTATAAACTAATGTATTTTCTGGGTTTAGATGTGAGAAGCCAGTCAGAATGTCAGCTGAAACCTGGAGACAAGGTACAAGTGGATATAGATGCCAAAGTGGTGAAGAAAATTTTGTCAGAAATTAAAAATGTGGAATGAAAAGATATCTGATGTTTGTATTTGTTTATTTTAATTAATTATAACATAAATTTTATTTATTCATTGCAATTAATAAAAATTAAATACGATATCTAGGTATGTATAGATAGATAGATAGATAGACAGACATATGTTTTTTTTTTATTATTTATTAATACTGTGTTTGCTAATTGAAATGAACTATTTTCACGCTTTAAATTTAATAATGACTATCTGTTTCAGACTGAAGGAGAACAACAACACTTTTTTGTTCTATTTTATTGATTCTATTTACTGTTAATTTTTAATTTTATTTATTTATTTATTTATTTATTTATTATTTTAAGTATTTGCCACTGCATGGAACAGTCACTGAAATAGAAGACTCAAGAATAGCAAAAGTTCAGTATGAGGATGCACAGTCATGGTATTTCTTTAGATCAATGTTAACTAAGGTAATCTATTATTTACTTTAATTTAAAATGTACATACCTTTGTTTCGTGTTCTTTTCTTAATTTTTTCTAGATAAAGTATTTCCTAATTATGTTCTTTTCTTTATTTTTAATTTAAATTATCTATTTGTAACATTTTTTTATTTATATTGTTTTATTTATTTTTCTGTAAAGAAATTCCATTAAAGACAGGTCTATGTATTTTAAAGTAAAGAAATATCTACATGTATTTAAGTATTCTATATTTATTTGTAAATGTAATTTATGTAAGTGTCTACTGTTTTCTTTTCTTTTTTCTTTACTATGAACTAAGAAATATTTTTAATATAATTTATGTTTTCTTTTTTTTTTTCTTTACTATGAATTAATAAATATTTATGTGTTTCACATCTACTGTTTTCACTTTTTTCAGATTCACTCATTTTCTGTTGGTGAGACTGTTCAAATTCTGGAAAACATCAATGCTGTTCAGGAGCTGCAGGAAGGACATGGTGGCTGGAATGATGAAATGGAAAAAGTATAAATTTATTTTATCTTGATTTCATTTCAGATTGTTTTGTAAACAGTGAGCAGCATTTTGAAATTATTTGAAATTTGTTTAGTCAATTCATTCATTATTATGACTAGTCCAATTACTTTTATTTATTTTTTTTGTATTTTATCTCTTTCTAAACTATTTATATTTTGCTTCTAAAAACTCAACCATCACATAACACAGTCACAAAATAACATCAAATACATGTATAACATAACTAGGTTGATTGAGTTATTGTCTCTGTTACTTAATATAATTATTAATGTGGATTTGATGCCAGGCTCTTGGTGAATTAGGAATCATTGAAGCTGTTGATGATGATGGTGACCTGTTAATCAAAGTAGGAGAACAGCAGTGGATGTTTAGTCCTGTGTGTTGTCAATATGTAGAGTCAGCTGAAGAGAATGAATCAAAATCTGCAAAACGCCAGGGTATCAATGCCACCAATGGAGATACTCTCTGGTGGTAAGTAAAACTGTTCAGTTGTATTATTAGTAACAGAGTCTTCATGTTAAAACAAAACTGTTCAAGAGATATGAATTAAAATTACAGTCAATATCATCTGATGTAAAACAGTTTTGCTGAAAATATCATGGGATGTCATATATAGACTGTTAACTAAATACAACATCTAATAAAGTTTATCAGTCTGCAAAGATATTATCATCAAATAGCTTGGGGTTCAGAACAAAAAACCCTGCTTACTATAATTATGATGTACTGGTACTTCTTGAGATGTAGTTCTTATTAGGTTTTGATGTGCAAAGAATTACACAAATTCCTATCTCAGTATACTGATCATTACTCTGTGTAACTTTTAGCAAAGTTATACATTAAGATAATCTTCATTTCTGATGTTGTCAATAAAACTGATAAAAAAACAAACAGAATGACTAACAACAACAAAAAAAAAAAAAAAAAAAAAAAAAAAAAAAATTGCTGCAAATAAATAAATAATCAATACCCTAAATTCATCCTTTTTTAACAATGAGTTGGAATGATAAATTAGATGAAAAAAAAATGTTTTCATATGACTGACATTTTCAAACATTTTCAGACATTGGGGATAACATTAGTGAAATGATTTGTAAGCTGATGTGCAGGAAGAGATGACAAATTTTCCTGAACGTCTTATAAAAGCAGCAGCACAAGAAGACATCAAAACTGTAAAAGAAATTCTTTCCAGTAATCCCAGTTTGGTAAGATCTTTTCCATAATTCTAGTTAGGTCAGATATTTTTCCCCAAACCCTATCTTTTCCATAGTTATAGTTTGCTAACATCTTTTTCCAAATCCTTGTTTGATAACATCTTTCCTGTAATACTAGTTTTGTAATATATTCTCCTATAATTCTAATTTTGTAATAGTCTGTAGTTAAGATTGTTTCCTATAATGCTACTTTGATGAAATTTGTTTCCATACTACTGTTGTGAAAATTTGTATTTTTATACCACATACTAAGATAGTTTCACATGAAACAGAAAATAAATGTGGTCAGTCCTAGCTTGATAAGAAATTACAAGTTTCTTTGTTTATTTTTTTTCATATTTTTCA
Organism: Chrysomallon squamiferum; assembly: GCA_012295275.1. Lineage (NCBI taxonomy): Eukaryota > Metazoa > Mollusca > Gastropoda > Neomphalida > Peltospiridae > Chrysomallon > Chrysomallon squamiferum. Next base: position 7,751,187 of record CM022674.1, read on the forward strand.
ATGATTTATGAGTTAAAGATATTTCAGTCTCTCCTAGTGTTGTACATGATAAATTCAAATTTATCTCAAATTAGTTTAAAATCAGATCTTGTGACATGTATATTGAAGAGGTTTTGATGACAGTGTGTTCACTCTATAACTATGTACATGTTTAAACATAACAGTTAAATCAGTGTAACTGACATTAATCATCAAACTAAGATTACCGGGGGATTTTTCTTATTTTTTATTTCTATTAATTTTTTTTCAGACTACATATTTGGGGAATTTTGTAATGCACAAAATTTTAAATATATATAATAAGAGAAATGATGATCAGAAATAAAATATTTTTATTCCATAATGAAAGGTTTTATTAAGAAAAGGTGTATACATATATGCAGGTGAATGAGATTGTGGATGGAAACAGTCCATTACAACTGGCTTGCTACACAGGTAGCAGTGAAGTTGTGAAAATTATCTTATCATATAAAGCTGATCCAAATCTGGTTGACGAAGAAGGAGACACTGCTCTTCATTTTGCTGTTTCTCAGTAAGTTAAACTTTACATTACATCACTTCAGAGCAAGTTAAATCTTTATACAACATATCATTTCATTTAGCTGCTATATAGTAAGATGAGTATTTATTTAACATTATTTCACACTAAGTTAAATTTCTTTCTTTATATGTGATCACTTAATCATGCTATTTCATAGTAAATTAAATATAAATCTTTATTTAATATCATTTCATTATGCTGTTTTATTAAGATGTATCTGTATATTTATATAACATCATTTCATCATGCTGTTTTATTAAGATGTATCTGTATATTTATATAACATCATTTCATCATGCTGTTTTATTAAGATGTATCTATATATTTATATAGCATTGCTTAATAATGCAGATTTATTAAATTATATCTATATCTTTATATAACATCATTACATAATGCAGTTTTATTAAGATATATCTATAGCTTTAGGTAACATAATTTTGCTGTTTTAATAATTTATATCTATATCTTTATGTAACATCATTTCATCATGCTGTTTTAATAATTTATATCTATATCTTTATATAACATCAATTCATTATTCTGCCTCACAGTCAGTTAAATCTATCTCTTTCTCGTGCTGTTTAACAGTAAGTTAAATATATTTTTATGTGACATGTCATTTCACCATGTGGTTTCACAGTAAGTTAAATGTGTTTCTTTAAATTATCACATTACTGTTCTGTTTAAAGCTATAATTATACTTTTATATAACATAGATAAATTGTGTCATTTCATGATTATTATGTTTTTCAGAGGCCGAGATGAAATTGTGAAAATCCTAACTGATAAAGGTGCTGACATGAACAAAAAGAATAAAAAAGGACTGACACCATGTCACCAAGCAGTGACTGCAGACAGTGAAGAAATTGTGAAAATCCTCACTGACAAGGGTTGTGATGTTAACACACAGGTTATATATGTATTCATTTTTTATTAACTTGTCACATATTTTCTTTTTATTTATTCAAAACTGTATATATGTAGTATATATTTCCCTGTGTATTTATATAGAGTTATTTATATATATAATAAGATTAATTTTAATTACAAATAGTTTGTTTTCCTCAGTATCCTATACAAATAACTATTCAACTGAAGTTCACAAAACACATTTAAATATTTATTTATTTAATTTTGAGCCTTGATTCTAATTATGTTATAGAAAAAAAAACCCAGAAACCCACCTAAATTCCAAAAATGCCCTTTTCTAATTATTGTTCCTGTTTGCAAATTTTGCATTGATACATTTACTTTATAATGAAATTTTAAATTTGTATTGCATCTATTAATTGTTAGTTTGTTGTGATTTATAAAATTATTTCTTAATCGTATAATTTTGCATATTTATTTTGAAAAGATGATCTCTAATATGTAAACATTGAGTTTGTTCTGACAAAAGGATAATGATGGAGACACTCCACTCCATGATGCTATGGATAACTACCCAATTTGTGAGATGTTGATGAAGGTGAAGAAAATTAGATGTGACATTTTCAACAGTGAGGGGATGTCTGCTTTTCATGTGGCTGTAATGAATAATAAAGAAAAGTATGTGTGGCTTTCAGCTGTCAAGCCAGTCAGTTGCCTTTATCCTTTTTGACCAGAACTTTATAAAGATTTTATTATTATTATTATCATTATTATTATTATTATTATTAGTAAAGTTTAGTAGTCACATATCATGTAATTATGAATCATATGAATGATCAGTGGCATTTTAAAAAATCACCTCATGTGATCTCTTTAAATTATCAATATGAACATTTTTTTTAAACAACTTAGCTAATTAGAATATTAATTGATTCTAAAACAAACACTTTATAGTCTGTTTATCATATACTGGCTGTACTTGAAGAACATTTTGAGTATGTGAACACTCTTTGCTTTTATTTTTTTTATCATTGTCTTTCATGTAATCCTAGGTTTATAATTTGTATGCTGTAACCACAACCTGAAAATACATAAATGTAAAGTTGTACAATGATTTCTTAGAAATATAAATTGAAAACGACATTTTTCTAGTCTCAGAACATTCTTAAAATGACCAGTAACTGCACCACCATTGAATGAGGCACCTTGTTTGTTGTGAGGTTTGACATGTGAAATCGATGATGGGATCTTGGTGGTTGAGTCATGTTTGATGTCTGCAACTGAGTACATTGCCAGAGTTCATGGTTTTGTTTAATTTTGTCAAGAAGAAAGATGATACTACTCATCTGTATCTGTTGCTCTTGTGATGATGCTTAGTGTCAATCAGGTGATTTATATTTTTTTGTACTTGAATATATCAAACCTGTATCATTGGTTATCAATAGCACCATGTCCCCTTGTTGGACTCAGTGACAGATAGGGTCATTGTTGATAAACTTCTTTAACTCAATTATTAGTGAACTTCTGAAAAGGCTTCCTACCAATGTTACAGGATCATCATCTTCTGATGAAGAAACAAAGACAAATAGTGTGAAGACATCAACAATTATTTCTTGAGGTTTCTCATCATTGGGTCTGCTGAAAAATTATCACCTTTGTGAAACAGAATGGGGCCCAAAAGTTAGCCATTCAGTGCAAATTGTCAAGAAATTGAGGAATGGATCTCTGATATGTATATCTGTGGAACTATATATTCCAAACGGTCAGTGATATTTTAAATATCATAAGTTTGGTCATGGACAGCATACATGTTATAACAGATGTGCTCAATATAGTCAGTTTAACCATGAAAGCAAAACACATAAAAATCACATTGCAAGTAACAGTTATGGAAGGAAACACTCATGAGAGTGTTCAAAGTAGAAATTGGTGAAAGCATATAGATAGATAGATAGATAGATAGATATGAAACCTGTCATTCCATGAGGCTACAAAAGTGTTGAGTAATCTTCATCAGTAGCAGTTCAAAGATGGACACTGATTATGGCATTGGGATCAATTCTGACATCTGTTTGTTGGGTCATGGCAAATGCATCTGCAAATAACTATACTCGCAATTTTTCTTCTTTTGTCACTAAGTAATAAAGCTGAAAAGCATTCTATTAATTTTAAAGTATACAACAAACCCTTCTCAGTAGAAGAGTTGGACATTGCTCTATGTTGAACTCACGATATTTCAACAGGCCAAAATGAAATACATTACTAATTATTTAAACTTTTACTTAGCTCTTGTCTCTAGCTTCATCCAAACATTTTAATGAAATTTGGATTTCTGGTGACTTTCCTTCTGATTAGAGGGCAGTTATTCCTGGTCCAAAGGCTGTTAAGGATCCAACAAATTCTGTTAATTATTACCCAGTTTCCTTGACAAACTGCATCTGTAAACCAATGGAATGAATGATCAGTCGCAGATTTGTCTGGTTTCTTTATTACTAACATGCAACATGGGTTCATGACCAGATGTAATGTGATTGATCAACTTGATGGATTTCAAACATCTTGCAGGGAAGTTTCATCCACAATCAACACTTATTTTCAGAGTGTTTTGATTTGGACATTATGGGTATTATCGTATTAGGGACTTTCATGGCTTCAGTCTAAGAGGTCACCCTCCTACTTTTATAGATAACTTTTTAGGTTAGTCTCCTGACTGCTTTTTTGTGCAAAGATGTTTCTGCTATATGGTATGAAGATAAAATCATTACCAAAACATCCTACAAAAAATGCAGTTTCTGATAACAAAAATGTATTTGTTGCGAGGCCAAGTGCCAAACCTATGGACTTTGTATCATGGAGTATTTATTCTGCTTTCAACACTGATTTCTCTAACATTTTGGAACCATCTTCATATTTTGTTTTACCACCTTGTATCAAGCAACCAAAGACTGTGCTTGAAAAAAAGTATTCAGATGAATCTATATGTTAGCAACTTTTTATAGAAATTCGAGGAAGATACTGTGACTGCATTTCTATCAATTCAGATGAATCACCTGGATGGGAATTCTGCGTCATGTGCAGTGTTTTTTCCATCAGAAACTGAAATTTCCATGAGACTGCTAGATTTCAGGATCTTTGTTACTATTGAAGTTTGGGCAGTATTTTAAGCCCTGGAACAAAAAAGGCTTCATCCAAATATCTTATTTAACTGACATTTTTGTGCCTCCCAGTTTACAATATATGAAACTGGAACCTCCCTTAATTGCAATGGTGATATAAAGATGTCTGTTTTTTTATTTTTCCATAAAGACATTAGTGAACTCTCGGCCATGTTAGCATAAACGGTAATTATTTTAATGCAATTTTACCATTTAATTTTATATATAAATCATTGTTATACCTCTGTCTGACACAATAGCCAAATTGTGAACTGGGATGTCATTAAACATCCACTCATTCATTCATTTCTAGACTCAAGTGATTGATTATTTTCAATACATTCAAATTGTGCTAGACCAGATTGTTAGCAACTGTTCCTTATCTAGTAAATAACACTTTTTTTAATCTCATTATTTTCAAATTAATGCTCTCTATCGATTTCTGAAAGAGTGGATCTAAGAAAAAAAGCCTTGTGATTTGCTTGTATTGTTGATAATTATTTGAAAATGTTTGTGATCATCAAAATATTTTTCTTTTAATTTCAGGTTAGCGGAACTGATATTTAAAAAACAGCCATCAGTTGTCAACCTAAAGACAAAGAAAGGAGGATACACTGCACTGCACATTGCAGTTATCAATGGATACAGGTCTCTTGTCAGCTGTCTTCTTAGTGAGGTATTCATTTTCATTAAGAGATAAGTGATGAATTGCTATTACATTATTTATATCTTCAGTATGAACTCCAGAAAGTTCATATATTATACATTATTTATATCTCTAGTAGGAACATGATGAATGAATGATCTTCTGTTACACTATTTTTATCTCTAGTAAGAACATCAAGATGGATCTATTTTTCATTACATTATTTATATCTAGTAAGAACATCAAGATAAATTTATTTTCATTACATTATTTATACCTAGGAAGAACATCAAGATGAATTTATTTTCATTACATTCTTTATATCTCTAGTAGGAACATCAAGATGGATTTATGTTTTCATTACATTATTTATACCAAGGAAGAACATCAAGATGAATTTATTTTCATTACATTATATATATCTCTAGTACGAACATCAAGATGGATTTATATTTTCATTACATTATTTATATCTAGTAGGAACATCAAGATGGATTTATATTTTCATTACATTATTTATATCTCTAGTAGGAACATCAAGATGAATTTATATTTTCATTACATTATTTATATCTGTAGTAGGAACATAAAGATGGATTTATATTTTCATTACATTATTTGTATCTCTAGTATGAACATCAAGATGGATTTGTTTTCATTACATTATTTATATCTCTAGTATGAACATCAAGATGGATTTGTTTTCATTACATTATTTATATCTCCTCGTAAGGATTTAACATTGTGTTTTAGGGAAAAGCTGATGTAAATGCTAAGGATAACAGCCACCAGACACCTCTTCACCTGGCTGTGATCAGGAAATCTTTGCCTATTGTTGATGTTCTTCTTTTCACAAGTGAGATTATGTTAAAATTATTATTTTTTTAATGAATTTATTTCTTCCTTTTTTCTTACTTACTGATTATCTTTTGGGATTTAATTTATTTTGTAATTTTATTTTTTATATATGTGTATGTGTCTGCATGTCAGTATGTCAGTGGATGTGTTTATTTGCATGTGCATATGTGTCTGTAAATGTCTGCATTTTGTAAGAGTCATTTGTGTATTTTTGTATGTGGGTGTGTTGGTATTTTTCTTGGGAGGGGGTGTGCATATTTGTGAAGAAGAAACTAAATCATTTTTGTAGAAGACATTACAAATGTTATTCTTATTTTTTGATAGATGCAGATGTAAATACTCAGGATATCAATGGAAATACACCATCACATTTGGCTCCCATAAAACCATCCTTAGAAATGATAGTAAGTTATTTAAGATAGAAAAATATTCATTAGATAAAAGGTTTATGTTGAAGTATATTATGCATTGTTTCAAATTTGTATCAGTTTTTCAAACCCATCAAAATTCAGTTAATAACTAAGTCAAAAAAAGAGTTTAAAACTATTTGCTTTGATCCATGCCTCTGTAGTTGTGATGTCATCATGTAGAGATTTCTACTAATGTCATAAAACTACAGTATCAATATAAGTTAGACAGTGTCTATTATATATGTCTTGTAATATTATTAGTTAATTTTACTATTGCAAAATTTTTGAATGATGATAATAAAATAATTACTTGGATGTATAAAGAATTTTAATAGACCATGTATTTGTAGCACCTATGATAACATTAAAACAGTAACATCATTAAAACAATAATAAATTTATATGTTGTTGTCTGATGTTGTGTTGTTCATTTCAGGACACTTTTATCCAGGATGGGAATGAGATAACAGAAGAAGATGATACATCTCCTGATATTCTTTACATGCTGGCTGATCAAGGAGCAAATCTCACAATAAAAAACAAAGATGGCAATACAACCATAGACCTGATACAAAACAAAGAATTAGCCAGGGTACTGATGAGGTAAAAAACCCCAGTAATATTGCAGTCAACATTTAATGAAATAAATTAATAATCTCGCACCTGAAAGTATCATTTTATTATTGCTTATCACTGTTGTTCATGGGAAAAGAACTTTTGTGAACTACAAATGTTTCATGTTAATATTTGAATGCTAGGATTTCTTTGACAGCAGAATTATGAATTTCTTTTTCCAAGTTCTATTTTTAATACAGGAAATACACAGCTGCAATATTCTGTACTAAACACCTTAGCTAGCCACATTAAATGCAGTCATTTCCTACTTTAGACTGCTCTATCCTGAATATTAAAAACATCTTAATTATATTGGTGACTGCAATTCAGTTATTTAAATTTATGAGTTAAAACTGTTCATGTTCAGATACAGAAGTGTCAAAAATTTATAACTAAGTCATATTTCTTATCAAAAGTGAGTCTAAAATGACTTCTACTTTCAGAACTGTTCGAAATGTTCAAACTAAACCAAAAAATGCCACTGATCCACCATCGTACTGGCAGTCCATGCAACAAGGTGTCAAGGTCCAGAAAATCTCTCTGAGTTATGAAGACCCCTTGACATCTGAAGAATATCAGAAAGTTTCCAATGATTTCAAGAGGACGCTCCCTAACAAATCTGTCATAGCAATACACAGAATTCAGAATCTTGACAGATGGGAACCTTTTGCTTTGTATGTATTCAGTATTCTGAACCTAATTTTCTTACATTTTATATAAGTGTTTGAATATGACATATTTTAAGATTTGAGAAAAAAAATGTAATTAAAAATTTAGCTTTTGATAAAAGAAAATGTATGACTTTATATAAGTGATGTTTTCCTAAAACTGACAGCAGATTTTATTGTAAAAATGTCTTAGTCTGATTTGACACATTAAATGCAGTTGGAGGAAATGTAGCTTGCTATTTAGCACATCTAATGTTATATCTCATCATCATACTAAAGTAAATTCATTTTACACGCCGTCATTTGCCTTCATGAGCAGACATGTCCAAAGTCTTAATATTATCATTTACTTATATTAGACTGCATCCACCTTATCACATTATCACATCACATCATTCATACTAGTCTGTAATTTAAATGGTAAAATAAGAAAACCACATGTTGAGAGATATGTGGTCTGATAGCATCGTTGAATCAAAGACTGCAGTGTAAACAAAAAATATTAAAAATTATATAATAATTCATCTGTCACAAGATTAAAGAGAGAAATTATCTTTAATTATAGTATAAAAAATTTCATAGTAAAAGTAAAATCTGAAGAATTTACCAGAAACAGTAAATTGAATTTTAAAATTCCATACTATACTTCCAGGATTTCCATGCTGCATATGAACCATGTTATACTGATGTCCAAAGAAATATATATTTACAACTGCTAACAAGGGTCATACTTAGAACATCTTTTTCTGCCTTCACAAAGCCATTTTAAATTTCAGGAAAAAACAAATCATGGAACGAAATTATGGCCTAGATGGTGCAAATGAGCAACAACTGTTCCATGGTACCAAAGCAGACATTGTTGATCGCATTGTAAATCAAGGTATTGACTTTAGAGTGGTAAAGCGAGCATTGTATGGTGATGGTGCCTACTTTGCTTCAGAATCCAAAACATCTGATGGCTACACAGAACCAAATGAAGAAGGAAACAGGTAACACAAATTTTTAAAGTTTCATTAGAATGAACATGACCAAAATTTAATTGAAAATAAATACAACTCAGTGTGTCTACGTGTGTGTAAATGTTTTAATAATCATATTACATATAAAAAAATAGTTTTCAAATGTTAATTTTAACATTAACCTGTTTAGAATGTTCATTTATCTGCAAATAATTAATAACTGCATAGTATTTGAACCTAAATCTTTCATATAATTGAATTGATAAAAGAAGCTAGGTCAATAAAAAAAAAAAAAAAATATTTTTCATTTTATAGAAGCAAAAATGCCTATCTTTAAATATAAACATATCAATTTTATATAAAATAATGAAAAGAAAAAAGAAGAAAAGAAAATAGTAGTCACAAAACAGGCTGAAAAGTTCACAGGCTAACATCATGCCCTTGTGGAATATGACCACATATAGCTTATTTTTCAGTGTAGTCCCTATTGCATCAATACACTTCTTCCAGTGATGCTGCAGTATTTAAGTCCCCTTGGCATAGAAGTACTTGTACTTCATCTGACATAACTGCTTCAGTACTGCAACAAATGGTTTTACACTTCTTCCAGTGATGCTGCAGTATTCGGGTCCCCATGGCATAGAAGACCTCAACAGATATACTTTATCTGACATAATGGCTTCAGTATTGTTAGCCAGCCAAATGGTTGCTGTTGGGTTTATGTATTTTTTTATTTTTTATTTTTATATTTTGTGTTTGTGTGAAGAAACATTAATGTAATTAAAATAAGTAATGAATACGATTATATTTTTCTAGGTTTATGTTCAGGGTGAGAGTACTTGTTGGAAAATGTACAAAAGGTGAAAAAGGAATGAAAAAACCACCACCTGTTGACCAATCTGTGCCCGATGAACTCTATGACAGTGTCGTCAATAACATAGACGAAACTAAGATATTTGTAATTTTTGACAATGCCCAGTGCTATGCAGAATACTTAATAGAGTACTATTAAACTGTTCACAAAAATGACATATGTGTTTGAACTCTTGGTTATAATATATTTTTGATGAAAGTAGTCTAAATATAAGGTGTTGTTAACTTACATTTCATTAAAGACATTAATAAAATAGATTACTAAAATGAAAAGTGATACAAAATCAATATCAGTGTGATATTTAAAGTTAACAGTCAGTAATGAAAATTAATTTTATTAAGACAATTTTATTAATGACTGTGGTGCAGTTGTAATAATTTATATTTTAAATCTGTAGTTTTAAACAGAAACAAAAATTTTCAACCAGTTATTAAAGTTTTTCACTTAAAGTAATATTTAAAAAATTATATTTTCTAAAACTAATTACACTGTAGTTCAGAATTATTTGAACATGTAATATCAAAATTGGAATTATTTACGCACAGAAATATTTTATATTGAAAAACTATATATAATTTGAAAGTATTAGTAGCTAATAACTGATATGACAACTGTTAAACTGC
>CM022674.1:7766408-8009559 GCA_012295275.1 Chrysomallon squamiferum
ATGATACTTTCAGGTGCGAGATTATTCATTTATTTCATTAAATGTTGACTGCAATATTACTGGGTTTTTTTACCTCATCAATACCCTGGCTAATTCTTTGTTTTGTATCAGGTCTATGGTTGTATTGCCATCTTTGTTTTTTATTGTGAGATTTGCTCCTTGATCAGCCAGCATGTAAAGAATATCAATAGATGTATCATCTTCTTCTGTTATCTCATTCACATTTTGGATAAAAATGTCCTGAAATGAACAAGACAACATCATATAAATTTATTATTGTTTTAATGATGTTACTGTTTTAATGTATATCTCAGGCGCTACAAATACATGGTTTATTAAAATTCATTATACTTCCAAGTAATTATTTTATTATCATCATTCATAAATTTTGCGATAGTAAAAATAACTAATAATATTACAAGACATATATAATAGACACTGTCCAACTTACATTGATACTGTAGTTTTATGACATTAGTAGAAACTTTACCTATCGCTGTTGTTGTTAAAAACGAACACAATCATCACCGTTATCATTTTATTCTTTTAAGAAGTGTTTCTATATTTTCTTAAATTAGTCATCTTATGTCAGAGTTTATTGTCAAAGTTATGTTTTGCACTGTACTGAAACTGAAAATGTTTTTATTTGGAAAAAAACCTACTAAGATTTTTTGAGGCACATTCTTGTTGCGGGAATATAGACTAGTGCATTTTAGTAACTATACGCATATAATATTTCACTTGATTTATTATCAGTCTTTCCATATTTCATCCATGTACCATGCCATTCGCTCTAGAGTTATCCCTCATCTCTACTAACAGAACACCACAGCTCTGATATATTATACCTTGTTTTACTAACATTTTATAGACTTTAAACTGTAGTGTCAGGAACTTTTAATTATTTGGCAAGTGTTTTTAGATTGCTAAAACATGTTTTGACAAAACGCAATCTCTCAACCATGAAAATCATGCGGAAATACAGCATCAGTTATGTCCCTTCTATAGATGTCGTCTGTCACTAGTGTCCGAATTCAGAACCAAAATCTAATTATCTCTAAAAAATAAATAAATAAATAAATAAATAGAATCAAGAATATTAAAGAAAACCAAAGCAAAAATGTAATTTTATTTTCTACAAAGGGAAACAATCTTGGAGTAATTATTTTCTCGCTAATAAATGATTAATTTGTAGTTATAAATAACCATAATGATAATCTAAGACTAATCATACTATACTTAGTGTAACTAGTTTTTGCATGTCTGACACTGTGACAGATTATATCAACATTTATCATCTTTAGAACGTAATGATTATTTATTGTTATTATTATTATAATCATCATCATCATCAACTCACAAGAACAATATTATGTAATTTTTAGGTTGTGTTCATAATCATATTATATGTGATGTTTGCAAAATGGATCCAATAGAAGGTATGCGATGGAAGTGTGCTACCTGCAGTAACTTCGACCTTTGCACTCTGTGTTACATGAGTGGAAAACATGATCTTAGTCATCCTTTCCTTCTCCATCAAACACAGGCATCTACACTGTAAGTCATCAAACCTGAGATTACATGAATAAAACAACAAAGAAAAAAATATATATATATATAAAAATAATAAAATTTAAAAACAAAAAGTAAAAAGGCCTTTTACTATTAACAGTTTTGTATATTTATTTTATTTTGAATTTAAAACCAGTTTATCTTCACAAATGATTTTAAAAGGGAATGTATTAGTGCTTAAAAATGTTCATTTCTCTTAGAGTTCCTATTGATTCAAGAAAGATGCTAAAACCAGAAACTGTGCATGGAATTTTACCAGGTGCTAGTGTTAAGAGAGGGTTACACTGGAAGTGGAGTAATCAGGATGGTAAGTATTTTCTCAGTAAAGAGTTCACAGTGAGGTCAGTAGTGTACTTCTTACTATGTTAAAATACATTTATGGTTAAAATGGAAAATTAGAAGAATTTACACCAAGGAGTTTAGTAATTTTATACAATCATAAAATTTATTTTTTAAATCTTTGTGTTATTATTTATCAATATACTGTATTTAAATGGTGTTTTATTTCAGTAACTATGTGATAAAATTAATGATATGTTCCTCTGTATTTAATAATGTGATATCTTTTGAAGTTTTTTATTTTTATTAATATATAATAAAAGGAAACAATCTGACAAATATTACAAATAAAAGTTAAGAACATTTCAGTGAAATTGTAGAAAGAAAAATATTCATTCATACAAGGGACAATCTGTGTCACACCTGATTTTTAAAATCATAAATATTGAGCTCACTCAGTAATATAATCATGGATCAAAATGGACAACTTTTTTCATTTAACCTGTTCCTTTGACAGGTGACAAATATATTTTTCATGTTTAATAAATTATGAAATCTGAATTCTTTCCCCTACAATAATTGTGACAATAAGCATCACACTATTTTGTAATCATAAAGGTAATTAATTATACTGATTTCATTTAAGTTCCTTTAACAAATATATTTTTCTGTTTAGAAAATTATGAAAAGTGAATTCTTCAAATTTAGGTGGCAGTAAAGGAGCCGGTGATGTCATACGTTTAGTAAAGTGGTGAAAAATAGTTATAGAGGTGGTGTTAATGTTAAATGGCAGAATGATTCAGAGAATATCTACAGATACAGATGTGGAGCAGAAGGTTGTATGGATCTCATTCTGATTGCTGAAACACAACGCACGTATTACTTTCCACAGCATCTTCCTGTGTTAGGTGTGTTTCTTAAACTACCAGCAAATACATAACAACTATACTAACAAATAATATCAAAGTGATGAATTAACAAACTAATCTGCATAAACCTGTTACTCATACAAAGTTTTAATAATTTTAGTTAATTATAAAAGAAGCAGTAATAGATGTACCACAGAAACTTGTAATAGTTTTTGACTTTTATTTTAATATCATTTTTTTTACTTTGATTAAATAATAATAGTAATGATGATAATATTATGATGATGATGATAATGATGAAGATAAAATATTAACTAATGTAGTTTATGGGTTTAGATGTGAGAAGCCAGTCAGAATGTCAGCTGAAACCTGGAGACAAGGTACAAGTGGATATAGATGCCAAAATGGTGAAGAAAATTTTGTCAGAAACTAAAAGAATGTGGAATGAAAAGATATCTGATGTTTGTATTTATTTACTTTAATTAACTATAACATAAATGTAATTTATTCATTACATATAATACATCATGGAAAAAAGATATCTTTCTATCTGTATATATGAAATTATGCAAGTACCTTTCTTCTGCACTCAATTGTGTTTTGTCATTCAAATAAACAATTTTCATGCTTTAAATTTAATAATGACTGTGTGTTTCTGACTAAGGATAAGAAGAACAACTTTTTTTGTTCTATTTTATTGAATCTATTTACTGTTAATTTTTAATTTTATTTATTTATTTATTGATATTTTAAGTATTTGCTAATGCTTGGAACAGTCACTGAAATAGAAGGCTCAAGAATAGCAAAAGTTCAGTATGAGGATGCACAGTCATGGTATTTCTTTAGATCAATGTTAACTAAGGTAATCTATTATTTACTTAATTTAAAATGTACATACCTTTGTTTTGTTTCTTTTTTATATATAATTAAAGAAATATTTATATAGTCTTTATTTAATTTCGAAATGTATCTCTTTAATGTTTTTTCTTCATTTTTATTTGACAAAGTATCTTCTATTTATGGTCTTTTCTTTATTTTTAGTTTAAAAGTATCTATTTGTAACCTTTTTTTATTTATGTTGTTTTATTTATTTTTCTGTAAAGAAATTCCATTTTATATTGTTCTATTTATTTTTTAGAAGTATCTTATTTATTTTTCTAAATTTTAAAGGAATGTCTACAGATATCTAAATATTCTATATATATTTTTAATATAATTTATGTTTTCTTTTTTTTTTCTTTACTATGAACTAAGAAATATTTATGTGTTTCACATCAACTATTTTCACTTTTTTCAGATTCACTCATTTTCTGTTGGTGAGACTGTTCAAATTCTCGAAAACATCATTTTCTTCAGGAGCTGTGAGACTGTTCAAATTCTGGAAAACATCAATGCTTTAATTCAGGAGCTTCAGATTGTTTTGAAAGGACATTTTGTGGCTGGAATGATGAAATGGCAAAATTATACATTTATTTTTCAATTATTTTCCCTTAAATTTTTTTCACAATAAATGGTATCAAAATTAATTTAAAATTGTTTTATGTTTTGCTTCTGAAAAACCAACCATCACATAACACAGTCACAACATCTATAACCTAACTAGGTTGCATGAGTTACTTTTCTTACTTAACATAATTATTAATGTGGATTTGATGCCAGGCTCTTGGTGAGTTAGGAATCATTGAGGCTGTTGATGATGATGGTGACCTGACAGTCAAAGTAGGAGAACAGCAGTGGATGTTTAGTCCTGTGTGTTGTCAGTATGTAGAGTCAGCTGATGATAATGAATGAAAATTTCCAAAACGCCAGGTATCGGAGACACAAATGGAAATAATTTCTGGTGGTAAGTAAAACTGTTCATTTGTATTATTAGTAACAGATTCTTCATTTTAAAACAGAACTGTTCAAGAGACTTACAGTAAGTAGCATCTGATGTAAAACAGTTCTGCTGGAAATATGGGATGTCATATATAGATTGTTAACTAAAAACAATATCCAACAAAGTTTATCAGTCTGCCAAGGTATCATCATCAAATAGCCTGGATCCACAACAAAAAACCCTGCTTACTATAATTATGATGAACAGGTACTTCTTATTAGGTTCTGATGTACAAAGAATTAGACAAATTCTTATCTCAGTATTCTGATCATTACTCTGGTTAATTTATACCAAAGTTATAAATGTATTTTTTTATGTTTTATTTTTATATTTTGTTAATATAATTTTGTTTGTGTGAAAAAACATTAATGTGATTAAAATAAGTAATGAATATGATTATATTTTTCTAGGTTTATGTTCAGGGTGAGAGTACTTGTTGGAAAATGTACAAAAGGTGAAAAAGGAATGAAAAAACCACCACCTGTTGACCAATCTGTGCCCGATGAACTCTATGACAGTGTCGTCAATAAGATAGACGAAACTAAGATATTTGTAATTTTTGACAATGCCCAGTGCTATGCAGAATACTTAATTGAGTACTATTAAACTGTTCACAAAAATGACAGCTAGACATGACATATGTGTTTGAACTCTTGGTTATAATACATTTGTGATGAAAGTAGTCTAAATATAAGGTGTTGTTAACTTACATTTCATTAAAGACATTAATAAAATAGATTACTAAAATGAAAAGTGATACAAAATCAATATCAGTGTGATATTCAAAGTTAACAGTCAGTAATGAAAATTAATTTTATTAAGACAATTTTATTAATGACTGTGGTGCAGTTGTAATAATTTATATTTTAAATCTGTAGTTTTAAATGGAAACAAAAATTTTCAACCAGTTATTAAAGTTTTTCACTTAAAGTAATATTTAGAAATTATATTTTCTAAAACTAATTACACTGTAGTTCAGAATTATTTGAACATGTAATATCAAAATTGGAATTATTTACGCACACAAATATTTTATATTGAAAAACTATATATAATTTGAAAGTATTAGTAGCTAATAACTGATATGACAACTGTTAAACTGCATGATTCAAATGTATCATAAGATAATAACTGCTACCACTGCTGTAACTACGATTCAAATGTCTCATAAAATAATAACTGCTACATCTGCTGTAACTACATGATTCAAATGTCTCATAAAGTAATAACTACTACATCTGCTGTAACTACTTGATTGAAATGTCTCATAAAGTAATAACTGCTACATCTGCTGTAACTACGTGATTCAAATGTATCATAAAATAATAACTACTACCACTGCTGTAACTACTTGATTCAAATGTCTCATAAAATAATAACTGCTACCATGCTGTAACTACGTGATTCAAATGTCTCATAAGATGATAGTTGAAGCCATAGTTAAAACTGCATGATCCTTTTCTACTAGACTTGAATCTTATTCAGTATAAAATATTGCTTATTTACTTTGTTTTCTTTTCATAAGAATTTTATCTGTATTTTATATTCTTTACTTTTTTTATAGGAATATTATATAATCTTAATAACTTGTACTAATATTATTATTTACGGTTGAACAATATTGCAGATAATATGTAGAATTAACTCTGGCAGTTGTAACACTTCTAGTAACTGTGAATTATAATAAACAAATAAAATTAAAGTTGTGGCATTCTTTGCAATGGTTTTGTTGTTATTTCATGGGTAACATTATTACTCCTATTTTCTTTAATATTTTATTAACATTTTACTATTATTATTATTAAATCTATTTTCCATTATTTATTATTTTATTTTCGTGCTTCTATTTTGTAAAATTTAAAATTTATTTTCCATTATTTATTATTTTATTTTGTTGCGTCTATTTTGTAAAATTTAAATTTTATTTTACATTATTTATTATTTTATTTTGTTGCGTCTATTTTGTAAAATTTAAATTTTGTTTTACATGATTTTATTTTCGTGCGTCTATTTTATTGTTTTTAAATGTTATTTTACATTATTTATTGTTTTATTTTCGTGCATCTGTTTTGTTCAATTTAAATGCTATATGTTTCTATATAGATGACTTATACATCAAAAGAAGTAACATATGATAACAGTAGGACAAAAAAAGGAAAAGCGATATTGCGAATCATTGCCTTGCAAGGTGAAAAACTCTATTTTAGTTTCCAGGATATTCAGGTAATTAAACACCTGTTATAGAAACAGTATATATCAGTGAGTAAATTGGGCGATTAATAATATTAAATGAAGAAGAAAAAAAGTATAATAAAAACAAATTGTCACAATATTTAGTATCACTTATACAATAAATTACAAAGCAAGTAGTAGGCTAGAAAGAGTTTAGGGAATGCGTGAAAGAAGAATTCTTAAAAGTCCTTTAGAACAAAAAAAAAAAAAAAAAAAAAAAAATGTTTTAACCTTTATTATTATTTTTATTATTTATTTATTTATTTAATATATAATGTTATATAGCTTCATACTATCTGCTTTCCTGTTAATAAAATACTAAAGATTATTTATTTGAAGGATATGAAAATAATCTAGGCTCGTTTCAGTATATCTTATATTTCTACACATTAAAACAAAAGGAAAACAAAATAAACGTGCACTGTACATAGTCAAATTAAGATAGTAGCTTTCTCATTTTCCAATTTTTCTACTGCAGATAATCATGTGAAATGATGAAGACAAACTAAATGGTCACATATCCGTCATGTTTCGCTGATTATATATAAAAATAAAGGAATGATTTGTTCGGTTCAGTGCTTTCAGCTGAGTTTTCGTTTATTTCTGAACAAAAGTGTATCACTGTTTTATTATTCATTTTTGCCCTGTACTTTGTAAGTAATGGTGTCTGTGTGGTCTGAGAGATTTTATAAATTTACTCTAGTGTATTAATAAGTTCCTTTCCGGTTTATGTGAAGCAGGTAATTGTCTGATCTTCATAATGACTCACATAACTCTGTGTGTGTGTGTGTGTGTGTGTGTGTGTGTGTGTGTGTGTGTGTGTGTGTGTGTGTGTGTGTGTGTGTCCTCTCTTTGGGATTATTATAAAGTGGTACAAATTGCAGTTTTGTAACATACATTATTATGCTTTATAAAAATAAAAAATAAATATCAGGAAAACACGAATAATAAAACTTTCCTTTCACAAAAGTCAAAAGAGTTATAACTCTTTAATGATTTTAAAGGATTTCGGAAATTGATACATTCTGTGCAAATATATTTTCTATTTATTTATTCAAACAATATTTTATTAGGATGTGCGATTCGAACCATCTTCAAATGTAATTCGCCACAGTCTCGAATGCACCCTAACTATGAGCCTGCAAATTATTTAAATTATTACATTCATATAATATCTCTCTCTCTCTCTCTCTCTCTCTCTCTCTCTCTCTCTCTCTCTCTCTCTCTCTCTCTCTCTCTCACACACACACACACACACACACAAACGCACACACAAACAAACACACTTATTTCTGATATTGATAGGACTTCAAATTTTCCATTCATACAGTTTTTATACAGATAAAACGTCAAATAGAGAATAAATCAAGCGTTTAAAAGTCAATAAAAATAGGTCAAAACAGTACTTCGGATGAACAGACGCGCTTCTCAAAATATACTATAACTATTGTAAATCTTTCCGACATTCCTTTATCAGACGACACCGGTATGTTGAAATAGCTACAAAGTCTGAGGTGAATGTATAGCCAACGAAACCGAGAACAAGGTAGGAGCTACCGCGCTCTATATACTTTAAACGTTTTAATTCAAGAAAGGTACTTTTAAAAAAAATAATTATTCACATTTTAAAGACTGTATAAATGGTTTTAGTTTTACTGTAAAGTTTAAACATAACGATAATGTGTATTAATTTATAACATTTTACATACCAGGAAGTATTTAAACAAGCATGTAAAATCTTGTCAAAATTTTCTTTCATTTGTTATTGTTATTGTTGTAGCTATGGTTGTTGTTGTTGTTGTTGTTATTATTATGGTTATTATGATTATGATTATTATTATTATTATTATTATTATCATTATTAATTTATTTACTTCTTTTTTTAAATTTTAGTGAAATTAACATAAAATTAACATAAAACTACTTGCTTAAAATGTTCTAATATTTACATAAGTTTAATATAAACATAAAATCATCATATATACAAGATTAAATTATTTTATTTTTCGTTGCAAAAAAAAAAAATAATAATAATAAATAATAATAATAAATAAATAAATAAATAAAAATAAAATCGAAAGGAAAAAAAAAAATGTCGCTGCTTGTTTCTAGCCATTCGTAACTCGTCAGCCAATTTTTAGTTGAGATAATAATAATAATAATAATAATAATAATAATAATAATAATAATAATAATAATAATATATGAAGATTAAACATTTATTAGAATATTGCGTATTATACAAGCTGTACCGGTGTATGATGTCCAAACACAGTCGATAGTAATAGGATACGTCACTATGTCAAAAAGCCTACTAAGACTGAAGTAAAGGAAAATTAATAATTATGGCGCAAGTGGCGCGAGAACAGCCATAAGAGTATCACGCTGGAAGGAAAACCAGTCTTACCCAAGTAATATTTAACATTTCTGTTTTAATCTATGTGTTTTATTTTTAATTATTTAAACTTTGTTAATTTACTATACACTATTTAATTATTATAATCAATTATAAAATTAAAGCTAAATTTCGAAAGTTATACAGTTTTAAGTTTCGAAATCAACAATTAAGCTTGAAATCAACAATTAAGATTGAAATCAACAATAAAAATAAATTTTATTCATTTTTCACTCAGTTTTAAGAGAGGCGAGGACAAAAGCAGCGGACAGTGTGATGCGTCGAGGAAATCCCTGTTACCAAGGTGCGCTGACGCGAGAGCTCTAATGAGGAGTACGGTCTTGCGTCATGCGAGAAGCTGGTTAAACTTTAATTAATAATTAATTAAATATCACTTAAGTTTAGTCCGTTAGTTCTAAAGTTATTATGAGTTTGGTGAGCTACCATCACCACTATTAGGTGAGATCAGAGAAGGGGGCAGGTGTGTTTATGATTAACAAATAATACGCGATCAGTAATAACGAGCAGTGAGAAACGTTGGTGAAAGCTACCTGTTACTGTCTTTGACTAGACGTAGAACTACCGCCATGATCGGACTAAGATCTTTAGAGGCTCTAAGCACTACAACGATTTTGGTGCAGGTTTGTATGTAACATAAAATATAAACAATAATAACATTTATTTTTTGAAACGAAACAAAACTTATAGTAATCTGAAAAATAAAGTTTATTTTGGTGTACTGCCAACTACATTTATACTTGGAACGTTTTCTCCTATTTTTTTTTTATTTTTATTTTATTTTTTTAAATTCAGTGTTTGCTCAGATCCTCAAAACGTATTTAGTTATTAACGTACATCATTAATCTCTATCATAATTCTTATTCGTGTCTCTGTGTGTGTGTGTGTGTGTGTGTGTGTGTGTGTGTGTGTGTGTGTGTGTGTGATGTTTGGATGTGTGTGTTATTTTTTTACATTTCATACGTAAGGTCCTTTCTGCAATCCCTGGTTCAGTGGCACCATTTACACAAAATGACTGTTGGTAAATCAGGCTATGGAAAATTTAACTTGACGACCTAAACACGTGATTATTTATGCGTAATGGTTAATTAATGACAATATTATGTAACACAGCCTGTACCCTATAACGAACGGTTTTAGCAATGAATCTGAGAACCTCATAACGAACGCGGAAGAATATTTCTGAGGAATCAGGGGAGAATGCGAACAAGGAGAAACGGCATGTTATTCCAGCCCAAGTACTGAAAGATGTTTTCTGGAGCTGGAATGAACTTTCCAAAATTGTTAAGGAATATCATCCTGATGTTGGTGCTGTAGAAACGAGACTTAATATTTTTAATGAAACAGTGATGGTCCAGAAATCCTGGATTCCTTCTTTAAAATACCTCCTACAGACGAACTGCCTGTAGGACAATCACCAAACAGCGCTAGGAAGGATGACTTCTCTCCTTCCACTTCTTCTCAGTAAATATTTCCTCCCTCTCCTCTTCCTTCTCTCCTGCACGCTCAGCAACACTAAGATAAAATAAAGTATTCTTCATTTCACGAGTTTAAATTTTCGTTTATAACTCATTTTACTATATTATACTACATTTGGCATTCTTAAGAAGGTGTATTTGAGGGTCAACAACGGATTACCCCTCATAACAAGTATTTTAATGGACGAGCGAGCCGTATAACGAACGAGACTCCAGAAACAATTAGATTCGTTATAGGGTACCGCACTGTATGCTGTTGTTTGATCATTTTATCATTAGTACCAAAAATATGCGTATAAACTAAAATTATAGTCAGTGACACGAACACCCACACACAGCACAAAGACACAGAGACAGAGAATTTCACTGCAAATGTATTCCATTTAATTCTTTTTACAAACATTGTAGAGTGATGTCGGTAGGAGCACGTGTAGTTCGAGGTCCAGACTGGGCTGGTAAAGAGAAAGATGGTGGCGAAGGTGGTCTTGGAACAGTTGTGAAAGAGGATGTCACTAATGGCAAGGTGAAGGTCATATGGGACATAGGTTGCGAAGGTAGCTATCGTGCTGGATATGATGGACGATACGAACTCAGAATATATGATAACGCACCGACAGGTAAAATATTTAGAAAATGAAAATATCTATCACATCTTCTTCACCAAATGTAATATTATTTTTATTGTTGTTGTTGTTGCTGGTGCTGCTTCTGCTGTTGTTGTTGCTGCTAAAAACGAATAAAACGTTTATAAATAGTTGATTTTTCAAGATTTTAATCATTAACAAAAATGATATATTTACCGTCATTATTTTATTTTTTTAGGATGTGTTTCCACATTTTCCTAAATTAGTTTTGATTTATGTCAGAGTTTATGTAGACTTGTGCACTTTTAGTAGCTACAAGCATGTAATATTTCACTTGATTTATTATCCATCTTTCCATACTTCATCCGTGTACCTGCCATTCTCTGTAGAGTTATCCCTCTTCCACCGTACTGTTAATAGAACTTTAATTATTCGACAAGTCTTTGCAGATTGTTAAAACATGTTTTCTCTCAACAATGAAAAACATGCGGGTATACAACATCAGTTATGTCCCTTTGTCGTCTGACAGTTATGTCCCTTTGTCGTCTGACAGTAGTGTCCAAATTCAGAACAAGAATCTAATTATCTCCACAAAAAACTTGAATCAAGAATAGTAAAGAAAACAAAAGATAAATGTAATTTTATTTTCTTCAGAGGGAAACAATCTTGGTGTAATTTTGTTTTCTTTATAACAAATTATTAATTTGTATTTAAAAATAACCATAATGATAATCTAAGACTAATCATATTTTGTAGCCTATACTTAGTGTAACTAGTTTTTGTATGTTTTACACTGTGATAGATATATAACATTTTACGATCTTTAGAACATAATGATTATCATCATCATCAACTCACAAGAACAATATTATGTAATTTTTAGGCTGTGTTCATGATGCTGTTTTATGTGATGTTTGCGAAATGAATCCTATAGAAGGTATGCGATGGAAGTGTTCTACTTGTCATGACCTTGACCTTTGCACTCAGTGTTACATGAGTGGGAAACATGATCTTAGTCATCCTTTCCTTCTGCAACAAACACAGACATCTCCACTGTAAGTCACCAAAACTGATAGAACGTGAAAACCAAAAAAATTTAAAATATATTTTTAACAATTTTTCACATTAATTTTATTTTGAATTTAATACCACTGTATTTTCTCATATGATTTAAAAAAAGTATGTATTGTTGCTTAATAGTATTATTTACTTGTAATCTTTTCACTAATATATATATTAAGTTTCAATTTGTATGATATGTACAGGAGTGTACAGATAGACATGTCTCAGTCAGAACATGTTCATTTCTGATTTTCAGAGTGCCTGTAAATTCACGAAAAATGCTAAAACCAGAAACTCTACATGGAATTTTGCTAGGTGCTACTGTTAAGAGAGGGTTACATTGGAAGTGGAGTGATCAGGATGGTAAGAGTTTTCTCAGAAAAGAGCTCACAGTGAGTTAAATAGTGCACTTCTTACTCTGTTACATACATTTATGATAAAATTAGAGTTTTAAAAAGAAATCACAATTAAAAGAATTTACACCAAGAAGTTCAGTAATCATAAGACTGATTTTTTAAATCTTTGAGTTATTATTTATCAGTATACTGTTTTTGATTGGTGTTTTATTTCAGGAACTACATATGTTCCTCTATATTTAATAATGTGATACCTACTGAAGTAATCTTACAGAAATATTACAAATAAGAGTGGTCAACATTTCAATGAAATTGTAGAAAGAAAATATTTATTAAAGTGGTAAAGTCTGTGTGCTGCAAACCCACCTAAGACATTAAAGTCCTCGTAAATATTGAGCTCACTCAGTAATATAATCATGGATCAAAATGGACAAGTAATATTTCTGTCACCTGGTATGATAGGAGTTCAAACATGATGTGACATAAACTGTATGGTGGCATAGCAACAAAAATAACAGTTGAAGTGTGATTAACTTTCCCCTATAATAATTGTGACAATAAACATCACACTATTTTGTAATCATAAAGGTAACTAATTACACTGATTTCTTTTAAGTTCCTTTAACAAATATCTTTTTCTGCTTAGAAAATAATGAAATCTGAAATTTGAAAGAATCTGTCTTGCATCTTTTTGAAGAGAATTTTATTTAATTTTGTTCTTCAAATTTAGGTGGCAGTAAAGGAACTGGAGATGTCATACGTTTAGTAAAGTGGGGAAGAAATAGTTATCGAGGTGGTGTTGATGTTAAATGGCAGAACGGTTCAGTGAATACCTACAGATGTGGAGGAGAAGGTTGCATGGATCTCATTCTGATTGATGGGAAAAAAGACATGCATTACTTTCCACAGCATCTTCCTGTGTTAGGTGTGCATCTTCAATTATAAACTATACTAACAACTATAATATCAAAGTGATAAATTAACAAACTAATTAAAAACTATACTAACAACTATAATATCAAAGTGATAAATTAACAAACTAATTAAAAACTATTTTTTTTGATCTGCACAAATCATCCTGAGTTTTAATAATATTAGTTAATTCTAAAAGAAGCAGTAATAGATGTAGCACAGATGATTTTAATACTTTTTGAGTTTTATTTTAATACCATTTTTACTTTGATTAAATAAAAATAGCAATAATGATGATGCAGGTGATTAGATTATGATGAAGATAAGATATTAACTAAAGTATTTTGTGGGTTTAGATGTGAGAAGTCAGTCAGAATGTCAGCTGAAACCTGGAGACAAGGTACGAGTGGATATAGATCCCAAAATAATGAAGAAAATTATGTCAGAAACTGAGGGAATGTGGAATGAAAATATATCTGATGTTTGTATTTATTTACTTTATTTAATTATAACATAAAACTAATTTATTCATTAGAATTAATACATAATAAAAAAGATATCTATCTATCTATCTATATATATATAAAAATTATGCAAGTATGTTTCTTCTGCACTCAACTGTGTTTTGTCATTCAAATAAACAATTTTCATATTTTAAATTTGTCTGTCTGTTTCTGACTGAAGGATAAAAACATTTTTATTTATTGTTTTGTTTTATTGATTCTATTTAGTGTTGGGTTGTTTGTTTTTTAAATTGTATTTATTATTATTTTTCATTTTTTTTAAAGTATTTGCCACTGCTTGGGAACAGTCACTGAAATAGTAAACTCAAGAACAGTTAAAGTTCAGTATGAGGATGCACAGTCATGGTATTTCTATATATCAATGTTAACTAAGGTATTTACTTAATTTTAAATTAAAATGTACATACCTTTGTTTCATGTTGTTTTCTTTATATATAATTAAAAAAATATTGATACAGTCTTTATTTTTTATTTAATTTTGAAAGGTAAAGAAATATTTTTTTTTCATTTTAATTTATAAAGAGTTCTATTTATATTCTTTTTCTTTATTTTTAATTTAAAAGTATCTATTTCTAACATCTTTTTTTTTACATTTTTTATTTATTTTCTGTAAAGAAATTCCATTTTGTGTTGTTCTCTTTATTTATTTTTATAAGTATTTATACAGATTCATTTATTTTCTCTGTTGGTTTTAAAAGTTAAAAAATCTCTACAAATCTGAATCTTCTATATGTATTTTTTTAATATAATCTATCTAACATCTATTCTTTTCTTTTTTCTTTTTGAAATAAGAAAAAGTTATGTGTTTCACATCTTCTGTTTTCACTTCTTTCAGATTCACTCATTTTCTGTTGGTGAGACTGTTCAAATTCTGGAAAACATCAATGACGTTCAGAAGCTGCAGGAAGGACATGGTGGCTGGAATGATGAAATGGAAAAAGTATAAATTTATTTTAATCTTGATTTCATTTCAAATTGTTTCAAAAACTGTTTAGCAGCACTGAGTCACAATCACAACATGAAATTTGTTTAGTCAATTTAATTATTATGATTAGTACAATTATTCATTTATTTTTTCAGTTTATTTCTTTCTAAGATGTAAAGTTTATATTTTTCACAATGAAAAATAAAATTATTTTATGTTTTGCTTATTAAAAGTCAAACATCATAACACAATCACAACATGACATCATGTATAACCTAACTAGGTTGTATGAGTTACTTTCTGTTACTTAAAATAATTATTAATGTGGATTTGATGCCAGGCTCTTGGTGAATGTGGAATCATTGAAGCTGTTGATGATGATGGTGACCTGAAAGTCAAAGTAGGAGAAGAGCAGTGGGTGTTTAGTCCTGTGTGTTGTCAGTATGTAGAGTCAGCTGACGAGAATGAATCAAAATCAGCAAAACGCCAGGTATCACAGACACCAATGGAGATACTCTCTGGTGGTAAGTAAAAGTGTCAGTTGTATTATTAGTAACAGATTCTTCATGTTAAAACAGAACTGTTCAAGAGACATGAATTAGAATTACAGTCAGTATCATCTGATGTAAAACTGTTTTGTTGAAAATAACATGGGATGTCATATATAGGCAGTTAACTAAAAACAACATGTAATAAAGTTTATCAGTCTGAATAGATATCATTAACAAATAGCCTGGGATCATGAACAAAAAAGACCTGCTTGCTATAATTATGATGAATTGGTACCTCCTGAGATGTAGTCCTCTTAGTCTGTTTTCATTTACAAAGAACTAGACAAATTCCTATCTCAGTATATTGATCATTACTTAAATTAATGTTCATTTCTGATGTCATTAAAACTGACAAACAACAGACAGAATGAAAAATAAAACAGTAAAATAAAATAAAAACAAAGAAAAATTGCTGCAAATAAATAAATATGCCATATCCAAATTTCATTCATTTTTGAAAATGAGCTGGAGTGATAATTTAAAAAAAACATGAAATTTTTTCTTTATCACTGATATGTATTTTTTTAACACTTTCAGACATTGGGGATAACATTAGTGAAATGATTTTTAAAGCTGATACTGCAGGGAGATAAGAAAAGTTTACCTGAACGTCTTATGGAAGCAGCAGCACAGGAAGACATCAAAACTGTAAAAGAAATTCTTTCCAGTAATCCTAGTTTGGTAAGATCTTTTCCATAACTCTAGTTTCAACAGATATTTTTTCCCCAACCTCTAATTTGGTATCTTTTCTATAGTCACAATTTTTCAACATCATTTACAAAATCCTTGTTTGCTAACATCTTTCCCATAATACCAGTTTGGTAAGATATTTTCCCATAATTCTAGTTCTGTAATAGTCCAAAGTCCTAGTTTGTTAATATCATTTCCTATAATCCTATTTTGATCAGATTAAGTAACATCCTTGTCATAGTTCTAATGTCATAGCAATTGTTTCCATAATACTGTTTAAAAATATGCATTCTTATACCACATACAATTTTTTTTCATATGAAATTTGTCGAACATTGCTTGGTAAGAAATTACAAGATTTCCTTTTTTAAGTATTCATGTGTTTACATGATTCATCAGTAAAAGATATTTCATTCCCTCCTAGATTTGTACATGATAAATTCAAAGTTATCTCAAATTAGTGTTAAATCAAATATTTGTGACATGTATACTGAAGAGATTTTCATCAAAGTGTGTTGACTCTATAATTATGTACAGTTTTAAACACAAAAGTTAAATCAGTTCAAGGTAACTGTCATTAATCATCAAACTAAGATTACTGAGGTAGTTTTCTTTTTCTATATTTTATCTTTATTTTTTTCAGACTACATATTTGGGGCATTTTGTAATGCACAAAATTTTAAATATATATAATAAGAGAAATGATGGTCAGAAATAAAACATTTTTATTCCATAATGAAAGGTTTTATTAAGAAAAGGTGTATACATATATGCAGGTGAATGAGATTGTGGATGGAAACAGTCCATTACAACTGGCTTGCTACACAGGTAGCAGTGAAGTTGTGAAAATTCTCTTATCATATAAAGCTGATCCAAATCTGGTTGATGAAGAAGGAGACACTGCTCTTCATTTTGCTGTTTCTCAGTAAGTTAAACTTTACATAACATCACTTCAGAGGAAGTTAAATCTGTATACAACATATCATTTCATTTAGCTGCTTTAGAGTAAGATTAAAACAACTCTTTCTTAAGCTGTTTATCAGTAAGTTAAATCTATATTTTTATATAACACATCACTTCACCATGTGGTTTCATAGTAAGTTAAATATGTACCTTTAAATTATCACATCATTATTCTCTTTAATGCTGTAATTATACATTAAGTTATATATCTGTCTTTATATTAGATCATTTCATAATGCTGTTTTACTAATTTATATCTGTATTTTTATATAACATTACTTCATAATGCTGTTTTACTAAATTATATCTGTATCTTTATATTACATCATTTCATAACGCTCTTTTACTAAGTTATATCTGTATCTTTACATAACATCATTTCATAATGCTGTTTCATTAAGTTATAGCTATATCTTTATATAACATCATTCCATAATGCTGTTTTACTAAATTATATCTGTATCTTTATATAACATCATTTCATCATTCTGCCTCACAGTAAGTTAAATGTATATTTTTATCTAGCATGTCACTTCACCATGTGGTTTCACAGCAAGTTAAATGTATATTTTTATCTAGCATGTCACTTCACCATGTGGTTTCACAGCAAGTTAAATGTGTATCTTTAAATTATCACATCACTATTCTCTTTTATGTAACACAGATAAACATTGTGTTGTTTCATGATAATTATGTTTTTCAGAGGCAAAGATGAAATTGTGAAAATCCTAACTGATAAAGGTGCTGACATGAACAAAAATGAATAAAAAAGGACTGACACCATGTCACCAAGCAGTGACTGCAAACAATACAGAAATTGTGAAAATTCTCACTGACAAGGGTTGTGATGTTAACACACAGGTTATATATGTATTCATTTTCATTTTTTAAGATGTCACATATTTTCTTTTTATTTATTCAAAGGTGTATATGCATGTGTATGTGTGTGTCTATATATATATATATATATACACACACACACATGAGAGAGAGAGAGAGAGAGAGAGAGATTAATTTTTAATACAATGACACAGTATATTTTTCCTCAGTATCTTGTACCTGTATTTTCAACTGAAGTTCACAAAACACATTTAAATATATATTTATTTAATTTTGAACCTTGATTCTAATTATATTATAGAAAAAACAACACAGAAACCCACCTAAATTGCAAAAATGCCCTTTTCTAATTATTATTCCTGTTTGCAAATTTTGCATTGATACATTTATTCTTGTAGCTTTATAATAAAGTTTTAACTTTGTATTGCATCTGTTAATTGTCAGTTTATTGTGATTTATAAAATTATTTCTTAATAATATAATTTTACATAATTATTTTTGAAAACATGATCTCTAATATTATGTAAACATTGAGTTTGTTCTGACAAAAGGACAATGATGGAGACACTCCACTCCATGATGCTATGGATAACTACCCAATTTGTGAGATGTTGATGAAGGTGAAGAAAATTAGATGTGACATTTTCAACAGTGAGGGGATGTCTGCTTTTCATGTGGCTGTAATGAATAATAAAGAAAAGTATGTACAGCTTTCAGCTGTCAAGTCAGTCAGTTGCCTTTATCAGAATTTTTTAAAGATTTTATTATTATTATTATTATTATTATTTTAAACTTTGTAGTCACATATCATTAAGATGATCTCTATAAAGTATCATCATGAAACAAATTTTAAACAACTTAGCTAATTAGAATATTAATTGTACCTGAAACAAACCATTTATAGTCTTGGCTGTACTTGAAGAACATTCTGATATGTGAACACTCTTTGCTTTTGTTTTTTATTATGTCATTGTCTTTCATGTAATCCTAGGTTTATAATTTGTATGATGTAACCACAACCTGAAAATAAATAAAAGTAAAGTTGTACAATGATTTCTTAGAAACAAAATTGAAAACGAGAACATTCTTAAAATGACCAGTAACTGCACCACCTCCTTGAATGAGGCACCTTGTTTGTTGTGAGATGTGACATGTGAAGTGGATGATGGGATCCTGGTGGTTGAGTCATGATTGATGTCTGCAACTAAGATACATTGCCACTGACAATTATTCACTTTGGTCCAGAGTTCATGCAGCTAACAGCTATTGATTTGTTTAATTTTACTAGGAACAAAGATGGTACTACTTATCTGTATCTGTCATTCCCTGAGGCTAGAAAAATGTTGAATAATCTTCATAATTAGTAGCACTTGTCATATGCTGCTGTTATTAGACTAACTTAACATGGTCAAATGAGGATAAATTTAAAAAGATTTCTGACATTCAGAAAATAAAGAAATGGAATGTTAAAGTAAAGACAGTTTATTCTAAATCAGTACAGATCTCTAAAGATTCTAAGAATCTTTCAAGAGGCTCATCAGGCTCCCTGGATTGGACCCACTTTTGATGAATTAGTTGTTAAATATAATCCCATTTTTTCAGAAAACTTCCCCCAAAGACACTAATATTGTTAGTCACAAATTCAAGGAAATCAAAAACAGAGTCTCCAAGAAAGTTTTCTTTCTTGTTAATGAAAATATTTCCCAGAGTAAAGTTGCATAAAATACTAAATTTATTGGCTGTAGTCATAAAACTATGTGTTCAGTTTCAGTTTTAACCTTAAGGACCTTCAAGATCTCGTAGACCAACTCCTGTCCCCTTTTATTCTGATGGGAGATTTCAGTCATCATCACATTTTGTAGGAATATGAAGAAGGTGAATAACAGAGGTAAATAATTGGAAGATTTAATTCTCTAAAAAGATTTGATTCTTTTCAATGATAACAGCCATACATATTTTCACTCTATAAATGGTACAGTCACTTCCATAGCTCTGGCCCTTTGTAATTTGTCTCTTTTTCTTGATTTCTCCAGGAAAATTGGTCCAAATCCTTCTGGTGGTGTCCACGTTTTTATTTATTTATCAGAATGATGGACAATTTCTTTCCTTGAAGAGTTCAAAGATGGATGCTGATGAAGGATTTAGGATCAATTCTGGCATCTATGCAGCATCATCTGCACCAATCTTATTACAGAATTTGATGATCACATATGCTTGTTTACTTCCATCTTGAAGGACATTTCAGAAGAAACTATTCCTAAAACTAATGTTTCAATAAACCATGGTTTACTAATATTTGAAGAGATGCACTCAAAGAGCACTACAGAGCCCTAGAAAGGTTCATAGGTCTTATCACACTGGTAGAGCTAAGGCATGGGGAGATGTCTGGCTCATTAAGAAGACATCTTGGAGTAATTATGAATTCCAACATTATTTCCCAAACATCAGTAAAATGTGTAGAATAGGATTTGAAAAATTGCTGGAAAGTAACACTATCTACCATTTGTTGTGTCACTGCAAATGTATTGGCAAATAACTTTTCTCATAAATTTTCTTATTTTTAAGAAAGTAATAAAGCTGAAAAGCATACTGTTAATTTTTTGTCTCAAACTTTTGAAGTACACGACAGTCCCTTCTCAGTAGAAGAGTTGCAGGTTGCTCTATGATGCTTCAACAGGCACAAACAAAATACACTACTAATTACTTAAACATTTACCAAGCTCTTCTAAACATTTTAATGAAATCTGGATTTTCTGGACTTTCCTTCTGACTGGAGGATGGTTATAGTAATTCCTGCTCCAAAGGCTGTTAAGAATCCATCAAGTCCTGCTAATTATTACCCTGTTTCCTTGACAAACTGCATCTGTAAAACAATGAAATGAATTATCAGTTGCAGATTTGTCTGGTTTCTTTATTACTAAAATGCAGCATGGGTTCATGTCCAGATGTAACTCAATTGATCAACTTGTTGGATTTGAAATATTTTGCAGGGAAATATTCATCCACAATAAACATCTAGTTTCAGTGTGTTTTGATTTGGAGAAAGCTTATGATGTAGTGTTGAAGAATGGTATTATGAAGGACTTCCACAGCTTCATTCTAAGTGGTCACCCTCCTATTTTTATAGATAACTTTTTTTAAAAGATTTTTAAAAATCTTGGATGACATCTACATTTTCAGTTTGCAGCACAAGAGATGGGTGTAATTCAGGATAGTCAAAAACTATATTTTCAGTGAAAATTAACAGCATCACTCAGTGTTTAAAACCTGGTATTGATTGTTCTTTCTGGTTTGCTACAGATCATCCAAATTAATGGCGTCCAGGGTCAGCTGCAGCTTTGCATGAATAAACTTCAGCAATGGGCAACAGATAATGGTTTTAGTTTTCAAAGACAAAGAGAGTCTGTATGCATATCTGCCATAAAAAAGATCTACATTTAAACCCACAACTATGTCCAAATCCTGTTGCGGAAAAGTTTGAGGTTTATATTTGGAAGGAGGTTATCCTTGGTACTCCATCAAAAATATGTTCAAAATACCTTAAAGACCCTGAGTATTTGAAAAATTACAGGCAGTAATGAATGCTCCTACTTTGTAGATCTTTTGTAAGGTCTAAATTGGATTATGGATTCAATGAATAATGCCATAACTGTTACTCACAAATGTATATATACAGCCAAAATCTTAGACTTTGTTTTGGAGTGTTCAGACTTTGTATTGGAGAGAGCTTGTACCTGTAGATAGTTCTAAAGCCCGGGAACTGATATAAAAAAAAAAGGCATCCTCATCCAAATGTTTGCAGACTGACTATTTCTGCTATATAGTATGAAGATAAAATCATTACCAAAACATCCTACTTGAAATGCAGTTTCTGATAACAAATATATATTTGATGTGAGGCCAAGTGCCATTCCTATTTTTTGATTTTGTATCATGCAGTATTTAATCTGCTGCAAGAACTGATTTCTCTGACATTTTGGAAACATATTACATATATTTTTTTTAACCATCTTGTTTCAAGCCATCAAAGACTGTGCTACATTTGGTGCATTCGAAATGGAAAAAAAAAAATTGTTCAGATGCATCTCTATATCAGCAACTTTTAGTAGACATTCCAGGAAGATACTGTGACTGCATTTCTATCAGTTCAGATGAATCACCTGGATGGGAATTCTGTGATGTGCAGTGTTTTTTGCATCAGACATTGACATTTCCATGAGATTGCTGGATTCAGTATGTTTATTACTGTTGAAGTTTGGGCAGACTTTAAAGCCCTGGAACTAATAAAAAAAGGCTTCATCCCAATATCTTATTTAATTGACACATTTTTTTGTGTCTCCAAGTTTACAACACATGAAGCTGGAACATCCCTTAATTGGGATAGTGATACAAAGATGTGTATTTTTTAATTTTTCCAATAAAGACATGAGTTTTTGTTGAGTACCAAGCCATGTTAACATAAAGGGTAATTATTTTAAACACCACATGAGACAGTATATTTTTATACAGTTTTACCATTTAATTGTATATATAAATAATTTTTATACCTCTGTCTGACACAATAGCTAAATTGTTTTATGACCTGGGATGTCATTAAACATTCACTCATTCACTGATTTGTAGACTCAAATGACTACTTATTGTCAATACATTCAAACAGTACTAGACTATATTGTTAGCAATCTAGTAAATAACACTTTTTTGATCTCATTCTTATACATTAATGCTGTTTGATTTCTGAAAGTGTGGTAAGTGAAAAAAAAACAAAAAAAAAACATGGTTTTTCCTTATATTGTTGATAATTATTTGAAAATTGATACAAAATATTTTTTCTTTTAATTTCAGGTTAGTGGAACTGATATTTAAAAACCAGCCATCAGTTGTCAACCTAAAGACAAAGAAAGGAGGATACACTGCACTGCACATTGCAGTTATCAATGGATACAGGTCTCTTGTCAGCTGTCTTCTTAGTAAGGTATTCATTTTCATTAAGAGATAAATGATGAATTGCTATTATTTTATTTATATCTAGTAGGAGCACAATGAATGATTGGTCTTCTATTATACTATTTTTATATCCAGTAGGAACATCAAGATGGATTTATTTTCATTACTTTATTTATATCTCTAGCAAGAACATCAAGATGGATTTATTTTCATTACATTATTTATATCTAGTAAGAACATCAAGATGGATTTATTTTCATTACATTATTTATATCTAGTAAGAACATCAAAATGGATTTATTTTCATTACTTTATTTATATCTCTAGCAAGAACATCAAGATGGATTTATTTTCATTACATTATTTATATCTAGCAAGAACATCAAGATGGATTTATTTTCATTACATTATTTATATCTAGTAAGAACATCAAGATGGATTTATTTTCATTACATTATTCATGCATATCTGCAGTAGGAACATCAAGATGGATTTATTTTTCATTAATTATTCATATCTCCATTAGGAAACATATAACATTTTTATTTTCTCAGAAAGTTAAATCTTTATCTTATTCTAGACCTATCACTGCCTATATTTAACTTTTGATGCTGCTTCTCATAAGGATTTAACATTGTGTTTTAGGGAAAAGCTGATGTAAATGTTAAGGATAACAGTCACCAGACACCTCTTCATCTGGCTATGATCAGGAAATCTTTGCCTATTGTTGACGTTCTTCTTTTCACAAGTGAGATTATGTTAAAGTTATTTTTTCTGCTTACCTATTGCTTATTTCTTAGGATATTTTTCAGTGTGTGTGTTTGTTTAGTTCATGTGTCTGTGTGTCACTATGTCAGTGGATGGGTCTGTGTGTCACTATGTCAGTGGATGGGTCTGTTTGCATCTGTATGTGTATATGTAAGTGTCCACATCTGTGTCATAGTCTGTGTTAGTATGTGTCTGGGGTAGGGGGTGTGAAAATGTACTATAATTTTGCTCTTATTTTTTGATAGATGCAGATGTAAATACTCAGGATATCAATGGAAATACACCATCACATTTGGTTCTTAAAAAACCTTCCTTAAAATTGCTAGTAAGTTATTTAGGAAAGAAAAATATTAATTTGATAAAAGTTTTATGTTGAAGTATATTATGCATTATTTAAAATTTGTGATGTCATCATGTCGAGATGGATCTGCTTGTGTTAAAGTTTCTACTAACATCATAAAACTACAGTATCAACTTAAGTTAGTCAGTGTTTATTATAAATGTCTTGTAATATTATTAGTTACTTTTACTATCGCAAAATTTTTGAATGATGATAATAAAATAATTACTTGGATGTATGAAGAATTTTAATAGACCATGTATTTGTAGCACCTATGATAACATTAAAACAGTAACATCATTAAAACAATAATAAATTTATATGTTGTTGTCTGATGTTGTGTTGTTCATTTCAGGACACTTTTATCCAGGATGTGAATGAGATAACAGAAAAAGATGATACATCTATTGATATTCTTTACATGCTGGCTGATCAAGGAGCAAATCTCACAATAAAAAACAAAGATGGCAATACAACCATAGACCTGATACAAAACAAAGAATTAGCCAGGGTATTGATGAGGTAAATGCTAGGATTTCTTTATAAGCAGAATTATGAATTTCTCTTTTCAAAGTTTTTTTTTTTTAACACAGTAAATAAATACAGTTGCAATATCCTGTACTAAACACTTTAGCTAGCCACATGAAATGCAGTCACTTCCTCCTTTAGACTGCTCTCTGCTGAATATTAAACAATTATCTTAGTTATATTGATGACTGCAGTTGAGTTATTTAAATTTATGAGTTAAAACTCATGTTCAGATACAGAATTGTTAAAAATTTATAACTAAGTAATATTTCTAAAATGACTCCTACTTTCAGAACTGCTCAAAATGTTAGAACTAAATCAAAAACAGCCACTGATTCACCCTCGTACTGGCAGTCCATGCAACAAAGTGTCAAAGTCCAGAAAATTTCTGTGAGTTATAAAGACCCCTTGACATCTGAAGAATATCAGAAAGTTTCCAATGATTTCAAGAGGACGCTCCCTTACAAATCTGTCATAGCAATACACAGAATTCAGAATCTTGACAGATGGGAACCTTTTGCTTTGTATGTATTCAGTATTCTGAACCTAATTTTCTTACATTTTATATAAGTGTTTGAATATGACATATTTTAAGATTTGAGAAAAAAAAAATGTAATTAATGATTTAGCTTTTGATAAAAAAAAATCTATGACTTAAGATTAGTGATATTTTCCTAAAACTGACAGCAGATTTTATTGTAAATATTTCTTTGTCTGATTTGACTCATCAAATGCAGTTGCAGGAAATGTACTTGCTATTTAGCATAGCACATCATCATACTAAAGTAAATTCATTTTACATGCCGTCATTTGCCTTCATGAGCAGACATGTCCAAAGTCTTAATATTATCATTTACTTATATTAGACTGCATCCACCTTATCACATTATCACATCACATCATTCATAGTAGTCTGTAATTTAAATGGGAAAATAAGAAAACCACATATTCAGAGATATGTGCTCTGATAGCATCATTGAATCAAAGACTGCACTTTAACAAAAATATCAAAAATTATATAATAATTCATCTGTCACAAGATTAAAGAGAGAAATTATCTTTAATTATAGTATATTAAAAATTTCTTTAGCAGTATTATATGAAGAATTTACCAAATTTTGAAATTCCATACAATACTTCCAGGGTTTCCATGTTGCATATGAACCATGTTATATTGATGTCCAAAGAAATATATATTTGCAACTGATAACAAGGGCCATACTTAGAACATCTTTTTCTGACTTCACAAAGCCATTTTAAATTCCAGGAAAAAACAAATCATGGAACGAAATTATGGCCTAGATGGTGCAAATGAGCAACAACTGTTCCATGGTACCAAAGCAGACATTGTTGATCGCATTGTAAATCAAGGTATTGACTTTAGAGTGGTAAAGCGAGCATTGTATGGTGATGGTGCCTACTTTGCTTCAGAATCCAAAACATCTGATGGCTACACAGAACCAAATGAAGAAGGAAACAGGTAACACAAATTTTTAAAGTTTCATTAGAATGAACATGACCAAAATTTAATTGAAAATAAATACAACTCAGTGTATCTATGTGTGTGTAAATGTTTTAATAATCATATTACATATATAAAAATAGTTTTCAAATGTTAATTTTAACATTAACCTGTTTAGAATGTTCATTTATCTGCAAATAATTAATAATTGCATAGTATTTGAACCTAAATCTTTCATAAAATTGAATTGATAAAAGAAGCTAGGTCAAAAAAAAAAAAAAAAAAAAAAAATAAACATATCAATTTTTTTTTTTTTTATTTTTCAGTGTAGTCCCTATTGCATCAAAATGCCTATTTTTGACATTATAAACATATCAATTTTATATAAATAATAAAAAACAGAAAAAATAATGAATTGAAAAATGGTTGCTGTTGGGTTTAATTTTTTTTTTATTTTTTATTTTTATATTTTGTGTTTGTGTGAGTTAATGTAATTAAAATAAGTCATTTGAGAAGCAAAATCTAAATGCCTATCTTTGAATATTTCATATTTATATAAATAAAAAAAAAAAGAAGAAAAGAAAATAGTAGTCACAAAACAGGCTGAAAAGCTCATAGGCTAACATTATGCCCTTGTGGAATATGACCACATACAGTTTATTTTTCAGTGTATACACTTCTTCCAGTGATGCTGCAGTATTTGGGTCCCCTTGGCATAGAAGTACTCAGCAGATATACTTCATAATGGTGGTTGTTGTTGGTTTTTTTTCAAAATTTAAAACATGATAATAAGATGGTGATAAATCAGGAGAGTATGGAAGGTTGTCAATCAGTTCAAGGTCGCATTGCAACCACAGATTTGTATGCTGAGGCATTGTAATGATAAAACAAGACCCCTTCATGAGTTTTCCTTGGATTTGATCTTGATAGAGTTGTGCAACTATGTTAGCATGAATATCATCTGCAAGTACTTGTTAATACATCAAATTTTG
Organism: Chrysomallon squamiferum; assembly: GCA_012295275.1. NCBI lineage: Eukaryota > Metazoa > Mollusca > Gastropoda > Neomphalida > Peltospiridae > Chrysomallon > Chrysomallon squamiferum. The sequence goes on from CM022674.1 coordinate 7,793,575, forward strand.
TCCATTTTCTCTAAAATTTGCTATTAAATACTAAACTCCAGATCCTATCATATAATTGAGTTTACATGGAAATAAAAAGAATGGAATATGTCAGTTATTACAACAGTTGAAATAACAATCAAAGATTTGTTGTTTGTTACTTCTTCACATTTTTACTTTTTAACCTACACAGGTTCCTCAATATCAGAATATGATATTTGCAGCCCCCCCAAAAAAAAAACACAACATTTTTGCCCAAATAATTCATTTACCATTTCATTCCAAGAGAAGGTGCCACGTTTCTAATATTGAAATTAATCAGTATTTGCTAGAAAGCAGGGGAATGACCCCCAGTTCTCACTGGTCAAAAGTCCTGCATAAAAACCTTGCAAACAAAGCAAAAACAATTCTTTGAGAACTAGACATCTTTATTTCACCCACCAACTTTACACAAAGCTGTGTTTTATTAATAGCTAATTTTTATTCAATGGGCTACATTCAGATTTTAATATTTTAATTACATATGTTTAATAATTTGTCTTTTCTATTTCAATAAGGCAGTCAAAATCATGTTAAAACATGTACTATTACTATAAATATTTATTAATGACTATTAATATATATTATTTCAATATAGAATTACATGTTTGAGCAATGTATATGTGTTCTTTTATTTTGTGGGTGAAGAGACATTAGTTTAATTAAGTTAAAGAAAATTTTAATGAATATAATTATATTTTCATAGGTTTATGTTCAGGGCAAGAGTACTTGTTGGAAAATTTACAAAAGGTGAACAAGGAATGAAAAAACCACCACCAGTTGATGAGTCAAAGCCAGATGAACTCTATGACAGTGTCGTCAATAATGCATACGAACCTAAGATATTTGTAATTTTTGACAATGCCCAGTGCTATGCAGAATACTTAATAGAGTATCATTAAACTGTTAATCAAAATGACAGCTAGACACAATGTATCTGCTTGAACTCTTGTTTATAATATACTTATGATGAAAATAGTCTAAATATAACATGTTGTTAACTTAAATTTTATTAGTAAAATATATTTTCTAAAACCAAAAGTGATACAAAATCAACATCAGTATGATATTTAAAACTAACAGGGATGAAAATTAATTTTATTAAGACAATATACAACTGGTGTAGTAGTAATCATTTATATTTTAAATCTGTAGTTTTAAAAAGGAGCAAGAGAAACTTTCAACCAATTATTAAAGTTTTTCACTTAAAGTAATATTTTAAAAATTATATTTTCTAAAACTAATTACACTGAAGTTCAGAATTATTTGTATTACCAAATTTCTGAAATGCACTTTGTAGAAAGACAGAAAATTTTATTTTTTAGTTAGAACAGCACAACAATCAAACGTTTTGTAATTTTCAGTTTTTCTTTGAGCATTTAATATCAAAACTGAAAATATTTATACATACAGATATTTTATATTGAAAAACTGTATATATAATTTGAAAGTATTAGTAGATAATATCAGACTGCATGATTCAAATGTATCATAAGATAACAGCTGATGCCACAGCTGTAACTACAATTCAAATGTATCATAAAATAATAACTGATGCCACAGCTGTAACTATGTGATTCAAATGTATCATAAAATAATAATTGCTACCACTGCTGTAATTATGTGATTCAAATGTCTCATAAAATAATAACTGATGCCATGCTGTAACTAAGTGATTCAAATGTCTCATAAAATAATAACTGATGCCACAGCTGTAATTATGTGATTCAAATGTCTCATAAAATAACTGATGCCATTGGTGAAACTACTTGATTCAAATATGTCATGAGATATAAAAGCTGATACCAAAGCTGAAAATATGTGATTGACAAATGAAAAATGACAGATATCTTCTTGTCCAGTTTTAACATTTGTTATCATAAACTTTTATTCAGTCGATTAACACAAACATATTTGAAGGTGATAGATAAACAGTGATATTTACCATCTAGAAAACAGATGATGTTCCACACCAACATGAAATATTTCTACATTTGTTTATAGGAATGACTTCATAATGAGCTGTTGCTTTTAATAGTGGTTTTTCTGTGTGATCTTATTTAAAGCATTTACTTTAACAGCTTCAGTGTAAGTGGATCTTTATTTATTTTTTAATAAAAGTGTTTTAATAGGATTTGAGTGTAGTTTTACTCTAAGCTAATAGAATTGAATCTTATTCAGTATAAAATGTTGCTTATTTACTTTGTTTTCTTTTCATAAGAATTTTATCTGTATTTTATATTTTTTACTTTTTTTAATAGGAATATTATATAATCTTAATAAGTTGTATTGATATTATTATTTACAGTTGAACAATATTGGTGATCATATGTAGAATTAAGTCTGACTTTTAGTAATTGTGAATTATAATAAACAATTAATGAAATAAAATCAAAGTTGTGGCATTCATTGCAGTGGTTTTGTTATTTTATTATATTTTATTTATTTAACTTTTTATTTTTTTTTTTTGGACCTGCTGAGAAATTAAATCTGCCAACAAATCATAGGTTAATGGTATTTAATTAAGCTTGGTGTGACCACAGGCAAGTAATGTGAATAGAATTTTGTTTTTAAATGTCCAGTAATCCTTTGATTAATGTGACTGATTAATCTGATGTAACTGCAAGTTATGATGTATCAAAATCACATCAATCACAGTTTAGAAATAATTATAATGAATCCTGTAAAATAAAAACACAGTTTAGAATATTATATTGTTGTTTTAACTTTGAAGAATTTATTTTATGAAGAAAAACTAAAGGCAATTGAAAGCTACAGCATTCGCAGAGTTTTATGTCATCGTTTTGTTAAGAAAACAAACAGAAGGCACACAAATAAATAAAATGAGTTCCACACTGTATATGGTGTTGTGTTGGTTCCTATTTAAGGCTACAGTTTTGAGTGTAGTTAATAATGTCAGGATCTTAAAGATATTTACTGACAGTAAAACTAAACAGATTGTAGAAAAAAGCACATTTTGTATTTTTATCTCTGGTAAGGAAGGCAAGAGGTTCAAGGGCCGTGTACTTACAAGTATTTATAAGTGAATCTTAGGATGTATTTCACATACTGATCACAGCTTATGAATAGAATGTATTTTAAGAACTTTCCACATAAACACACAATTACAGTTTTACCACTTGGTAATTAAAGTGTTATTTTACTTATTTTTCTTTTTTTCATGCACCTATTCTGTTGTTTTTAAATGTTAGTTTACATTAAATTTAAATGCTATCTGTTTCTATATAGATGACTTCTACATCAAAAGAAGTAACATATGATAACAGTACGATAGAAAAGGAAAAAGATATATTGCAAATCATCGCCTGCAAGATGAAAAACTCCAGGATATTCAGGTAATTAAATACCTGTTATAAATATAATATAGCTCAGTGAGTAAATTGGGAGATTAATATTAAATGAAGAAGAAACAATATTATAATAAAGAAAATTGTCACAACTTAACTATTATTACTATATTTTAAACTGTATCTTAACTGATCAACTATACCAGTAACAATAATAGAGAATATTTCCATAGTTTAAGTCAGTATCAATCCTCTTTAATATTGTCGTGCTAATTTTGTTTTTATTTCTCTCTTTTATTTTGTTATTAGTTTTGTTTATCGTAGTTTCTACACTTGTACACATGTAGTTTGTTGTGCACTTTGTTTTCTGTGTTAATTGGTTATATCTTTTATTCTAACCTGCGCCAGACAGATTTTTTGTTTTTGCATCCTGCCTGTATTTGTAATAAAAGACGTACATGGAAGATTTATTTTGATCTGCAGGTAATTCATGCAATAGGCTAAAAGAAAATTAATTAAGGCTAAAAACCCAATATACTTCATTTTGTCATAAGACAAAGATGTCATGATGTGGCTGAAGTAGTTGTGAAAATTATTTTGCTTTCTATAATTACCTTTATATATATATATATATGATGTCTTCATAGAGTACTGATTGGTTTGTCAGTCTATTATTTAATTTCATGCTCTGAAATTGCCAGAGCCAAGCTTAAATGAGGCAGTGGTTTTATGAAAGTATCTTTCCCCAAAAGCCAGTAGGTTGTCATAGCTCCCTTACCCTGAAAAAGAAGTAAAATTCAATCTAGTTTAAAACAAACCTTTTCTGTTAAAACTGCAACAAATTATAGTACTTTTTATCGCTTTATTAAAAAAAAGACTGCTTTGTAAATGAGGTTTTTAATTAATGTATTTTTCTCAATTCATTGCTAAACACATTTTACATTAATGGTAGTTTACAGCCCCCAAAAATTGCTGTCAATAGACTTTGTTATTTACATTAACACAGGTAGTTTATTTTCATACACCAATCATGACATGCAGCTTGACATGAATTGGAAAATACTGGCTCTATGAAGGACTGACTCAGAGACTACATACTTCAGATAAAGATGGCTTCTAATTTAATTATGTCAGAAATTTACCATCACACTATAGCAGTAAGATTACCTTTACAGATATCTCTCCACGGCATTCATATTCATAACCTCCAAGTTGATCCAAAATGTCTTTAGTATTTTTACTCATCTGTATTCGTAAAGCTAAAATATATATAAACAGAATAAACACTTTTAATTTGTAAATTCAAACAAAGCAATACTGTATAAGTTTTTATTTATTAATTATATTTGGTTTAATACTAAACAATTTCATTATTTTGCACATCTATATATAAATATATTTATATATTCACTATACTTTTTTTTCCAGTTCCAAAGACTAGGTAAAGATTGTTTATTTGTATTTGGTAATGCATTATTTTGGCATTTGACATCAGGCAATCAAGAATAGAATGACAATCTCTTCCTGAATTTCACTCAGGATAATAATAATTAATTAAAATGCTGTATTCTCAGTAACTGTTAGATAATACTAAAAACAAACCCAGTGAACTACTCTCCATTCGAGATGCTGTGTTGACAGTGTCTCCAAACAAACAATATCTAGGCATTTTAAGTCCAATAACACCAGCCACAATAGGACCTGAAACAGTCAAAATGTTTTAGCTGTTTACCAACTTAAAAAGAGGGAAAAAAATCTATTCATCAATCTATCTATCTATATAATTTATGAAAAGCATAAAGCATTTCAACTAATTTTAAAATTTGCCCAATGGACAATAGTACTCAGAATTGAATTTGAATAAATACTGATCAGTTTTTAAGGCTTAGTGTGTTTCAAAAATATTAAAAGTATTCTAAACAACCATATTAATTTATAATTTAATAATACTTGACTGTTTACAAATATACTGATATTGTTTGACTGTTTTATATACCAGAATGTATTCCAACTCGGAGTTGAAGCATTCTGTCTGGCATGTGTTTAATTTTAAAACCACTGACTGATGACAGCAGGTCCAGAGACATGGTAGCTATTTCTCCAGCATGTTTTGTCTCACTCCGTATTGGCAAACCACTGACAACCATGTCTAGCAAAAAAACAAAATAAAATAAAAACAGTTTCCAAGACAGATATTCATGCTCTTGACAAGCAGCTGCTGAAACGTAACTTCTGTAATGATACTGTGTTAAACTGAAAATAAATCTATTAATTCTAGAGTGATTTAAATTGAAAATAATTACAATTGTTTGATATCAAACAGATGAATTTTATATCAATATTTGTAAATTTGACATTTATACATATATATATAATACATATATATATATATATATATATATACATACATATATAATTTTTTGCACTGTAATATGTGGGATTCTTTTTAGTTAGCAATATATTTTTATGTTTAATAAAAAGAAACCACCAAATTACCAGGTAAAATGTTTGCCAGAGCCAAACTTAAATCAGATTTTATGAATGTATCATAACAAAGGTATTGTTTTGATGTTGGTTATCTAGAGCATGGCCACTTTTCTTCAAAAGTGAAATAATTTATGGATGGGTGACAACATTTTATATATAAACCCAATTACATTACACAAACTATCATAATAACTTACAAAAAAAATAATTTTTCTAATAACTTAAAGTCAGAAAAATACAATATATAATTTAGCATTCAATGTCAAATACTGAAACAGACTATATCTGACTATATGATAACTAAAAAAGAAAAGAAAAATCTCAACAGTTAGATGTTTGTTATCATTTTATAAACTTGAAAAGAAATAGATATTTAATTCACTTACAACCATAATGTACTGTTTAGGTCTTATACACATCACTATATTCATTTGAGAGATGTTTATGATGGCCATTTTATTAGTTCAGTCAAAAGTGATGTGCCATATAGAATACTGAATAATTCACTCACATGCATCACCAACTGTTTCTACTTTATACACATCATAATTGTCAAGAATTTCATCAAATGTAGTGTACAGATCATTGAGTAATTCTACAATTTGTAGAGGAGTACTCTCTGTGGCAATTTTTGTAAAACCTACAATGTCACTGCAACATAAACAAAAATAACATGTAAAACAAACAAAACAGATGTGTAGAAAATCATTTGTATATATTTCTGTTTTAAATCAAAGTTACATTTCATATAAGAATGACGAATTAGATTATTTTGTTTGGAAAAATAAATTTCATAAAATATATGCACAAATACCAGTATAAATAAATAAAATCCTTAAATATCACTGAAAAGATATTTCTAGATACTGATATTTTTAAACTTCTTCAGATAGTCTCGGTTAACATTTAGAAAGAAACATTCTTTTTAAACTGAAGACCTGAAAAAGATGGTAACACAGTCAAAGCTTTCAGGATCAACACTGCGTCCATATTTTAAGTCTTCTACAACTTGTTTTGGTAACATCTGACGAATAAGCATTTCAGTTTTTTGTTTCTCTGCAATCAGATCCTTTGTTCTCTCAGCAACAATGCCCTCAAGATCTGTGGAATACTTCTGAAGCTTTAAGAAACATACCAAGCTAGTGTACAATAAGTAATCAATAGTACTGATTTTTAGTTTAATAATTAATATTAGCTTTTATTACTGCTCTGTAAGAAAATGAACTGGCTTTAAAAATACATTATGATCAACAACAAATATTGTTATATTTGTGAAACACTGACCCCTGAAAACATGTAACATTCATTATAATTTTTAAAAAAATATGGAGACTGTAAATTTTATTCAAAATATAGATTCTAATTAATAGTCTGCTATTGAAATACTTTTAAATGAGCATACCATGTTTACAAGATTATCAATGACATCTCCTTTCATTGGGTAGATCTGATTTAGATTGCTCAGTAAGGTCTTGAAAGTTGGTCGTTCATGTGGCTGTTCATTCCACGTTTCTGACAACAGCTAGAGAGACAAAACATTTCAAAGTTTACTTATACTGTAGTCTTAATAACACACATAAAAACACAAAATGCTCCTGAGAATGAAGCAATAAAATAGCAATTTTTAATATCACACACACACATACACAAAACTGTATTATAAATTTTATTTTATTATTTTATCACTGTCACTATCGTGGATTACTGAATCATATATATCTTGCCTTTTCAATAACAGGAAAGTAACTATTATGGCCTCTGAGAAACTGCTTACAGACAATCAGTTGGAACATGAAAAAGCTGAATGGGAGCACCATAGAAGATTAATCAAAAATTAAAAAATACTTTCTGAGTACATGTTTTCATTATTTCCCAATCCAGCCTGAGTTCAATTTTTTATGTTTCAGATATGTACTTCTCTGACTACTGAGATAAATGATATGCCTCACATCTAGTTAAAATGAATGTTCATAACAAAATAGTTTTAGGTGTTTTAGATTAGTTTTTCATGTATCTTATAACACCTGATGGAACATTTTTCATTACAGTCAGGGCTTGGTGTCTAGTTTATCTATTTAAAGAAAGAGATATATATATAGAAGGTCACTGATGTGAGGGGAGGTGTACAAAAAAAAAAGAAAAAAAAAGATTAACGATTCTTCTATACTGAGCTGCATAGCCTGAACAGTAGAATAAAATTTTGATTGGATGTATCATTAATAAAAATACTCATTTCTTACACATATGCAAGATAAATACTATCAACAATTATTTATGAATTTATTAGCATCAAATTAAAATCTTTAATGAATACAATTAGGGATAAATTTGGCTTGACACTACATCTATTACCTTAAGTATTTGTGTCTTTTCTCTTATGTTTTCAGGCAACATATATGAATCAATATGTGGTCGGAAATAATCTTCAACCTCAATATCCAGTGTACTCAACAGCTGGAGAAGAAACCACAGAAATATATTTTATTTGTTTTAAAATGTCTTAAAACAAAAAATGAAAGAAATAATAAATAAATTCATTTATGCAATAATAAATTAAAATTACATTATTTTCCGTTTAAATTTTTTTGTTTGTTTTTCCTACCTTTAATGCAGGTTTACATTCTGGTGACTCTTTTGACCTAAGCAGATTGAGAATGTCAGCTGAAGAGATCATGGTAAGTTCAGCACTGTATGGTTCTTCACGATTGATGATTTCAGTTAAAATGATTGCAAATCTGAAAGAACAATCATTTAAAACTATTACAAAATGAAATAAATCTTTCAGTAAACTTACTTCTAATTCAAGACAGGTCACTCTTGTTCAAACCATAATTGGCTATAAGACCAAATTTTGTTGATTCTCCTATTCAGTTATTTTCCTTTCTAGCCAGTATTTTCTGGCAGCTAATTAAAGGAAATATTGATGAAATAAAAAATATACGTATATGAGCTCACAAAATTGAGTGGTATAATCATTTTTTTAAAGATTGTCAAATTTCAATATTAATTATACATACGAAAAAACATCCCCAGCTTTGGTTCCATTTTTAACATCAGCAGCACATTTTGCTTTTCTTAGCAGCTCAGGAGAAGTCCAAAACATCGAACTATAAATGCAGATAACAAAGCTCATCTGAGTATGAATCAAATTCAAATAAATAAACATCAGACTTGTAATTTGTAATCTCATCCTCTCTTCTCTAATCAAAATAGGAATATTTTAATATTTTTAAAATACACTGCAGATAGGAAGTTTAGTTATCAGCTTTAATGTATTTGTAATCTAGTTCTTCATACACCAACATAGGTGCATGAAACACACACACCCACAACAAGATAGGAGAAGGAAAATGGGCAAAGAAACAGAGACAGTGAAAATAGCAGTGTATTTTCAAATATCATGCCTTGGTTTATTCTCGGGTTCATCATCTGGTACTGATATTCTTGGAGCCAGATATCTCATCGTCGGACATCCATGGCCTAAAATTATCATTAAGAGGAAAAACAAGTTTATATGAACAAACCACTGCAAATCTATGAAAATGTATTGTCACTGTAATATTATTAATAACTTAAACACAGAAAGGTAAATGGCAGCATCCATAATTTAGGTAATTCTATTTTTTTTTTTAAACTATATCATTAATTTATTTTATTAATTTGTACATTATGAGACACTTTCACAAACCTGATATTTTGCATGTCCATCTGTCATCAATGAGACAGTTTCTAGATTTGAGACGTCCATGTGACTGGAGTGGAGACTGGTGAATGTAACTCATTCCACGACAGATATCTTTGAGAATAGAAAATCGAAAACTCCAGTCTAATGGTACTGAATCATTGGACAGAACATCTTCTAAGCTTCCCTGTTTGTAATAAGAACAAATAAGAGAAAGAAACTAGTGGAGTTTTTTCTTACCGTTTTATAACATTAACATACATGTAAGCATCAGAAAACAGTTATAGTTTTTACATGACTTAAGAGTATACATAAACCTATTTATGCCCACAATTATTTAAAATATTATTAAACGATTTACAAGCTATATGTATAAGTTGTATATTTAATGCTATATTTAATACTACTGATAACATCTCAGATTTGCATGGATTAGTAAAGTATCATATTCAATTTTTATGAATGGGCATTAAACATGAAGACAAAAACAACATATATATAAATACACACAAACACGCGCGTGCGCGTGTGATAAAAGTTACCTTTGAACAGAGCTCAAGAAGCAGGCAGACATTAGGAGCCTCCAAACACGCACCAATAAAGAGAATAATGTTGTGTTGTTTTAGTCCTTTTATTAGTAAAATTTCCTTTCTTATTTTTTTACTGCCAACATCCAGGGAATGAATACTGAATCTCTACAACAAATAGATATAAAACAAAATAGATATAAAAAAAATACATACATACACAATAACAAATACCTGTAACCATGCATTATCTTCAATGTTTATTTTTCTAGGTTACTACCAGTGCATAAGATGTAAGTTAATAACATAACAGATTTCTTTTTAAATGAATGTCAAGTCAATTACACAAATATTTAATGGAATTAAATAGTATAACAATAGAAAGATGTTAGAATTGGAAATAGGATGTGGCCCTTAGGTAATAGGTAGGATATACTGGAAGCTGTAGCTTGTAATAAAAATTATTTTTAAAAATCTGAACAGTTTATGTTATCTGTGAGGTAATACACTCAGACAAGCAAATAAACCCCATAGATTTTAAAACAATATGTTGATATAAAACTTCTCATTTAGTTATTATAACAAGAGAGAAAATGTAACAGCCTAGGATATGGAATGGCCAAGCAGTTGATATACTCTGAGGATGAATAACAGACAATAAAATATCATTTTTGAAACGAGTTAGTTAAACCAGAATTGATAATACTTATATTAAAGACACTTTTGTAAGAGTAATACCTCTGCATAACATTTGCGGTGCTTCCAAGTTACAAATTTAGACCATTGGTATGTTAAACTGCTCTGCATGCTAGAAACTACACTTGACTGCTGCTCATGCTCTATCACATCAATCCAATCAACAAGCCAGTCCAAATTCAATAGTGCATACCTGACACAAAATCAGACACTTCATAACTTAAACTAAAGTAAAGCTTCTTTAGTTCTTTCCTTACAAAATCAAACATTCACTTGCACATTCTTTAGACAAGAATTATAAATTGGTTTAATGTATTCCTAAAACAATATGAAATATTCATTAGTGCATTCCTTAAACAAAATCAATCATTCTTTTGTGTATTCGTAAAACAACTATTCTTTAGTCCATTCCTTAAACTAAATTAGAAATTTATTAGCCATATCTTAAATAAAATTAGAAGGAAACATTTATGAATTTTGCAAACACAAAAGCAAATGAGTTGTTTTCAAACCTTAACCTAGTCACACATTTATAATACTAACCTCCTTCCAATATATTTTATGATAATGAAGAGGGAAATAACACCAAAAACTAACAATGAAACTGTAAAGGCAATAGTTCCAATCAAAGAAATTTCACAATTTGCACCAATCCACATTTTATTACAGGTGCATATGTTCGGTCCAGTACATTTCCCATGTTGACACTGACTGAAATAAATTAAACAAGGAAATTAATTTATTATGTATATATATATCTATATATATATTTTTTTTTCCTTTATGACACACATACACACCACACATATTACTGTTTAGAAAAAAGTTATAAAAATTTAAAATTTTGAAAATTAAGCTTTATGCTTAGTGCTTCAATGCTCACAGACAGATTAGAGAAATTTGAATCCAATACTTCATATTTGACAAATATATAATAAATAATTATTTTTCTTTTAAGTGAAAGCAAAACAAGAGACATATCAAAAAAAAAAAATTATTAATTTTATACAATTCAATTAATTTGAACACACACATACACACACAAAACAGTTTTTGAAATGTACTTACTCACAAAGAGCTTTATCACATCTTTCACCTTTCCAGCCAGTTCTACACACACAAACATTGGGAATTTGACAATATCCATTGTTACATTTACACGTCATTTTCTCACAGCGTGAACCATAGTAACCATCATAACACCTGCATAAATAAGTATCAGTTAATGAAAATATATGGATATGGCTGTTAGTTATTAATACATAAAATATTAAAAGAACAAAATATATTTTTTTCTTTGAAGAATCGTGGACTTTGAGAAAAATTCACAACAGTTGCAATAGAAATATAGAAAACTGACTTCAAACTCATGCTTTATAAGATTAATAAAATTAAAAATTTTAGAAAACAGATGTCTTTAAAAGGTCTTGAAATGATCTCCAACCATTTCTGAATTGCATAATATAAACTAACAAAAATATTTTTGGATTATATTATCCAAAACATGACTTTGTTAATGTTGAAAATTACTTTAAACCTTTCAACTAAATAATGGGCAATTTATATAACATCAAGGGCAAAAACATTAATCTAAATATTTTATTTTTACTTACTTGCATTTATTCATGGCTGTGCAGTTACCAAATTCATATAAATTTATGTTTGTTTCAGTAACTGATTTGCCTCCACAGCCAGACTCGCAGAAAAAAGGAGCAACTGCAATTTCCTTGTCCATGAAGAACCCCATTGTATTATTAGGTGGAACTGGTGTCAGTTCAAATCTTTCGCCAACAATCATTCCTGTTGAAGTATTAAATCTGCAATATATAAATGTATCTTTCTTAAAATAAAGTCAATATAAAAATAAATTATTAAAATAGGTAACACATTTAAAAGATTCATGATAATTATAACTTTCATTAAAGTTTTATAAAGAATAAATGGATAACAATCAAAATGAATTATTATATTATGTATTAAAAAAAATATACTCAATGTGTAAACCATGTATTTGAAGAAATCAATAGATACAAGAATAAACCTGCTATGTATTACATCTCTCATGTAAACTCTCTTTATTAACAAACTACTGACATCTAAAGCTAACCTTGGTAGAAGTGGTTATATATGAGATAGTATATTCCATAAATTCATTTTAAACTCAATGTATTATGCAATACCTAAGTGATAAATTACAGAATTCAAATATATCAGCATATTTTATACTCTAGAAGTTAAAAGAATATAAAAGTTAATTAAACAATGTACAGAAATAAACAAGTGTTGGTAAAACAATCTACAAAACTGTATCAAATTCAGGTACTGTGAATATCAAAAAACACTGAACAATAAAATCTCATAAAAAAGTTTATAAAAGGACACAAAATCAGTCCAGAATAATTATGATTCTAAATGAAATAGTAAAAATCTACTCACAAACGCTTATTAACAAAGTTAGCATTGGGAAACCCTGTTGGAGCTACTTCATAACTCCAAGGTGGGGCGTCCAGTGGAGGAAGTGCTTGGACATGGGACTCCTGCTGTGGATTCTTGTCAAGCTTATGTATGAAGCGGCTGAAAATTGCTGTCTAAAATTAAACATGCATTAATTTTTAGACTGTAAACCACTTCCAAAATAAAAAGGTATTTATTTTTAATTCTGACAATTCTTTCAAGCTGGAATATGAATATGCAGATGAGACATAAATTATTGGCATTTCATTTAAACTTAGAATTCATTAAACTGTAGACTCCTTGACTAATAAAAGTGTTTTAATTCTCTGACATCATAATTTTAATCATTATGAATTAAAACATTTTTTTTGTTCATGCAAAGACTTTTCCTAGTGATAGCCAAGAATACACTGGTTTCAGCCAAGTCCAACACAGGAAAAGTAGCTTTTAAAAAGTTTATACTGTGCAGTGCATGAGTGTGACTCTTATTCAATTACATTATCTAATAAGCATTTCATGAATTACAGGTTGCATCTATCCATTTATTCAGGAAAAAATTTAATAAATATTTACCAAAATAAAGTGAAAAAAAGGAGAAAGTTTCACATTTTATTATTTTTTTATTTTTTGTTTTATTTTTTTAATACAGAATTGTTTATTAAGTTTATTTTACTTACAGTAGATATTAAAGTATCAGATGTTGAAGGATGTGGATATAATGTTACTAAATATCCCATATATCCTGGTCTGTTTCCTTTATTATCAAATTTTATTATTCCAGTTAAACCAACTGTCTTAGTCTAGAAAACAAAGAAATATAAGTTCAGAAACATCTTAAACCACACACTTCCCACTTAAACAACCAGACTCACAGAAACTATGTATATAAACATACATATAAAAATTAAAAACCACATATATACTCTCAGTTCCTATAATGCATGTTCAAAAACTTGGCAAATTTTTATTTATAACTTTTTTAATTTTCAGTATTATGAACATGTTCAAAACAGAAACAAAAATGTTACCTTTCGAATTTGGTGTGCAAGATTTATACCAGTCATAGTTTTCTTATTTTTAATAAGCATATTCATTGCAATGGCAAATGTCATCAAGGCGTCATATGCCAAAGAATATATTCCAGTTATCTGTGCAATATCAATAGTAATTTAAATACATTTGAGCCAAGTGTAATTTCAGTAATATTTTATTACAAAACTGAAAACAAAAAAATAAAAAGTTATAATAATATAATAAATAAAAATTTAAAAAATGATGAAAGAAATAATATTTTGCATATTATTTTTTTTAAAAGTGAAAAGAAAAACAAAAATGCAAATATTATTTCATAAATAAATTTTCAAAAACAAAAAGAAAACAATGAAATGAAAAAATAAAATGGGAAAAAGAATAGCATTAAACAAAAAAGTAAAAGGAATTATTTTCTCCACTGCTTTCGTTAAATGAGATTATAAATGAATATTGAAATATAGCAATAACAAACTTTCATTCCAAAATTTCATTACCTGATGACTACCATATTCGTTATTTTCTATGTCTATCGGTTCTGTCAGAGGATCCATAACTGGATATGCTGATGAAAATGCATGAAGTCCTTTGAAAGCAAAAGTACACGTTGGAAACTGGCATTAGAAGAAGAAAAACAATTACATTCATTATCATTCCCAGATAAACTGCAGAAGAAAATTAATTATAAGATCTTTTAAAAAGTAGGAAACAGCTATTTCTAAAAAAAACACAATGGAGATTAAAAATAATTTGTAATTTGGCACAATACAGGTCAGTCTAAAAACAGGAATTTCTTTCTCTTCACTTCAAGTATTTCTGTTTTTATTTATAAATTTAATCATTTTCATTTGTTCATGAAAATTATTAAATAAAATTTACTTCCTTGCATTCTTCATCCTTATTTGTCCAAGGAAACTGCCACGAAAATTCTTCTAATGTAACCCACTGATAACCATTTATACAAGCCACTTCATTTCTGAAAGAAAAAAAAAAAAAAACATTATTTTTAATGTATCCTTGGTGACATACTGGGAAACTCACTAATTGTTTTATTTGGGGGGGGGGTCCCACATATTTTAATTAATACAGAAATATATTATAAGAGTATTGTGTAAAAATATACCTGGATGGCACTTTATTGTGCAGTGGATGGACTGATTTGCTTCAAAGTTTTATTTAAAGGAGAAAGAATATTTTTTATACAGCTAATTATAACATAATGACTCACGTTGTAAAGGGATAAAAGAAGAGCTTATAAATATTTTGTTGTCATAATTTGTTAATCAAATTCTTTCTACATTGTAATATTAACAATAATTTCTTCATTTTAATTCATCAAAAATATATAAAATTAAAAAAGCTGTAATATTTACCGAATTGCAGCTCGAAGAACTCGTGTGTTGTAGGGACTTGGAACTTGAAAAAAAATTATTCTTATTTTATAACTCTTTATCTCCAGCATTTTAACATCAAGTTCATCGTCATCTAAATCTGTTCCAATACACACCTTAATAGCAAATATAAATTTAAAAAGAATTGAAATACAGTATATAATTATTTCATGGAATGCTCTAGTGGTTCAGAGAAAAAAAAAAACAATTAACATATAACTTACAAAAAAAAAAAAAAAAAAAAAAAAAAAAAGAAAAAAAAAGGTCCCTGAAATATTTGGATAAATAAAATTATATTCATTATTGTATAAAAAATACTGAGTCGTATTTAAAAATCTGGGTGTAAAAGATGTATAATAAAATTATTATTATTGTTATTAATATGATTCATTAATGAATTTTTTTTATATATTTTTATACACTTTTGAATAAATATAAAACAAATAAAACTGTTAAAATATTGAAAACAAAGCAAACATTTCCTCTATAAATTACTAAAACTTTTTTTCTTTTTTTTACCCTTGATTACCTCTTGAACAATTCTTATTCCATGTTCACTGGTTCCATCATAAAAAGCTTCATTCATTTTGTGCTCTTCATCACTAACAATAATCTACAAAAATTAAGAATTAGCTGAACTGGAAAGTTGAGTTAAGGCAAATTAAGACAATTTAAAAAAAATAAAAATAAGAATTTATGTATTAAAGTGATAAATAAAAATAGTTTAATACATCTTTAATAATAGTAATAATAATAATAACAATAATGTATTACTAATAGTAATAATGACAATAATAATAATAATAATAATAATAATAATAATAATAATAATAATAACAACAATAGCAGCACTAATAACAGAAGTGGTAGCAATAACAATAACAGCAGTAATAATAATGATGTCATAATGATGATAATGAAGACAATAATAATAGGAGTAATAAAAGTAATTATTATTATTAAAGTAACAGTAGTGTAGTAATAATAAGAATTTTGACAAGGTCTTACAATGTGAGTCCATCGTCTTGACAACGCTGCAGTTAAAACACTTTTTATTATAGCTCCTTCATCCCAACAGAGACGATTAAAATATGGATAGTGTTTCTGAAATCAATGGGTTTCTTACTTAAACAACTCAAATATTATACATATATATATATATTATACATATATATTTTTTCTTATATATATATATAAGAAAAAATGAAAAGGATTAAGATGGACTAAATACAGATTAATGAGATCATAAAAATAATTTACTAAGTATAATTTGTTTCTGTCAACTAGTTGAATATTTTAAAATAATTATTTAGAAATTATCTCTAATTACATATAAATATACTTATAAAATCAGTTCTGAATAATAAAGTTTATTTTTGGTGAAATTTTAACAGGCTTTTACAGTGTAAGTTCATTGTCTTGACAAAGCTGCAGTTGTCTTAATTTACATATAAATATACTGATAAAATCAAATCTGAATAACAAATTAAATAAATGAGATAGATTAAATGCTTATAAAGTATCTTGTACTAAATAATGATTTATTTAGTTATGAAAAATCATTTCAATTGTTGTAATATAGCATTTCTTCATTTTATTTTAGAAACATTTTCTTTTATCTCTCTCTCTTTTGATTAAGTATATACAGATGAATAAAGTAATTATGAATACTTAATTCTTTTAATTTAAATTCTTTATCAGTCCAGATATCTAGTAGTTAAACAAAATCACCTTTTCACCAAATTTTTTCTTATTTTCTTTTACAGCAATTAAAGGCATTTCATCATAGTTCAACAGTGGAGCTAATTTTTCCGTCAAAAGGTTGCTCCCCATACCAATAATTCCATGAATCCTTTCATTAGGATTATCCTGAATGTAACAAACAAGATAATGTGTAAATTTAATACATCTTTAATTTTTGTTACGTCATAAAATAAATTGCTGTGCTGTGCCTTCCACAAGAAAAAAAAACATGTGTAAATAATGAAAGTTTTCATATTGTATCTATATGTCATGTATACTTTTCTTTGTTATAAACACAAATAAAATCAGAGACCATGTCTGCTACTTAAACAACTGTGTCAGATTTTACCTCACATCATGAGTGTTTTTGTTATTTATTTGCATTTCTAAATTTCATATAAAAAACATGATAATTTTAAAGAAATGCTTTTAATCTAAAAGCACACCATTCCATGTCTGATCATAAGTTCATATTCTTTGGTAGTCTGCAGGACATCTAGTTTGTTATCAAAATGTTTCACATAAATGTTTCTGTCTGAAAAAAAAAAAAAAAAAAAAAATTTCAGTAGATAATGTATCTAATGTAACACTTATCATGAAGAAAGTCTTTATGTTGTTATCACATAATTACATTTAAAATTAAATCAAAAGCATTTAAAACTTTCTGTATAAATGAAGGCCAATCAATTTAAGGAAAAAACAAATTAGGATACTTCATTAAATTCTGTCTGGATCACTCTAATTAGTCTTGCATTTTCATAGTTTAAAACAAAAATTAAATGAAAATAATAAAATCAAAATGAGACAAATCACTCAGATTTTAGTCCTTAAATAATTGCTGTTTTAGCTCATTCAAAAGTAAGACTACTGAAGGAACATTTTTTTGTTTAATAAAGGTGGAATGGAATGCTTATATAACCTTCTGTCAATGCAAATTGTAATTTTCTGTTTATATCTGCCATATGAAATTAACTTTGTTGTTAATTTCTTAATAATCTGATTATTAAATAACACATGATAAAAAATTTTAAACAGTTTTTAAGAAATGTGAATTTAATAGAAAAATATACCATTCAAAAAGGTATAATTTCCAGATTTAATTTTCCGTAAAGCATTTTCTATATAAATCTGTTCAAATGAACCTTCTTCCTCATCTTCCAAATAAAAGTTAATGTAATGACCAATATAAATGTCAGCTGCAAAACCAATATAAAAAATTAAACAGCAGAGAGAGAGAGAGAGAGAGAGAGAGTAAAAACAGCATTAACTCAATTTCAGTTAAATAATTTTTTTAAATATATATATCTCAAATATATAAATGAAAGGTAAAAACACCTGTAAGAAAAAGGGAGTTGTTTAATTTAAAAATTAAATTAAAGTACATGTTCTATAGCCTGTGTCCAAGAGACAAGACAGCATATCCCATGGTCTTTATTAACCCGGTTTATGAGCTGAGTGAATTATCTACCACAGAGCTAAATACATTTCGAGTTCAAACAGTATCCAAAAAGTACATATCATATCAAGAGAAATACAATTAAAAATAGATATATAATTTAACTTGCATTTAGATAATGCATTAACATACAAAATTGTACTGTCAAGCGAGAAACAATTAAAAATAACAATTACCTGTAATTTCAATGTCATTAGTTAGTTTAGATTTCACAACAACATTGTCCATATTTGTAATTTCAAAGTGCAGTTTCACTGCTGATATTGGCTGGCATATGGAACCTTTAAAAATACCTTTGCCTTTGTACATTATGAAAGATGCATCAGTGGACAGACAGGCTGTTCCTGGTGTTGCTTTCACTGTTACATGCTAACATATATATACAAATAAAAAAGAAAAGAAAAGAAAAAATTATCCAATATTTATTTCAAACATCTAATTCTAATCTCCATTTGTAACACCTTTTCAATCAAATCTTTATTTATTTCAAGTAACTATTTTCAAAAGTCCTTTTCAGAAATTAATTATTTTTGTCACTTGGCCAACAAAATATTATTATCCCAATTCCTTTGTTTGAACTCAGTGTAATAAAAAAAAGATACTCTTTTATTTTGTGCTCTTTGTATGTACAGTAAATTATTTTTAAAGTGTAAACTCACAAGTCTAGAGTCACGTCCTGTTTTAATTAAATCTTTTTTTCTATCTATAACTGCCACTTCAATGTAAGGATAAATAGGAAAATTGGCTCCATTCTTCTTAGATATCGTATTTAATGGTGTTAATATAACAAGTTCTGCTGCAGTTTGGGCTGGAAAATAAAAATCAACATAAAAATAAAAATAATATACATCTGTGCACACACACACACCCGCACACACACACACACTGAATAACACTGAAAAAGCACTACCAAGAAAAGTTGGGTTTCTAAAAGATAATCTAAGAAATAAATGATTATGCTGTGAACAGCAACAAACAAATGATTGATAGAGACAACAAATGAAAAAATGAAAAAGGCCACACAATCATTAATTCATCTACGTATAAAAAACATGTGGGATCACAATGAAAAGTCAAAAGCACATTTCATCATTGTCTGCAGCAATATAAATTATTCAACATCTTCTCATTGACCTATTAAGTCTGTGAATTGTGTTCTGTGGAATATCATTTCATTCCTGCTGTAGTGTTTTTTCCAGTTATGGAACACATAAACATGCATTCACCAAGGCAATCTGAAAGATGCTCAACAGGTGCTGTGTGAACTAAGGCATTGTCTTGCTGAAATGTGTGCCTATCCCTATGTTGATGAAATAATGGAATGACATTATCCAGAGTTCTGTTCAATGATGACAACTACCAATGATCCATCTGCACAAGGCAGCACTGTGGCAATGAACACTATACCTCTGCCATATCTGCAGCTGACCATCAGCATTCCATAAATGGAAATGGGATTCCTCAGAAAATACCATTATAATCTTCAATGACAATACCTTTCTGCCAAATACTGACATTCATTTCAGTATCAGTCAGTCAAGTGAGCATGCAGCCCAGCAATACAACATGGCTGCACTAATAACCTTCATCAAAATGAACAGATGGTTCAGTTCTGGCACCTCACAGTGTACACATATATACATATATATTTACTTCTAATTTATGGTAAAGCAGTTAACAAATATCAATACATTTTAAACTATTTCACTAAAATGCATTAAAAATAGATTCCAAAGTTAGACATCAGCTTTTCAAACAGATATTAAAAATTGAAACTTTAATATTAGCAAACAGAAAATAATTCTAATGAATGAAATTAAATGAAAGTTACATCTGTTTTAGTTACATTATTCATACATTTTGCATTTTTAATCACTGCTTTAGTTTTATTATCAAAAATTTTAAAACTATTTTGTCCATTTAAAATATACAAGAAATAAATCATTTATGAAATATTATTTGGCATTTTAAAATCCATTTAAGACTTTTTCTACTTTAAAATAAACCTTTTTCTACATAATTTAATAACCTGCCCCAAATTTAAAAAAAAATAATCCACATAAAAATGCACATAAACACAATATGACAATAATTATCAGATATACATTTTTGAATAATTTATAATATGACACAAAGCAAATACAGTTTTTTCATTTTACCTTTAATAATAAAGGCTTTAGCATGTTTGTAAATTGGAAATTCTGATTTATTCTGGATTCTTAACTCTTTTACACTTTGTGCAACTGGCTTCATAGAATTTAAACTTTTCTCATCTTCATCATCTTTATAGATGTCACCAAGAACTGGATAAAGCCCCCATGGATCATTTGATGGTTTGAAAGTTGCTTTTAGTGTTATATTACCAGTTGCCAAGATCCTGATATCTGAGAAAACTGCCAGTCCTTTTTGTGCTCTCCTTATAACATAGGTGAAACCTGTTTTGGGATCTGCAGCACTGTTTGTGCCATTCATCTCTACCTTTGGAGAAATATTCAACAACTTAAAATGTAATTATGGTGATACAAATAAATGATAAAATTCTTTAAAGTTCAAAATTATTATTTTACTACTTTAGACAATCTATCATCATACATAAAGTATGACAATAAAATATTACTACCACAAACCATTGCAGTGCTGATATTTAATGCTGGAATAATGATGTTATTGCATACCTGGTAGAAATGTATTTTTCTGAAATGAAATGTCTGAGCAGTACCCATGTACATGATTACAAGGTATTCTTTGTTTTTTCTTTTTCTAAAACTGTATTTCTAAATTTTATTATTGTTTCTATATATTTTTCAGTTTGCATATCATTTCTAGATTATGAAAATTAAAAATAAATAATAAAAGTTAATTGTTTTTATTAAAGAACATTAAGTAAATTGCTTACTGGATTATAATTCAAGGCTACATTTTCTTTTTTTAACCACTGAATCATAACAAAGTTTTAATTTCTTAAAGCAAAATTTCTTAAAGAATTCTTTAAACAGTCATATCAAAGTTTTGTAAAATGAAGCTGAAGAATAAAAAAGAAATTACATGTGTTCCAACAGTATTATATGCAGCAATAAGAACATAAACTGAAGAATCAAGGCCTGTAGTTAAGCGTTTTTTCTTAAAATCCAGTACTTCCAAAACCTGACTGAATCCATTGTTTGCAGTAACTGTGGTAAGATTATCATCACAAAACTGCACATATCTAGCAGTATCTATAATAGCAAAACAGAAATAAAAATAAATCCATTATATAACATACAAATTTAATTAAATTTTAACAGTATCTATATTTTTATTTTGTAGTGTACACACACAAACACACACACACACACACACAACAAAATAAATAATCTAGCATTTTTTATAATGCAGTTTATAATGATTGACTTCCACATTGAAATATTAGTTGTACTGTACTTCAGACTGAAAAGACCTAAATTCATAACTTATAAAATTAAGATATGAACATAGCATAGGTAATAATGAATGTTAAACATTATTTTCTATATTGGTGACATGACAGAGAGAGAAACAATACAGTTACTTAACTGACTACTGATAATAAGTAGCAAACAAGTATGCATCTTTCCCAAAGGTGTGTTAATCAGAAAAAACAAACACCTGTAATAAATAATTTGCACTTTAGCCTGCTTTTCTGACATAGCTACACACATACACATATCTAGTTATAAATATTTTTCTTACTCTCTCTATAGGTATGTAGACAAATGAGTTATAGCTTCTTTTTTTTTATTAAGTTCACCAAATGCACAAGAATGTGTTTCTTGCAACTTGAAATATGCATTCCATATATGTGTGTGTATTTGTGTTATAAGAAAGGAAACCCAAGTTATTCAGTGGACTACTTTTATCAATGTATTTTCCCTAAAAACAAAAAACAAACAAACAAACAAGCTGTTATTTTTCTATTGCATCTATCTATAAAATATATTTTATATTATTTTGTTTAATTGTTCACTTATTCACAAGAATATTTTTTTATACTGAATATCAGTTCAAGCAGTTATTATTTAGTTATTTTTAGATAACTGGATCAAGTGTCTTCAGTATTCATAACTGGCTATTTCTCATCACAATCAATGCTCACCATTTCTTTATTAAAAAGGCTTTGCGAAATTTTTTGTCCATGGAAAGATGAAAAATCAGGCTAAAGTGCTAATTATTTATTATAGGTGTTTGTTTTTTCTGATTAACAAACCTTCGGGAAATTTTTTATAGTGTAAATAAAAGTGTGAGCTGATCATATTTTAACTCTGTGGATATAAAAAACAGCTGTGTCTATTATTTTGCTTGTAATTATGTGCTTATTTCATTCAGTAAATAACATTTATTTTTACATTTTTACAATTTCTTACTTTCAATTAACACAGGGTATGTGATGCTTGTCACTGTTGTATTGTCTGGCAACATGACCGTGAATTTATATACTCTTTTATTTGAAGGAATTTTAGTTACATTTCGATGATAGTGGAATAAACTGTGTGCAGAAAGCTTCCCTTCATTTAGTCTTAGTAATTTGTAAAGTTTCAATCTATCTTTGTTTTCACCACACAACAGGCTGAAAGACATAGAACAAATACACAGCATTTCTCATTTACAATTTTAATTTTGTTATTTTAAAAAACACTTGTATCCACTATATAAAAACACACATGTGGACACACTTATACAGACACATTTTTAACTGATGTATTGTTTTTAACCGCAAATATACAATTTACTATGTCATTTTTGTATTATTTCATGTTTTTTAAATTTATGAATTTTAATGAATTTAACTGAACACAATATTTTTATTGTTTATGAAATAAAATATAGTGATGTTTTCCATATGATTTTTGCTACTGTATATCTACTGTTGAACTACCAGATTTTGTAAAATATAGAGAATCTAAGAATGTAAAAATAATCATAGAATCTTTTTTTACTTTTTAACATAAAGATTATAATTCTAGATATGTGAGATAAAGTATCTCCAAACATAAATATCTGCAGAATGGATAGAGTTAACCAATACAAAACAAGCTTGTTAAAAAATATTTAAAGTTGATGCACCACTTTCATAACTAACAAATATTCATTAGAATCTTTGAAGAAAATTTGAGGGATTAATGAACTCTTTATACCCTTGATAATCTGTGTCATTTGGTCACAGACATAAAGAATTAAATAGAATAATATATATATATATATTTTGTAAAAGTAAATATTTGTATTTGTAAATTTATATTATTGATATTTTTATTATTATTATTATTATTATTATTATTATTATTATTATTATTATTATTATTTTGTGTATTATTATTAAGTTTATAATACTGTTAATTCTTAATTTAATTTACAAAGTATCTGTACCTTCGTAGAAATATACCTAGATTAACTTATATTTTCTATGGTATAAATAGCATTATAAACATGTTTAAACAATGAAAAAATAGTTTTTCCATAAAATTACTTACTTTCTTTTATACGCAAAAGTAATGTCAAAAATTACTGTGTATTGACACAGGGCTCCTCCGTCATGTTTCCATTGGTCAACTGCTCCTTTTTTCTTTCTGAACACTTCATAATCAAGTGACTCTATTTTGAAAGGTGATTGAGCGATTGCCCCATGCTCTGCCGACGTTACTCTAACCTTATCTTTTACCAGGTAAGCAACTATTGGGTAAGTCGGTATATGATTTAAAGGGAGACTATAACGTTTATCATAATCATTAGGGATTACATATGGTGGTGAATACAGTCGGTCAAAATAAAGTCCGATGTCTCCAAATGAGTAATCTAAATTTTAAATAAATAAAAAATAAAAACAAAAATACATTTACACAGATACACAAATATAAATTATTAAAAAGGAGTAATAGTATTAATACATTTAATTATAATCTAAATTGTTTTGATATTATAATTACTCCTGTAATAGAAAAACTAATATAACATTCATGATTATCATATCGTTATTTATGAAACAAAAAATATATAAGCACAAGTTTAATTATCATTATTATTATAATCATAATAATAAACAAATTAACAGTAGACATTACAATAGTTTTTAACATAAAACACATACCAAACAACCAAAAATATCCGAAGAGATTTAACAGAATTTGATTAATAATTTCCATTCCTTCGCTTTTCCTGTGCAGAAGACAACGTCAACAAATGACATCATATTTTTGGCGGGAATATATTGGAATAGTCGATTTCTGTTTCTCGGTTTGTTTTATATATATATATATTTTCTTTCCTTCACATTTTTAAATCAGGTCTTTTTTAGAGCAGGTCTTTTCTTGTAAAATAAATAAATGTACTGAATTCTTTCAAGATTTAATGAGGTGGGAAAAGCTAAAGTGAAGATATTTTTCGTCGATAAATTTTGCATACTTTTATAATGGCAAAAGAAAATTTCAAAAGCGAAACAATGAAGATATATATTCTCTAAGTCAACAGAATGGACATTGTGAACGGGTATTGGCGAAAAGTATTATTTTGTCACCTAGCTATATCATATGAAATGTACCAAATATAAACTGTCATTCTAGTTTCACATTAAAATATATATATATATATATCCAAAAATTTAGAACAATCTAAACATTCATTTTTTATTTAAAAATAAATATTACTCTCATTGTTTATTTCTACTTCCGGTATGTTAAATATATTAATACAGAATTTGTATACACAACGGATTAAAGATAAAATAACTTTTTGGAGTGTGAAGGAAAGATTATTAGGACACTATTAAAGCCAAAATAACAGAACTTATTACAGAAACCTGTACATATTATTATACGTACTCGATAGATGTAAATAATATGTGTCTTTCGTTATTGGGGGTTCTCTCTTTTTTTTTTTTTTAAATACTGACTTCGATAAATTTCTTATTATTTGCACACACAGAACTATACACATACATACTTCTCACCGATCTATCTTTTTCTGAAACATTTAATTTACATTTAATATGTTTAAGGGCGACAACTCCTCTGGATCTTATAATAATATCACAGGTAAAACAAAAATCAGTTATATATATTTTAATAATTATTATTCAGTTGTCCCAATAAACAGTATTATTTTTTTTACTAAATAATGGAACATTTGAAACACTGTGTAAAAGTTCTATAGAACTAATTATTTCTTATTTACATTTATGTTTATTTCTCAGTCGATCAGCCATTTTAACAAAATCGTTTTAGAACGTATACGATATTTATAGATTATCTTATTACTGAATGTAAGTAATTCTTCATAGTGATAAATATAAACATTAAATCAGTTCAGTAAATCATGTGGCATAAGATTTTTTTAAAATTATTTTAAAATTTTTATAACGTAATATATATAATTTAATTTTTCTTTTTTCTTTTATTTATTTACTTATTATTATTGTCATTTTTATAAAATTTTGACTTTAATAGGTCTACGCATTTAAAAAAGTCGATAGACCTACAATTAATCATTATTTTCACCGACTGGACATTAAATTCCAACAACCGCGCAATGTAATCTATTTTTACAACCTATGTGAATTGGGTTTTGTTGTTTCGTCAGCTGTCAAAATAGAATTTTTATCGCAGTGTACTTAAAAACGTAGGTTTCACATGGCAGACATATTTTAAAACTGAATATTTTTCACTGTTTGTTCTAATGCTCCAACATGTATTGACAGACATACCAATCACAGTGCGGGAATGCTGTGTATACATACAAGAAGTACCTTTTAGACAGATCAAAATAACGCCGATTCACAACAGACGTACACAAATAGAAAGCGCGCTCTGGTTTCGTCGGCGACAACAAAACGTTACGGAGATTTCGTCTGCGTATTATTTATTATCTGCAACGTCAGCTTTTTAAAAATATTTACCTTAGAGGGGTTTTTGCTGGGAAGAGGGGACCTCACATTCTCGCGCACATGCATTCATTTCTTCGTACCCGCGCTAATAATTTTTAATGCAGTCTTCATAATAAATTACTTCAGAACTAATCATAACAGCATACACATACATAGCCATACCATGGCCTATAATTAAATCATGTACGGGGTACAGACTGGAATGAAAGTAGGGCAATTATCGCATTTAGGAAGACTGAGCTTGAAGACCCACCGTCCTTCAAAAAGTCAGCTAACTAAAATAATAAATAGAGTTCTAAGTTTAGTGGTTTCACTAATAATGCATCAACTGCATCAGTTGGAATGGCGAACTTTTGGTTGCTTTTAAATAAATAACAAAAATAACAATTTAAAAAATAGCAACTAGAAGTCAGCTATTTAGTTATTTTTCTGTGTAATACAAAGGTTAGAATGCCGAAATGCAGTGAGGCTCTGCCTAGATAACGTTTTCTGTTATTTTTAAAACGAAATAGTTTTCGTTATGGTTTAATATTGTATAATTATATGGGTCTAAGTGCAATAATTTTATTTAACGAGACAAAAGAATAAGAACAATTATAATACGTTATCGCAGTTTCTTATTATTATTACTTTGCTACGCAAACTATTTACACATATAATCAGGCTATATTTGTATCCATTCAGTGATGCCTTTATGATGAATTTCATCTTGAAATCTTTAATATCTTCACTTTTTTTCTGCAGTCGTACTCAGAAATTTATGATAAAAAGGAAATAATTCGCCCTCATTGTACGAACGAAAATAACTTATTCCTGTTTCTTTCTCGTCGCTGTTGGCAGTTAATTCATTTTCATCTATTTAATTCACATTGACAGTATATGAAACTAAATGCAGAAAAAACAATAAATTAAACAAATAATAATAATAATAATAATAATAATAATCACACACTCATCAATCAGTCAATAATTTCTCACTATTCATTGATAACTGCGTTTGATGATAATATTATCGACAAGCAAGGTCCTGCTACAAATTCGGGAATTATCGTATCTTTCCGCCGTCGCAAGTCTCGCCAGGCTGCCGAGTACATACATGTATGTTACCTTGACTGTGACAAGAGGAAACTTTACATGAGAAGTGTTCAGTAAATTTATATGGCAACCGCCCCAGAAAGAGGGTCGCATTGGATGTGAAAGTTTTTCACTTCTCCTTTAGGGAGTTCTTTCCGAAATGGAAGGAGGTAAAATTGTGTGTGTGAGTGTTTGGGTTTGTCTCGTGTTTCTTTCGTTTTGTCAACTTCACACTTGCCGAAAGACGGGCTGTCACGAAGAAACTCTTGAAATTCGAGAGGAACATGCGAATGTCGTTATATCTGGGACTGTCAGAGAAATTATACCTGATTCGAATGGAGATAAAATGTATAAAAGCCGGATCGAGGTGAAGCGAATTTTTAAAGGCAATTCCATCGTGAACTCGGTGGCAAATTTTGAAGATCCTGTGACCCATCACAAAATGTTGATGGTAGAAGGATTTGGAGATAACTCTATATGTGACAGTGATGTTCGACCACACGACACTAGGATATTTTTACTAAATAACGAATCTTACGGTGTGTTAAAACTTAACTCTAGCATAGTGCCAATTACTTTAATTAACCTGGAACATACAGACGCCATTGTTAAAGGTACGTTTTAATTTTTCTGTTTTTTTTCTTCTGTAAGTCAACCATTTTATTCATTACATTTTAGTTATATTTTAAAATAATTTAGAAATTTTATCTTGTATTTAAATAACTTTTACATGATTCACGATATTTTAAAATAGCTAAGCTTGAAAAACATTTAAAAGACGCTGTAAATGTGAGGCTTATGATAATAGTTAAATTTCCCGCCTCCAAAATTGTTGCAGTTGCCCAAACTGTTTTTCGTTAACCACATAAATGAATATTTTGCTTATTAACAATTATACAGATTTAATAACAATATTAAAAAGAAACTTCCTTTAGACTGGAATGTAACTAGATTACTAGGTTAAATCCATTTGGTGGCTGCTAAACCCGTGTTACACTCTTCCATTGTTGAAAATTACGTCTGGAAAAAAACCCGTCAAGTGACGTCTGACATTGACTGTCGCGTGGCTTATGATCTACGTCATGTTTGTTAACATTTACAATATTCTAATCGTCTGCAATCACATTTAATGTTTTATAAAATAAGAATGACAGTATACCTGAAATTTTAAAAATTTAGTTTGTTTTAAATTAGAAACAAAAGGACTGCCTGTAGCAGTTGGTTGTGATAGTACTAGGTGTGTTTTTTTTTGTTGAATATCCAACATTTGCTGATTTTTTTTAATAATAATATTAATAAAGCTGAACATATGTTATTCTTTATACATTCATATGTGTAAAAGACAGATATTTAATACAAGTTACAGTTCACTAGTTGTGATTAGCTACCAAGAATAGATTACCGTTTGAGAGATAACACACTATACTCAATTAGCCACCTACACTTGAGGTATACGTGCGTTTAGTGCTTGCGTGATGCATAATAATCAGATCTGATTGTTTAGACAACAGAATGGCATAAGCATGACGTGTCATGATTTGATACATTGCTTATATGCATTCATATGTCTTATTTAATGTTCCAGAATCTGCTTGTGAATATATATATATATATATATAGAGAGAGAGAGAGAGAGAGAGAGAGAGAGAGAGAGAGAGAGAGAGAGAGAATTAAGTAGAAATAACAGTAGAAAATTCCTGTTGAATAAAACCTTTTTTAACAGAATTTTAATTATAGTTTAATATAATTATTGTTGTTGTTGTTGTCACCATCGTGATCATCATTTTTAAATATTTATTTATTTTTATACATATCTTCAGACTATTGTCAGTAGTTTAAAATAAGAAGACTGCTTTCATTATCCAAAAACAGATAATATTGTTTAAAAAACACAGCAACAGGATATCTGAAAATTATAAATTCATTCTCTTAGTTCTATTTTTACTTATTTATTATTTAATTTTTGAATTGTATTTTATTTTATTTTTTAAAATATGTTAACTATTAATTTAACTATGCATTGGTTTTTACACAATGCTATGATATAACTGAACCAGTTGAAAACAAGTCACGTATAACTGTGGTTTACATACTTCATTCCTATTCAGCTGCAGTCTCACTCCTTTTGTAAAATAAAAAGAAGAAAAAGATTCTCACACATGCATTTAAACAGTTTTTTCTTTTATATGTTTATTTGAACTCATTTTTTTCCTCCACCTTTTTTATATTTAATATACAGAAGTTTAAATTTGAAAAAAAAAAAAAAAAAAAAAGAAAAGAAAGAAAAGGAAAGAAAGGAAAGAAAAACAGATAAATATAAAACTCATTCCATGATTTACCTGACTGTGAATAAAGACTAAAGTCACCTATTGTTTAAATATATACAAAAAAGAGGTTAATATCAGACTTCACTTATTTTTTTTTTTTTCATATAAATATTAAGTTTAACACAACCGATTCCAATACATAGACCTTGGCTATTTAAGCTACTTTTACAAACAAAAAATTAAAACATAAGAAATAATTATGACACAAAATTGATAATAATAATAATAATAGTAAGAAAAAATTATATATAAATTATAATTAAAATGGATGGGAAGAACTTTTTCACTTTTTCTTTCACATTCTTTCTCTTTTGCTTATCGCGATTTGTCACACTGCATATCTTAAAATTATAATAGATAAATTTAAAAAATATATTTTTTATAAATTATAATTTAAATGTAGACAGGAAATTTTTTTCTCTCTCTCAATTTTTCTCTGGCATTCTTTCTCATTTGCTTTAACACACTTTCACCCTGCATATAAATCTTAAAATGGAATTTTATACTTTAATACAGGAGTGACAAGAGGAATTTGTAATTTGTCTGTCTGTCTGCAGAAAGTGGGTTGTGAGACCTCAAGGTTAAGGTGTTATCTAGAATAATTACATACTTAAGTGATGTGAGTGTTAGCACACCATATATGTTTAATCCTATTAAATCCAGCAGTTATCTCATTAAAAGTGCACCTTCAAATTTTCTTTCTGTGTTATTTTGTTACAGGTTAATTAAAAAACAGCTATATATTTGGAATTAAATATCCTTTTTAAAATAATTATTTTATCACTGATTCTAAATAACTTTAAATTGAATTTTAATTATTATTATTATTATTATTATTATTATTATTATTATTATTATTACTATTACTATTACTATTATTATTATTATTATTAATATTATTATTATTATTATTATTATTATTATTATTACTATTTTATTATTATTATTACTATTTAATAAACATTTAGTAAAATAACAATGGTGGCACTAATTAGAATGGGAAATAAGCTATACCTAGAATTCTGTATTTTAATGCTTATATTTTTACTAATAGTACTTTATTTTTATTTATTTTTTTATTATTATCTTTTTTTTCTTCAGTAATTAGTTTACTAAAAATAAATATAAAACAGACTATTATAGGAGTCACTGGACTGTAAAAGTGAAGCATAATGTAAATACATACATTTTACAAAAGAAAATTACCATTTTTTTTTTTTTTTTTTTTTTAATCGGTTTGTTAATTTTCATTAAAAATATAAACCCTTCTCTGTTTTAAAAGCAAAAGTAAAATTTTAAATAAAAGCAGAACATTTTTAAATGCAAAAAAGAGGCACAAAATTATTTTGTTGTAAAAATAAAATATAATGGGAAATAACCTTTTTTTTTTTTTTAATTTTAAAATTTAAAATTTTAGTTGCTGTTTTTAATTTTGTATATAATTTGTATATTTATAGACTGATTAATGGTTTGATTTGTTGTAGTAATAAAATTATTATAACATCATTTGCATACAAATATCTTTAATAAAAATAGTATTTACAATTTCATAGGTGGAACATTTACTTCTTACTACTACCACTGATGCAGTGAAAAACAACATTATATCAACTTCTTGCATATTTAATCTCATTTCAGAGGAATTAAAACCGTGGGGTATAAAACTGATATTGTCATCATCCTAGTGTATTATTACTTTTATGTCTACTCCTGATCACCTGTTTAAAACCTCATAACCTGATACGCTATGAAATATTATATATGTACACACCCAGCAGGCTCAATTCATGTTTAATTCTACTTTAATGAACTGTTACTTCCTTTGACTGTATTGTGTTATGTGACAGAACCATAAACAGGAGGTAACTGGGTTCACACCTCTGATACCATCTATTAGCCAGAAATAATTAGAAGCCAATTCAGCATTTAGTTTATTCTTTTGAAAGAGGGTTTTTTTTTAAAGATTTTGATAGAAAAACCATTTATATTTTCACAAAACACAAAGATAATTTTAAATATATGTCTTATTTCATGAAAGTAAATTTTAAAATAACTTGATGATGAATAAGATATAAATTTTCTTTTAAACATGAACAGAAGCAAATTATTTAGAAAAAATAATTTTACATATTATCTCATAAAATTTGTTATTAAAAATAGTCTGATAAGAAATAAAATATTTATAAAATTCTTACAAAAGTGGACAGAGAAAAATTTGAATGATGAAACAACTACATGGATGTTGGTTGCTTTGAAGTGTAAATTATATTTCCTACACTAGGTAGATAAATATAAAATGTTAGTGTCTTTGTTGTTTTATTTTTGATATTCCACTGAGATCAGAGTAGAGAAAAATTCCTTTCTTTATGGTCATGTATACATGAGGCTGGATCTTCAGCCATTCTCACAGCTCTGGTTTCCTGTCCCGCTAGGATTCATCTGGTAAGGGGTCTCCATTTCTGAGGGAGGAATTTTGAGACAAAACTAAATATCTTGTTTGAAAACATGTTTGCATGGCTGGACGATTACAGTGTATCTGATATTGTGTTGGAGAGGTGAGCTGTGAAATTGTTGATTACTGGCGAGTGTAGATAAGGGGTGATGTTTAGAAAGAGCTTTGTGTTGTCTGAGCGTTGAGAATTTCATTGATGAAAACATCCTCCCTGCCCAGCTCAAGCTGAGCGAGTGTTTTTTAATGTGACACAATCTGGAAAATACACAATACAACTGCGTGTCAGAATCTCATGGACAAATACCTATATTCTGAATTTATTCAAGCTGGTCTCAAGTAGAATAACATGGAAATTGGTTGTAAAACATCATCTGAATTCGTATCATATATGAAACATGACCTTCTGAGTGGGGTCATTTTTCATGTGTACTCAAAGAAAACAATTCAAGCATGTATGTCATGGGCACTCTCAACCAACACACAGTTGAGCTCTGTCCATATTGCTTGAATGAAACAGAAATAACTTGCAATAGAAATTGCTAATGTGATGGCTTACTGTTAATTTGTAAATGTGAAGAATTGTTTCTTAAATAATAATTTTAATTAAAATTTTAAGTATCATTTTAGTATTGATTTACAACTTGATACAGTGTGTTTGTGTGTGTGTGCGTGTGTGTGTGATACAAAAATTGTCCATCAAGATTTGCTGTATGTGGGTAGTGCTCTCTCTCTCTCTGTCTCTCTCTGTCTCTCTCTCCAAATCAAATGTCATAAATTTAAAATTAATACATTAAGTCAGCTCATTCTTAATTTATTTTTCCTTTTTTATGGATGAATGCACAGGAAACCATTATATTTTATTAACATCTAAGCATAATAAATTTAACGTGAAAACTCATAAAAATGATGAATTGCTCACACGTAACACAGCACTTTTGTGAGTAATTTGTCATTTTATGTGACACTTGAAGAGTGACTGTTGTTAAAACCCTGTGATACGTATTTTGTTTTAAACACATTTATACATCATTGTTTTCAGTATTTGTTAATAAATTATTATTGTTTAATGATATATTCACTAAGTTTAACGTGTTAGCTATTTTATTTCATTTCATTTCATTTTTTAGTTTTGTTTTGTTATTTACTTTTACTTTTCTTTACTTTTACATTTCCTTTACTTTACTTTACTTTTACATTACATTTCCTTTCCTTTACTTTACTTTACTTTTACTTTTACTTTTACTTTTACCTTTACCTTACCTTACCTTTTTACCTTTTTTACATTTACATTTACATTTACATTTCCTTTATTTTACTTTTACATTTTACATTTGCTTTTTTTTGCTTGCTTTTACATTTACTTTACTTTACTTTTAATTTACTTTTTACATTTACTTTTCTTTTTACCTTTTTACTTTTTACTTTTTACTTTACTTTACTTTATCCTTTTACTTTTTACTTTTCTTTTACTTTTACTTTAACATTTATTTTACTTTTTGCTTTGCTTTTACCTTTACTTTTTTACTTGACTTTACTTTTTTCCATTCCTTTACTTTTACTTTTTCTTTTTTTTTTTTTTTTTTTTTTTTTTACTTTTGCTTATACTTTTTACTTTTTACTTTTGCGTTACTTTACTTTACTTTTGATTTTAATTTTAATTTAAATTTCACTTTTTACCTTTGCTTTATTTTACTTTACTTTACTTTACTTTACTTTTATTTTTACTTTTATTTTTACTTTACTTCAAATAAAATATTTTAATATTAAAATTTATTATTTGACAAGACAATATTTTTATTTAATTAAGATTGAAATGGTAAAAATTGTTCAACATCATTTTCATTTTATTACACGAAAGGAGAAAATCCAGTGCTTTCATTCCATTAGCCACTCACAAAATAGCAGTAAGTAAACTTCTTAGGTCACCTTCCTTTAAACTGAAAACCCTCTATAATATAATCTAACCTTTTAATTTTTTTTGTCACAATTTCATCTGTCCCATCTTCTTGTATTTTCTCCCATGCTTTCATCATATTTCCATGTTCACCATGATCATTAACAGGATAAAATAAAATAAAATAAAATATCTAACAACTGAAACTTACTGAATCCACAACACGATCAAGACATTGGTGGGTTTTTTTTTTTTTTATTTTCTTCAGTTGTATACCTTTACTTTTCTTTTTTTTTCATACCTGTGTCAGGTGAAAACTACTCATGGGAAAAGGGTTAAAATTCCAGCCAACTTTCAAGTGCCATCAAAACAAGCTTTCCCAACTACTTGTTGACCTTTGACCTCTGAAATGCTTTATTTATTAACTGTTGTTAGCCATTGTTGGTGATAATTTGAGAATACAATGTAATTTTGTTTGAATTTTGAGATAAGCTTGTTTATTTTGTTTAGAAATAAAATACAGGTACATGCTTTCAATAATGATTATCTCTACCTGTATCATGTAAAATCAGAACATCAACATGTCTTTTAAACAGCTTTACTTCTATTTCTTTTAAAGACTCTCACAGAAATATTTATTCAAATACTAGATATAAACTATAAATTGCTAATACTAGATATAAACTATAAATTGCTATTACTAAATACAAACTGTAAATTGCTTTTGCTTGGTTATGTAACTGGCAATTGTCAACAGTTGCAGAATTTAATGTATATTTAAATAAACTATAATTATTTTGATTTTAATATTTTTACTCGGTCATATTATGTCACTGAAAGGTAATTGATTAAATACGGTTTAATCAGAACTAAGATTTTATTCAGAAATTAATATTTGTAATCAGAATTATTATCATTTATTTAGGGATGTTTTAGTTAGAATTAGGTGTTTATTTGTAGATTTCTTTTACTCAGAGACAGGTGTTTTATTCACTTAAGAATAAGATATTTATTTAAAATTAGGATGTTATTCAGAGCCTATGATTTTATTCATATTGTGGCTTTTATCTGAAAGGAAAATTTTATTCAGACCTTGATGTGTCAGTGTTAGATATTTGTTAGAAACGAGTATTATATTCATAGTTCTGTATTTATTCAAACAGATGCTGTTAGATTTGTAGAAGTTCTTCAAACTGATGTGTTTGTTCAAAATGGTGCCTAAAGGAAAATGTTATATAATTAATATTATCTGTTTTAGGCACTGTCATTGGAAGCAGTCAAGTTAATCATGAAACATTTATATTTATTTTACATAATCAGTGTTCTGTACTTTTTTACAATTTTATTTGTTTATTTATTTATTTTGTATTAAATAATCAATACAGTTTTCATTCATTCTTTCTTTCTTTTTTCTGTTTTTTTTTCTCTAAAGATTAAAACATATACACACAAAATCACGTACACTGAAAACCACGACACACACACTGATTGCTTGACTGCTTGCCAAAAAAGCAGCAAAAAAATAAAATAAAATAAAATAAAAAAAGCTGAAAGATAGTGAATGATTCATAATACATACTTAGTCCTAAATAATAACCTATAAGCAATACAGTTTGTTTCTTAGCAGTAAAATTTGACATTTCTTCTTTTCAACCTTTTAATGACTTTTAAATTTTGTTCTAAATACCTATATATGTGTGTGTGTGTGTGTGTGTATATATATATATATACATATATACATATACACATAAAAATACATATACACATATATACATATACACATAAAAATAAACAGAAAAACAATACCAGTAATTCCAACAATAATAAATACAATATATGCGTGCATGCGAGCACACACACACACAGAGAAAGATGGTAATTTATTTTGAATTGAATAATTTAACAACTGGGAAGTACTCTTTATGCAGTAAAGTGAAGAAAGAACTTACAATACACTGTGTTGTTTTTTTTTTGAGAACATGAAAACTCCATTAATTTTGTTCTGGTGGTAAATACGACAAATCAAGGAAACCTGTTTGCTGTGACAAGCAGGAAAGTACACAATATGTCTATTGATGATAACAGAAATCAAATACTGTAACATTTTCCAAACAACTGCTTCTTAAGTAGAATCTTTTTCTGTGCTTATAAAATCTTAATATATTAATTTGCTTCAGTCTGGTTAGTTGTTTATTTTAGGGTCATTCCATGTCAAATTATTCTCAGTGACTGACTCAGAGTTTGATACCAATTTTTATATAAATTTTTTTTAACAAAATCTCACTTGGCTGGATTGCAATGTTCCACGTTATTGGGTGATTTGACACTTTAGTGTTTTATAAACAGTGTATGAATATATTTATGAATCATTATGTAACAATTTTGTGTTTGTGTGTGGTTGCAGTCATACTTTCTCTCTGCTTTCAATGTTTGTCTTTCACTTGCAAAACAAAATACTTCTTTATGCTTTCTTAATTTCAGTTTTTATTCACTGTACTTGTTACTCTCTAAATTGAAATAGAATTTAAAAAATCAATTTGTGGCGACAAAACACACATAGATCTTTTTTTATATAATTAAACTTTCAGTATGCTAATTTAAATTTATGCAAGGAAAGATTTATTTTTTAATTTTGTTTTGGTGTATAATGTCTTGGTTAATAGTTCAATGTGGCAGTGATGATAAACGTGTTTAATTAAATTTTCATATTCACACTTACAATCGTTGCATCTAAATTTACATAATAAAGAGCTGTGGAGGCTGATCACCTAACTGTTAAAATGGCATACAGAATGATCATGAAAATAGTTGAATATTACTGTTTACAAACAGTTAATTTTCATGTAAGGAAAAACATTTCAGGATATGAAATATTAAAGTGTTCTCAGGACACTTTGTTCAATGCTTTCTGGTTATATGTGAGTTTATAATATTAGTGTCCTTCAAAGATTTTAGACAAGGTATGGACCAGAGAGAAAAGACATTGTGATATAAAGTGTTATAACTTAAAATGATTACAAACGTATGAATAATTACCATTTTCTCAGCCTTCAGACACTACATAGTCAGTTTTGGGGGGGGGTATTTACTGTGTGATTGTTGTTTGTTTTTTATTCCCTTGTGTTTTTGAGTTGTTGTTTTTTTGTGTGTTTTTTGTATGTGTGTGTCTGTGTGTCTTTTACCTTCTAAACATTTTTAATGTATGAAATATTTTCAAGATAAACTTCAGAAGTAAACTGTTAACCTCTTTCTGTTGACCCAGATAATTCAGATTTATTGCACTTTTAACAGTAAACAGATAGATAAAAATCAAACACTTATTAAATTTCCCACTCAGGTTTAAAAACCACCTGTGCTGAGTTTCTGAAAAAAATCACCTGTCTGTGTTTTTGTGATTTTTCTATCATTTGGTATCTTTCATTTTATGTTCTTTTTGTTTTGTTTTTCTCTCTGATTCAGCCACCTGTTGTCTCATATTCTCATAAACATCATTCCTTCCCTCTTTCTGCTTCATATCTACTCTTTATCTGTCTCACTTTCTGCATATCTATCTGTCTCTGTCTTGTTTGTTTATCTGTTATTCTTTAATTCTTAAAATGTGTCTGTGCCACTATATAGGCCTTGAAATTAATTATACATTTAATTATTATTGCTTAATATTAATTATTTGCCCTTAAGAACACTTGAAGAAAACACACAATTAATATTCTATTTTTAATTACAAGATTAAAAAAACAGAAGAAAAGAAGTAAAAAGATTCACAGACCACCCAGCCTGGTGAAATTGGGTAAAGGAAAAGTTTATGTCTCATTACCCAAGTCATGACACTAGAGAGAGACACAAGTACCTGATGACACTACATCCAGAAACATGTTTTTTACTTAAAAACCCAGCAGAATAATCTCACATTTCCCTGCTTATCTCTCATTTTGTCAACTTCTCATTCTTTCTTTTCATTTTCTGTCTTTCATTCTTTCTTTTCTTATTCTGTTATTTATTATTATTTTCTGTATAGATAAGTATGCTTTAACCCTAAAGTGTGGACTTACTAATCTTTCTTTCACATTTCAGTAAACCTTTTCTCTGTCCCCTCTATCATAGTTTTTAATTCTCTGCATTTATATCTTCCTCTTAGTCTTTATCTATTTAACTGATCTAAGTCTCTCCATTATTCATTCTCTGAGTCTCGTTGTCTTTTCTGTGCATCTCTATGTTTTAACTTTGTACCAGTGAGATAACACATCCTCTCAGTACTCAAAATGAAGTGAAGAAAATGCTATCTCTATATTTTTATCAAGATTATTATTTACAGATAACCCTTTATTATTAGCAAAAGTTGGTCTCCACAAAATATATTTAAGTATGCTGAATGTAGAGGTTATTTTTCACAAAAACAAATCATTCACAAGTTTACATTTAATATAAATATTAAAAGTTGTGGAGTCTCTGAAAGTTTATGAAGTATTTCAGTAATTTGTAGAATTTCACCTCAATGCACTCATTCAAATATTTGTTTCAGTTATTAGACACATACCTGTATGAAATGGGAAACTGTCATTAGAAATAAAACAGCAAGTTAAAAATGATAAATGTTTAATTTTACATGACAAATTAACTGACATAATCAACTGTTCATGATAGAAAAATATTTGTGGCATTATGTAAGTTTTAAAGTCATTTATATCAGATAAAAAAAAAAATATATATATATGGTATGTAGTGTCATGTGATGTGTATATAAACATTGCTGCCATAAATAAGAAATTTAATGATTCATGAAGCAGATATAGCTTTTTGGCATTTATAGTTAGTTATCTGTTATTGCAGGCAAGGAAGAATTCTGTGTTACAGAATATGAGGGTAGATATCAAATGAGAAAGCATGAATTAATTTCAGTAAGAGACACTGTATTTTAATCTTTGAACTTTAAAACCATTATCCCACTTTAA
Organism: Chrysomallon squamiferum; assembly: GCA_012295275.1. NCBI lineage: Eukaryota > Metazoa > Mollusca > Gastropoda > Neomphalida > Peltospiridae > Chrysomallon > Chrysomallon squamiferum. The sequence continues at coordinate 7,832,953 of CM022674.1, forward strand.
TAAAACACCAGATTTTCACTTCAGTTTTAAAATATGTTCAGCTACAGTGTATTTGCTGTAGAATTTAGAGTTATCTGTGGTCTAGAGTTCATAACTTTATAATCTGAACTCTTCAGGCATCTGAGTTACAAAAAGCATGACACATGGACTTGCATACAAATAAAGTTTTGGGAAAAGCATATGATATTCACCTGGATTAACCTTTGTTTTGCTGTGAGAGTCTAGCTTGCACATTAAGTGTCTCCAGTGGCATTGTGGGTAAATTGATGATGGATTAACACATCTGTGTGACCTCTGCAATGCATTTTCTCTTGTCACTGTGGAAACTGTCAAATGGTCACACCAGTGCTTTGAGGTTAAATGAGAAAAACAAAAACAAACCCTACAACAAGAATGTATAGTGACATAATTTAAATTTAAATTTGAAAATGGTTATAATAAGATGAGTGTCTATTGTTTTATTTACCAGTGTGAACAAGTATATCTACTAAGTATAGTTGTGTGTGTGTGTCTATTGACCAGAATTATATGGATGTATTGTATTTTTTTAATTCATGTCCAAAAAATGACCTTCTAAAACATACACATAAATGCACACCATATTATGCTTGCATAAATATACGCACTAAATCTCTCTTTCAGTCTGTATCTACCTGCCATCACTATCTGTGTTTGATACTGCGACTATATAATTATTTACACTAACACAATACATTATTTAAAACATTATAAATAGCAGGTTAGTTTAAAAAATATATATTTAAATAATTAAAAAATATATTATAATTACTTTCTTAATCTTTTTATTTTTTATTTAATAATTTATGTTTTCTTTTGAATAAGAATTTACAGATAAAAAGTTAGAGAAATGTAATTAAAATATGATTACTGGCATCACATACATTTATATTGTGAAATAAAAACCAGTTTTATAAACATTCTGACACGTGTAGGTGTTTTATGTGATTGATTAATGAGATTAAAGTTACCTGTATTGTACTTCTTAAAAACGTAGCCTCAGGTAAATTTAGTGAATTAATTAGCTTATGCTGCTCAAAGGTCAGTAATCTCTTAAGTTATTTTTGTAAGATATATATATATTTTGTTTAAATCTGGTTTATAAATAGGTAGCATAAAATGGCAGATTGTTTTTCAGAGTTTGATTTAGCTGTGGCCAACTTATCATTTGTAATAAAGTTGTTATCATAAACGGAGAGGATAAAAATTATCTGACACAGATTCTAAACATTTTCATTATGGCAAAGTAAAATTTTGCTACTGTGTTTACAGATAATAAATAATACACTGGAATTGTTTTTCTGTTTTATCTAGAGGTGAGCAAAAATGTTTATAATTTGACTAGAGGTAAACTAAAAACAAACTGGAATGGCCCATGTTCTTTTTCTATAACTTAACAGAATTTAATACACATGAACAAATATCAAAGTAGGATGGCCTCATGCTTTTTGATATGTCCACTGCACATTAGTATTTATTTTGTCTACAGATAAACAAATAATAAAATAGACTGGCCTGGACGAATGATGATTTGCAAGATATGAAGATAAATGATCTTATTCAGTTCTAACATGCCAGTTTAATAATCTCAGGTAGGAGTGTTTTTGTGTGAGTGAGCCAGTGAGTACAGTGTATTGTATTTTTGTGTTGGCCAGGTTAATCCACAACACCCACCTCACTATGTGCTGTTTGCACGTTCAGTATCTCACTGAATGAGGAGGTGGGTAAAGGCGGGTTTGCCAAAAATTACCAGCTTAAGTATTTGTTGGTTACCCTGAATACATGCTTGATCAGAAATGGTATACTGATCAAAATAATACAGAGCGTTTTCATTAATTTTGGATTTTTTCAAGTGTGCATATGTTAAAACACATCTTTTGTTATCTGGCTAATTTTCCATGCCAGCAGTTTATTTTTGTGATTTGCACAATGGTCATATTAAGTGGTTTTTTTTTTAGCAAGTTACTAAAAATTGACTGATTTCATAATCACATGACAGCACATTATAAATCAGTTATTTTCTTATAATTATATAAGTGCAGATTTAGATACAATTGGATACCACTATCCAAAACAAAAGGAATGCTTTATTTCATTTTAAAATGTCTTTTTGAATTTGTTCTTGAAAGTAGTTCTGAATATTATTAACTTGTGTGTTAAATTATAATGTCTGTTATTTATATTCTATTTTGTTTTTTAAATCAGTTTCTGTAATTTGGTTTCCTAAAAGAAAACGACCATAGGGATGAAATATCTGCTGGTTAACTTTTTTTTAAATTAAGAGATTCTGTATAAGTATTTATATATTTTGTTGCCTGCAAACTTTTGACTGTAACTGTTTTAATGAGTCAACAGAAAAAAGGCTAAAGGTTTATTTGTGGTTTTCCGGTGTTTCGACTCAAGTGTAATGATAAACGTATTGAGTGTTGAACAGTTACAATCAGCCGCACAAACACTGAGGACGTCTGATGTGCCTGCACAATTGAGAGAATCCTGTCAAACAGAAAATGAGTGTTCTTTGTGTGCGAGCCTCTTTTTTCACAGCACACAACAGGCCAGACAGAGCTTAGTGATCAGTGAATACCAGAGTCACATCTCAGTGTTATTGCATGCTGTGTACTATAAGCCTGTATTCCATACCCCAAGTGTTTAGTCTGGCATATACATCACATCATGACAAGTCTTCAGATCACTGGGACAGACTTATTTAGTTGTATGTTTTTGAAGTGATGATTAATTAATAGTTAATTATATATATATATATAAATATATATATACACATACATACATACATACATACATACAATTATATTTTTTAATTTTATTTTCTAAGTATATTTGTATTTTATAGATTTTTAAAATATTTTTTAAAGTTCAACATATACTTTTTCTCTCTATTATACATTTGTGTCCATCCTTCCATCCTGAGATTCTTTCAGTACAGCATTAAAGTCTAATTAAAAATGTATGGAAATCTAAAAGTAAAAATACGACATGAATGTAAATGAACTTAATCTTGCTAGTAAAGACATTTACTTTCTGTAAAGATTTAAAACCTTTTGTGAATGTATACAAATGTTTACTCATTCTTGTAAACATAATTTAAATTTTAACACACAGTGAATAAATACTAATTCATCCAAATAATTTCATTTATCACTTCATCCATCCAGCAGTCTGGTTGCATTGTTCATTTTCTGGTGATGTTATTGTTGTTACTGCTTTAATTTCTTCTTTTTTTAACATCAACTTTATTCAGATGTTTTATCATATTTTATTTCTTTTTTGTTTTTATCGTTATTTTTTCTTTTATTTTATTTCTGCATTGGTGCTTCTACCTTTCTTTCTTTCTTTTTTTTTTTTTCTTTTTTTTTCTGAAGTTAATTCATCTATTGTTAAATTTCACTGTGCATTATATATTTTTTGAAACTTTATGGTTAACAACAAGTGAGTCACTTGAAGGAAACAGATTTTTCTATTGCAAAGAAACTTGAAAGAGGTTTTTGTGTCAAAGCATCCATGTATGAAACAGTGAGGGTTAAATTTTCACAACATGGTTAACTTTTTATTAAAGTCATTTTGTAGGTCATACATTTCACACAAAGACGACAGTTTTCTCTGCTTTGTGAAATAAGAGTGGACTTCACCACAGCATTCCTCCATTATGAAATCAGTTTGTTTTTCTGCTGGATTCTACCCTCTCTTTCAAGATTAAGCCCATTTTAAGTTTTAATTAACCTTTTTAATATTGTCATTGTTATTTCTATTCACTGAATGCTGTAAGCAATATTAATATATCTTATTTTCTCTTAGATAAGGATGATGGACTACATTTACTTACAAGTTGCATTTTTAGAGCTTGGAGTGAGGAGGTATCATTCATCAGTCTTTTTAGCATACCTATACACTTGTTTCACATTCAAATCAACTCCTTTTTCCTTATTTATATAAGGCCTTCATAGATGTTGTCATGCCTATGAAAAATGCCTTCCAGCAAGAAATAGAATAGAAAATTTCCTTTCCTCATTATTTTAATATTCTCCTCCAGACTGATGTGTCACAGAGCTTGTTTCTTTATTGTGCTTGGCTCAGACACTCCATTGTTATGTTATAGCTTAATAAAAGATGATAAAATTTTAATTTTGTATCAGATTACCCCATAAATTATTTTGAGTGTTGTAAATAAGTGGGTGCAATTGTCTTTCTATGTTTTAGCTGTGTGCATAAGACAGTTATGTTTAAATATACTTTATATCCATAAATTTTCATAGTTCTAAATATTTTATGCATAGTCACTATGATTTTTAAAAAAAAGAGAAAAAAAAAGAGAAAAAAGTAAGAATTTATTTAAATGTTTAAAAATAGTTAAGGTACATTTTTATTCATAATAAATAGCAATTAATATGTTTGTAACAAAGTATTTTTCAAAATTTTGAAATCCATCTTTGTATTCATACCACAGTGCTATGCAAGGATGTAGAAAAATCTTGGAATTTGTTTTAGAAATGTCTTACATCTGTGAAATTTGTAACAGTTGTGATTTCTGAATATTATCCACAGTTCCACAGTGAGGATTAAAGTGATGAATGACAAAAGAATACTGTTTGTAAGGTAAGCAGTGTTTGATATAGAACACCTCAAGTTACCTGAACCAGGTGAACTATATTTGACTGGAACAAAAGACTGGATGCTAACACATCATATTTACTTTAATACTTACAGTAATATCATATCGCACCATTAAAATATCATATTCACTCTTTCATTATCATATCAGAAGTTAAAGATTCAGATTAATAACTTATGATATCATGTTGCAATTTAAAGGTCATGTTAATATTAAAATTTGCAGTATCAGATGTCAAATTAAAGATCTGTAAAGATATTATAATTTAAAAATTATATTAATACTTAGTAAAAAGTTGTATCAAATCATAATAATAATAATTATGTTTACGTTAATATTAATTTTGTGTTCTTTTTATTATTTAATTATTATTTTAAAAAACCCCAAAATGACCATAACTAAAAACAAAAATATAAGAGATATGTTGAATTTTATTGACCATGAAAATTGTTATTTATTTAAAATCTACATCTACTGTCTTTTGTTAAAAAAAAAAAAAAAAAAAAATAAAATGTTGCATAGAAATTCCATTTATTTTACCTATTATTTTTCTGGTAACAGTATTTCATTACTTTTTTTTTTTTTTTTCATTTGCGAAGAGTTTGTAATTTATTGAAGTATGTACCTGTTTTTTTGTCACATGTTAATGTATTTATACTTAAAGAGGAAACTATTTTTACAGAAACCTGTGTCATATGTAAATACTTAACATAATTTTCTTCTTTCTTTTATGTTTTCAATAGATACTGGCACATCTCCAGTAAAGTCTCTGTTTCATATATTAAATGTCCATAGAAGCAGTATGTTAGTACATTAAAGGTAAAAAGAAAATAAATGTTCCAGACATATTTCATGGACACTACTTAGAGTTAGTGAGAAAACAAGTCTAGTCGGTTAGGAAGTTAAAGTCAAAAAGGAAACAAATATTTTACAGAAATTATTAATTTCTTTCCCTCTCTGCAGATTCTCAGTTAGTTTTAATACTTTTGCAAAAATACAGTTTTCATTTTTGCTTCAATTTATGTCTTGACATAGCATGTTAGTATGTTAATAAGAAAACAAATGTATTCAGTTAGGAAGTTAAAAAGGAAAGAAATTCTTTACAGAAATTATATTTTCATTGTAAATAGTTCTTTTCTTCTTTTTTTGTTGTATAGTTCTTTTTTTTTTTTTTTTTTTTTTTTTTCTTATAGACAGAGAACAAGTGACTATGAGTTTTTATGCCCGAAATTTAAAAAAAAAAAGTGCATTAACAAATTACTGCAGTTTATAATAAATTTCATCACAGCAGTATAATTCATGTTTTGTTTTAAGACTAAAGCTTTATTCTTACAAGTAGACAGTGTATTAGAAACTTTGTATTGGAGCGAAATCAAATATTCCATATCTCAGAATTTATTTTCTGTGATTTGTAAATAATCATCTCCATCGAGCAATTTCCTTTTGTTTGCTTTAACAATAAAAGCTGGCAGTGAAACACATACTTGTCTTGGTGACTTAATCTCACAGAATCAATCCATCAATCAAAGGAATCAATTCATTTCCCTTCGCTTTGATTCAGAAACCACTTCATTGATTCAGTAATTGGTTTTTATGAGGTGTTTTTTCATCTGCATTCAGCAGTATCAGTTTTGTCCAGTGGACTTGTTACTGCTTATTGACAACACTGGTATTTTTTTTTAAAAAAGAGAAAAGAAAAATAAACAAAAAGAAAACAGCTTGTATCGATTTCCATTTGATACCGGAACAAATTCGGTTCAGTCATTATTTCTGTGATAATTTGATAAAATTACTTTTAATGGTATTAATTTACTATGTGCATTAATTCAAAAATGTAATAGTCATCTTTTTTTTTATTATTGTTATTATGTTTTTAATATATTATTATTTATTTTAATTTTATTATTTATGTTGTTATTATTATTAGTAGTAGTAGTAGTATTAGTTTAGTATTATTATCATCTTTTTTATTATTTTTTTTATTAATATTTTTTTTTTTTTTAGTACATGATAATTTGATAAAATTACATTTAATGGGATAATTTACTGAGTATTAATTTGAAAATATTGTGGTAATTTAGGATGAAGAAAATAAAGGTGCTTTTGTTTCTTCTTTTTTCCCAAAATTTCTTCTAAAAACAATTATTAAAAAAATTAAAATGTTTTTTTTCTTTCCTTTTATCTTTGTGTTTAAATATTTGTGGATCAATGTTTTATTTTCCCATGAGAAATTTTGTATTTTGTATTTTTTGTAATAGCACTTAGTTATTTTACAGACTTACTTTTTTTTTTTCAGTCAATTAATATTTATTTTGTATTTAAAGTCAGTGGTACGTGCTGTCACAATGCCTGTATATTGAAAGCAAAGGAATTTTAATTTTTTTAAATAGTAAGTTAAAATTAATTATCATCTTTTCTTTTATTGTTAATAGTATTTAATGATCTAAGGAGTTCAAATTACTAAACATTTCAGTCATTCTTTGTACCTTTTGAAGAAGCATATCAGATGCATTAAAAGTTATATTGTCTGTGAGTCATATGAACTGTCTGTGATCTTGTGAATCTGCTGTTCTCCAGTCTGATATCTATACTGCGCAGTTAGCTATCAGTGTCATGAAGTTTCTTGTTTTGTAATGTTGAGTGCAGTGTCTGTGTTGGGAAGTCTAGTGTTTTTTGAAGTCTTTTGTCTATATTTAAATGGTTCAAGGACAGTCAGGGAATCAGACATTGTTTGTTTCAGATGTTTATACTCAGTTTATGGTCATATGAAACTCCATGTTTATTGAAGAGTTGTGGTTGTTTACGTCATTATTATTAAATGGTTTACTCGCAAATGAAAATTTCATAGCATTGTTACTATCCATTATTGTTTATTATCACATTAAAACTGGAATTTATTTTCAGCAATAGAAATTTGTAGCTAACAGCATTTTACAATATCTGCTTATATAAAAGATTTTGTTATTTTATTAATTTATTTTCAAAAATATACAAGAATAAGTTTAAAGATTTTTGAGTGAATCAGTATTTTAAAATTGGAACATTTTTATGGCTCTTTCATTTATACAGTTAGAAATAATTTAAAAAGTAACATTTTATTAATTAAAAATAACACTGACTGCAAGAGAGAGTTTATATTCTAAGTGTGATATACAGCTTGTATTACATACACATTACCAACGACATTGTTATACAGTAACAGACAAAAGACAAATACAAAAGGTGAGCTCATTTTTTACACCTAGTTAACAGCTACCTGCTTCAACAGCACATTCCATGAATTCCGTGTGTCTGGGTTACTGACAAGGTGGAGCTATACTGAATTGTGGACTCTTTGTGGTTTGTCACTCAGATCATTGACACCATTCAGAGTTCCGTTTTCCTACCTCCCACTATGAAGAGTGCACAAAACTGAACAGGTCAAATGAATTCTGTTTCAGTCTGGTGTGTATTTAAAACACATTGGTTAAGCTTGTGTTGAATTTAGTTCATAAATTATTTCTTTAGACTAAAATTAATGGAGGTTTTTGGTGGGGTTTTTTGGTGGGGTGGTGAAAATTCATATTTAGTTTCTTCTTAAATTTTTAATGGCACTTTGAAAGTCTGTTGTCATTATAGCAGTTTTAGAATAAAAATTTAAGTAGAAAAAACTCATCAAAGATGCTAATATAAAAAAATGATAATAAAAATAAACATATTTTCTTTCTTATATATATATATGTCCATAATACCAATACTAGCAGAACAGTAGACTCCACTTTAATAATTAAAACAATTTCTATATTTAATTTAATGTTTGATAGACAGGTTAGCACATACCACAAAAAAAAAATCATTCTGTTCATTCCACACTAGTTATATTTATCCTTTATATAATATTACATAATCCTTTATTCTTTGAGTGATATTAAGACAGATAATGCAACTATTTTAACACCAAACTGAAAAAATACAAGAAAAGGAATAAAAACAGAAACAACAATTCCAGGAACTTCACAATGACATCAATAAAACCAAACATTTAATGTAACTATCAAAATAATTAATCACCTACCTCTGCTACTGATATCAAATGTTAGACTTGATGCCATGAATGAATGTTAAATCATGAATGAACTGGCTTAAAGGATTTAATTTTAGACATCAAACATGTCAGTTAGTAATATGATCTGTGACAAAGTTAAGTTACCGAGTTTCGCCACATTTTTTTATGCAATAAATACCTGATATTTGATACAGTTTTTAATAAATGCATGTTAAATTATTAAAAAAAGAAAAAAAGCAGTGATTAATAGTTATTATTTTGACCATAGCATTTAATAACTTAAATACCACATTATCTCTGTTAAAAATGTTAATTAATATAAGATAATAAGAATGATAATTAATACTTATTGTGATAATAAAACTAACTCTCTCTCTCTCTCTCTCTCTCTCTCTCTCTCTCTCTCTCTCTCTCTTTAATTTTTTATATTGATTTTGCAGCTGACATTTATCTGTTTGAGATATATATATTTAAAAAAATTATTTAACTGAAATTGAGTTTAAGCTGTTTTTACTCTCTCTCTCACTGGTCTTTCTCTAACCTCAGTAAAGATATATCAGTTAAAAAATAGAAAGTAAGAATATGAATTTTAAAAATATCTCTGGTAGATAAATTTTGAGAGACAAACATGTAGAAGAAATATATAAATTTATAAATAAAAAGCATATTTAGATAAAAAAACAACAACATAGTGAATGCAGATACCTTGTTTTTAATGTAATCTTTGTGTAAATTTATGTAAATTTACAACTCCGAGAAGTGTAGATAAAATATGTACAATAGCTGACCTTTAACCTGGAATGAAGAAAGTAGAATGCAAATTAATGTCTCTGGGGAGGCTGAATAAAATGCAGCTTGTTGACAGAAGCCATTACACAAACACCAGGTACTCTCGCACTAAATCTGTCTGAAATGCAAATCACCAGGTCTCACATAACATTTTAAAAGTGCAGTAACAGTAAATAAAAACCATTTATTGGTATCTTTTGTGATGCTTGCTTTTATGGGTGTGTGTTTTTGGTTCTGTTTTAAATGCCATTGTTTGAGGCTATCAGTCCATCTGGGTTTTTGTTACCTGTTGTGTTCATACTAATTTAATTTTTACCTTGCCAAAGTTCATTCAGAGTTGATTTTTCATTGGTGATGAAATGTGTTGGTTAAACAGTAACACTACAGACTTCAAAAATAAAAAATATAATTCTGTTCAGTTGAGTGGAAAATATTGTTTTATTGTTATTATATTTATTTTGTTTTCTTTATTTACTGAATTTTATTTTGTTTTATTTTATTATTTATTGTCATTTAAATTTTCATGTGTTTTATTTTATGCTACATATTTACTTACTTGTTTTTTTTTTAAATATTTGTCTTTATATTTTAAGAATATTCATATATATCTTTATATTTGTTTAATAGTTTTCTCTGTGTTAATACTTACAACATATGGAAAAATAAGTAAAATGATTTTATTAAATATCATTAAGTGTTATAAAAGTTAATTTAAATTATTAATCTCAAAATAAATAAATAAAAATCAGGAAGAAAAGAAAACTTTAGGATAAATTTGTTTTTCTGATGACTTTAATAAATATATTGAAAATATTTGAAGCTTAATACATGAAAGGTTAAATTCATGTTTTTGACATTTGTATTGAAACAAAATTAATAATAAAAATAATAAAAATAAAATAAATAAATTTTAAAATAAATTGTTATATTTGGTAGGAAAAAAGTTAAAATATTTATAATAATGAGATATCTGAAAATTTCAGGATCAGATATTGACATGTGTAACTTGTTTTGTTTGAAACAATTTTTGAAGCAATATTTGAATGGAATTTTACTTGGCTTATCCTAAATGGTAGACTTTACTTTTAGTTCACAGAATTGCTTCATTTTGTAATAGTCATGAAAGCACATACCACCAATTTTTACACATGAATTAATTAGGCCTGATCTTTAAAGTTTATTATTTGAAATAATAAATTAGTAAAAATGATAAATTTAAAAATTTAAAATACAAAATTCTATATTCAAAATAAATAAAAATAAAAAGTAAAAGAAATAAACTGAGGTTAGGAATGGAATGGAAGCCATTTAGCTAATGCATTCTGGGTATTTGAACATGAGATAATGCCCACCACTGAGCGGGACAGAGAGTAAACAGAGACAGAGAGAATAAATCCTTATACCAATAACACATAACGACCAGCATATGTAAGCAAAATGCTGTACTTTTGTTGTGTGCTTATAAAAATGAGCTTTCTACGACACAGCTTACCTCTCTTTAGCCATAGCGATGTTGCCATGATGAGGTCCATTCTGTTGAAGAGGTTGGACAAACAAAGAAGAATATTTTTGTAGTATTGATGTGAAATATTGGTTCTGTTGTAATCCATTTGAAGATGAAACCACTTCAGCTGTTTAATTTTCTATTAGCAGTGTTTAGTTTTGGAGCAAAATCAACAAAGACTGGGTCTTGTTGGGTTATAAACAAGAAAGCAGTTAGCATGGTCTGTGATTGTAGTGTATATTTTATGATGGATATCAACTGAATGCAGATACCCTGTGTTATAATGTAAATTTATAAATCCAAGATGAATATCATTTAACTCTATAGTCACTATGCAAACCAGATAGTGATTCTTATTTTAAATTATATACCTTGTTTTGTTTTATGATTTTTTTTTTTAAATGGTTTTTGTTTTTTAAATTTATATAAAGTAATATCAGCAACAAAACCCCCAATGCACTAGGAGCTCAGGCAGAAAGTGTGAGTGAAAGATAGAGACAGAGGTACAAGAGAAACATAGAGAAAGAAACAAATAAAGGAAACAGGTACAAGTTGAAAAGATAGTGAGAGAGAGAGAAATAGTCTAGTGTGAAAATTTAGAGAGATGTGACATATACTGAGGAATATAAATTTGACAAATTGAAATGACACAGCATAAATCAGTAATCATGTCTGTTTATATACAATGCTGCGTGAAAAAACAATAATCACCAGGCATTTGTTAACAGGGTAGTCTACCAGCTGTAAAACATTATTTACTTTGACAGAGCAGTGTAATTTAGGCATATTCTTTAATACCTTCTCACAACTAAGTGACGTGTAATATTTTGAGTATTAACTTTTCATGTTACTACGCCTGTGCAATAAATCATGTAATATTTCACGCAGGGTGGAATACGGCACAAAGTACAAAATACTTCGATAATCCTCGAATCATACCCAGTTATTGTACTCAGACGGGTGTCGTTTGATCTTAACACACTCAACACTAATCGTGGCCAATCACGTGTGGAAATGAAGCCTCTCAAAGCAAGTCTGTGACTGGCGGGTGAATGAGGTGGATTAGCTATTGTCATAATGATATATCATGTGTGTCTGCCACGCTATCTTCACAGTGCTGTCATATATTTGTGTAAAGGAGGTTCTCACCTATGTTCTTGTCTTAATAATCGGTTAATTAGTTTTTATGGTGGAAACAAATTTGTTGGTGCTTTTTTGTTGTAGTTGCATACATACATAAGGTCTGTTGTTCATATTTTTAATATCACTGAAACTGGATGGAGCAATAAAAAATGTGTGTGTCTGTCTGTCTGCATGGTCATCTTCCCTCTTTTCTTTATTAATCTGTCTGTGTGTGTGTGTGTTGTGCTGTTTTTATGTCTATACATCTGTGTGTGTGAGAGAGAGAGAGAGAGAGAGACAGAGAGACAGACAGACAGACTATACTAAATAGTAATAGCTGATGATTTTGAAAATTGATATTACTCAAGAAATATAACAAAATTAGATTAATTTTTAACCTAGTAGTCACCTTCATGACCTTTTAGACCTCCAAAGTATCTATAGCAAAGTCCATAATTATTGATAAGGAGCAATATCATTTTTATTTCATGTTATTTAAGCAAGCTTGTTATGGACATAACTCCTAATGTTTTCAGAATGTCGCTAGTCTGGGATTACTGATGTATAACTGAGAGGTGAACAGTTGACCCAGTTCTAGAAAGATCAGAGAAACTTGGTTTGTTTAGTGCTTTGCTTAGTGACTGTCCACTTCTGCTCTCTGTTTGACTCTTAGAGATTAACTCAGATTAAGTACTCTTAGAGATTAGTGGGGGCGGAGCTCTCATCGTCATGGTAATGGTTGTTAAGATATTATGACAGTGTGATTTATGCTACTTGTAATGAAAATGTGATACCTAATGGCAATGGTGTTTAACATATTATTATTTTTATTTCATATTCATTGACTAATAAATTCATTAATTTATTCATTTACTCTGTCAGTATTAGTTTGTCGTTTGAACTTGATTTTTTGGTTTAACATAAACCTTAATTTTTCAGGTATATCATTGTGAACTAAATATATTTTATTTCTTTTATTGTAAACTTGCTTCAATCATTTTGTATGTGTGAACATATTTGTTGTGAACTACATTGTCCACCTCTGCCAATGTGAACTTACTTTACTCATATTGTCTTGCTGTTAACATTCTCTTAGTGTGAATGTAGTTTGCTAACTTTTGGATGTGTGAACTGACTCAATTCATTTCTCTTAAAGGACATATTTTGAGAATATGAACAATTACAGCTTTTTTTTTTAAGCATTGTGATCCCTGAGCTATATATCCCAAAGAAAAAACCCAGTAATAATAATAAAAAAATAACTAAATATAGAAATAATTAAAAAAAAGAACACGAAATCTCCTTCATTTCTTACTGACAGTTCTAGCAGTTATACACACTTAAACATTCCAGACATTATGAAATTTGAAGTAGAGATTTGTTTTCCATTCGTCGTTTCATTTGCTATAACAGTCTTAATTTGATATGTTGGCCATATATCAAGAGATTATGTGATGTAATGGGTAAACCTGTTTTTAACTACAAACAATAAATTATACAACCTCCTTCACAACACTGTATACTTGTATTTGCGCAAAGAGGTGACATACCAGTTAACCACAAAGGACTGAAAACAGCTGTACGTGTTATGTACAAGGAGACTGATATAATGGGCACCTTTAACGTGCACTTGCTATTATTTCTGAATAAAGGTATTCATAATGTAACCTATGTATAAAGGTCACCTTTTCAAAGTGAACAGTTTTTGAAATAAGTACTAAATGCATTTAGAATAAAGAAAGGAAACTAATACTTTGAATGTTCATTCAGATGTAGAGTAGTGGAACCTGTTGTGAATTTTAAGTTATAAAAGCTATAACTCTCTCTCTCTCTTTCTCATTCACAGAAACACACACACACATACACACATTCACATACACACATTTTCACACTCACATACAAACACATGCACAAACAGAGTGACACAAACAGACATACATATATACAGAGAGGCATACACACCCAAAACAGAAACATAAGATATAAACACAAAGACAAAAACAGGCACTTATCATTTGCTTCTGTTTAAACATATTAACAGTTGACGTATGTATGTGAGTATACATATGTTTGTGTGCATGTGCTTACTTTTCATATTTGATTTGTTTTTGTCATACACAAGAATGTGTTTGTAATGTTGGTGTCAGTATGTTATAACAACACTTCAGTTAAAACATTTCCATTCATTTCTCTGTGTTGTACAATTTGATATTGTACTCATTCACTAAACTGCTGTTTTTAATGTATGTTTTATTTAAGTCAGACCATGCACCAGTAACTGTACAATTGAACAGAAATGGATACATCCTCTTAACATGCAAGGCTACACTTTCATTTACCTTTGCTACGTTCTTATTTTACATGTAGTAAAAACACAGACGCTTGATTTCTTGTGTCTGTGAGCAATAACATTTCTTTTGTTACCTGGTTTCCTTTAACCCTGAGATGTCCTCAACTGTCAGCAAGATTAAAAAAAAAAAAAAAGTAAAAAAAAAAATCATAGGATGCCCTTTCAAACAAAAATGTCCAACAATAAAATCTTTTATTTTGAGTTGTACTTTAACTGATGAAGTATCAAATTACAACTGCATGCTTAATTGAATCAAGGTAAATGAAGTCCTTCATTGATACAATCATTTACATTCATTTGTAGTCTCTTTTAAGCTGTATTATCTATCTGCAGTATTTAGAAACATCCAAAATGTATTTACTTTCATTCATGGACAGTGATCTCTGTTGATTCATCCCATTTTCTGTTATGTTGAGCCTGTCTTGTTTATATAATATATAATCTCATGGATATGTATGCTATTGTTAGAAACAGTTGATGCATGTGTTTTTGCACCAGAGACAGTAATGTGCATGCCTACATCCATTAGCTTTCAGTTACGAATACATTTATCATATACCAGATGGCTAAAAAGAGTCTATAATACTTTCTTCTGCCTACAATAAGGATGCAATGATAAAATCTTTTGTACTCTTTTAAGATCTGTTTTCATCTAGGATCATTCATATGATGCGTTTACTCAAGATCTGTGATATACCTCCTTTTATTACACTTTTGTGTTATATATTCTCATCTTGTTATAAGCAGTTCACGCATGCTTTTATGCACCAATGTCAACAAGGTACATTGGCCTATGATTTTATATCCATTAGTGCACATACATAGATATACATCCTGCCAAGTATGATGACTAGATAAATTTATATATTTGCAGTCACTGACCAGTTTATTTATATATATATATTGTTAAAAGTTACTTCTTTAATTGTTTAATTGCTGGTTTAAATCTTCATAAGTTATTTTGAAAGTGGTTTTAAAAAAGACAAATTGTTATATTTAAAAACTATTTTCTTTTGATATATAGTTTTTGTAGGTAACAATGAAATCAGAGTTGGGAATCTGGTACTCTCAATAATGGGGAGAAATAAAATAGTTAATTTCATTCAGTTTTTGTATTATGTAGGGTTGCATTTCATATGGAAAAAACAACCAGATACTGTCATAAGATAACAGCTTTATCCTGCAGAGGCTTGAATACCAAAACAAAATCAAGGCTCATGAAATGACTCAATCCAACTTTGAATAACCTCACTGAATCGGGGCATTCTAACCTTTACAGTCACACCATGCTGACTTGCACCAGGGACAATAACATGCAACGATGCCGTGAAGAGGTGTATACAATAACACAGGTATCTGAGACAAGATCTAACCTGGTAGACTGCTGTACAGAACAGCTCCTATGATCTCCTGTCAAAGAACCCTACTGATACCTATCTCGTTTCCGACACAATCTACCTGGAAAATCGGTCTTACCTCACCCTGAGTCTGGGATCACCACCTTCCTAAGATATCAGTCCACATTGATACTTCTACCTGTGACATCAAAAGAACAGTTTTCGTGTTGTTTGAAGACTAACAGATTGAAATGCAATGAGCGTGAAAAGTGTACTGCACACAGGATGAAAAGAAGCACGTACACATGAAGTGTGAGATCAGCACCTGCAGAGTGAGATCATTCTGTGGTGTGACATCAGCACCTTTTGTGTGAGATCAGCACCTGCACAGTGAGATCATTCTGTGAGATCAGCACCTTTTGTGTCAGACTGTGCACCTGTGTATTATTTTTGTATTGTGTGTGTATTGTTTGTGGGTTGTTTGTGTACTTCGTGTTAGACTTTCAATGTGTTAGCTTTCACAGTGTGAACTAATTGGTTCAGTAGTCAACTGAAATTTAATTTTTGATATGATTAGGGATTTTTAAAGTGCCATGGTCTTGTATTGATACAAATACTTGACACTGTTATTAAATTCATTACAGCTAGATAGTAATCTAATTTACTATTTAGTTACTTTTGTTTTCTTTATTTACATTCACAAGTAGATCTTTAAATGTTTTTGTTTCACTTTGAACTAAGAGTTACATATAGTTGGAGAGAAACAGTCTTTAAAAGGCTTATTTGGTTTTTTTAACTAACAGATTTGTATTTCACTACATGGAGGTATGTCTAAGACACTTATATAACAGATTTGTATTTTACTACATGGAGGTATGTCTAAGACACTTATATAACAGATTTGTATTTTACTACATGGAGGTATGTCTAAGACACTTATATAACATTTGTATTTTACTACATGAAGGTATGTCTAAGACACTTATATAACAGATTTGTATTTTACTACATGGAGGTATGTCTAAGACACTTATATAACAGATTTGTATTTCACTACATGGAGGTATGTCTAAGACACTTATATAACATTTGTATTTTACTACATGAAGGTATGTCTAAGACACTTATATAACAGATTTGTATTTCACTACATGAAGGTATGTCTAAGACACTTATATAACATTTGTATTTTACTACATGAAGGTATGTCTAAGACACTTATATAACAGATTTGTATTTTACTACATGGAGGTATGTCTAAGACACTTATATAACATTTTTATTTTACTACATGAAGGTATGTCTAAGACACTTATATAACAGATTTTTATTTTACTACATGGTGGTATGTCTAAGACACTTATATAACTGGCAATAGCACTGGATGAGAATCAAAACAGCTGACACAGATTTACAATTTGCTGACCCACACCTGACTTCAGAGTAGACAGGTGGTGACCCTGGACAACCTCACTTGACTGCCTACCTGCTTTTGTTACACCTGTAGCCTCAGGTAACACAAATAAAGAAAGAAAACTTAGACAGTAAATTGATTTGTGAAGCATGAACTTTTGTACAAACATTGCCCGAAGCCTGAAACACATGTCCAGTAAATCACACAGCATGCATTGAGTTAAAAAACTCATCATCTGCAAGTTGTAGAACGAGTCTAGATTAGAGTTAGAATGATCTCTTAATTTATTAACTGTCTGTAATATGGAAAATTCTAATGTATTAATATTTTTCTAGATTACAGTTTGAAAGAGAATAATTTGTATATATAAATATAAAGGGTGTCTGCAATATATTAATGTTATCCATTTTTAATCATGTGATACAAAAGAAAATGAAAAATGATTTGTGCAAAATTACTAACTGGAATGAGTCTTCAGTTTTCTCATTGGCACAAACTTGTGTAATATTTTACTTAATAAGTGAAATAAACCATGGCATGTATGTTGTAAATATATATTTGTGTCATTTAAATGTGTATATTCATGATTATTAATGTGTATATGTTTGTAAGCATGTATGAATGACTGAAAAAGCTAGTGATCGCAGAGTATGTGTGTATGTATGTGTGTCTCTTTGTCTGTGTTGTTCTGGTTAGATGTTAAATAATTTTTTCCATATTGTAACAAAACAAATCTTGGTAGTTTGTTTTTCAGATGCACATTTCTTTAAAAAGTGATTTTGGCATGTTGTTCTTATTACCATAGAAAACCATTTAAAATTTTTTTTTGAAAAATTACAACTGCTTATTTGCCCAGTTAACATTTATATACAAAATACGTAGACAGTCCACTGGGATTCAACAACCATAACATAAGAAAATTAGAGAACCATTTATTGTCATCATCCTGTACAGGCTTGTTAATCTGATGATTCAGTCTGTTGTTATTATTTCTCATAAACTTGATTACGTTCATTTAGTGGCTCAATCTAATTATTTAATTTCTCATGGGCAATGACCAAAGTGCAAATTAACTTTGAAATTTGGTGATGTATGTGAAGCTTTTAGCCATTTATCTGTATAATCTGTATAATAATCTAAAATAATACTGAATTTTGGATCTTTGATTTTTGTCTTTGTTTAACATATAAAAGGATATACTGAAACTTTATTTCAATTTTTTTTTATTTTTTTTTTATTATTATTTTTTTTATGAACTGTAGACAATTTTTTTTTATGGGACTCAGTCTAATATGATTTTTGGTTTAACTCTTCCAGCTAGTTATGTATTTGTTTTCATGTGTGTGTGTATGTGTTTAATTGTTTGTTGTTAAATAAATATTTATAAAATTATTTAACCATTAAAAATCTGGTGAGCATGTTTATAAGAGCTGTTTTTTTGTTTTTTAAAACTTTCTTTGTGTTGAATGCCTGTTGCCAGAATCTTGTCATTTCTATACAAGTCAGCATGTGTAGCCTGAAATACCAGTTATAAAAACTTACTGAATAAACACATATTTAAACTACCCATATTAACAATGATTTCATATTATTTTTATAAAATTGTAATACCAATGAGGAATAACACTACAAACATTTTATATAGGTTATGATAATGAATAAGCAGTAAGAGATCTTTATTTTCACCTTCCCATAAACTCAGATCTAAATACGACTGGCATATTTGTAAATACAGTAAAGTGACAGCAAACACTAACTTTTGTTTTGAGTAAGTAGCAAGAGATCTTTATATGCTTTTCTTTCTATAGAGGACAGCACAAACCACTGAATTTGGTTTTGAATGTGAAAAAGTTCAATCAGACTACTAATGCAAATTGATAGTGAGATCCACTGGTCGCAATCGCAGTACATACTTTTAAAGAGGTGTGACTACTGAAAAGTTGTAGTACTGCTGTTTTACATCTGCTAATTAGTTTTGTGTCATGATGCCACTACATACAAGTCTTTATATTGAAGGATTAACTATGTGCCATCAAGACTAGATAGTGGGAGTCAGTACTGAGACATGATCCTACTTCATACCAGTCTTTAAACTGAAGGATTAACCATGTGCCATCAAGACTAGATAGTGGGAGTCAGTACTGAGACATGCTCCCACTACATATTGGTCTTTAGACAAAAGGCTTAACCATGCGCCATCATGACTGGTTAAAAAGAAAGGAATTAAATATTTTATTTTTCCACCTCTTGAGATTTCTAAACTTTGAAAGCTTTGCCTGATAAATGGACATCAAAGAAGGTTATTTTTCTGCTTTATTTAACACTTGTCACATTCTGTGAGCTGTGGGTGAGTTGCGTGTCAGGTTTTGATTTTTGTTTTGAAAGCACACACAATCCGGTTAGATCAAATCAGATAGCCTGCCAACAGAATGGAGCTATTTCCTGATTGGAACGTCTCTCTGTATGGATAAAGTGACGTCTGCAGAAAAACACTGAACTTGAGCTGTATGATCCCCTCATTTCTCAACATTCTCTTGTTTGACTCCACTATTTGACTGTGTGGCTCCATGCTGATGGCCACTTTTGATATAAGAAATCAATCTTTAGTACCACTTGTGTGTCCATGAGAGGAGCATATCAGTGAAATCAGTGAAAAAAAATTATATGTAGAAGTGACATGCAGATGAAATACTGTAACAGCTTACTTAGCTGATAATCTAGTTACTTTATGGTCAGTAAAGTTTGGTATACATTAATATTATTATTACTTATGTAGCTGATAATCTAGATATTTTATAGTCAGGAAAGATTGGTATACACTAATATTTTATTACTTATTTAGCTGATAATCCAATTACTTTATTGTGATCAGTAGAATTTCATTTACTCTAGATTTGTGGGTGTGTAAGATATTACAAATCAGTGTAGGTATTAAGAAAGCTCATCTAACAAATCTAGTGTACTTTATTGTGAGGAAAGTCTGGCATTAATAAAACAAATACTATAATAGTTTATATAGATAAGCTTGTGATGAGTTGAATAATTTTATAATTGTGTATTTAGCCGCTATAATTTACTGCTCTTTATGTCTATTAAAGTTTGTCGTGTTTAATTTACATTATGATGATTGGAACAGAAAGTAGCCTGGTGGCACTCTGAAATCATTGGTTATTTCTTGGGCATAATATAATAATAAATGTATTCTGACATACTATATTAATATTCATCACTCCCTCCATCTGTCTATCCATTAATTTATCATAATCATTCATAAACTCAGTCCATCCATCATTCTTTCCATCTTTTTCCATCCAGCTGTACCTAAACAATTTTATTAGTTTCCCAATATAGTTACAAATTTTTAAAAAGGCTAGCAGATCAAAAACAATACTAAAATTTAAACATCAATTTCTTTTTATTACCTGATTTTAATACAGTATTTTTTTTTTTTTTTAAAATTAATATTTTTTTACTTCCTGCTTATTTTGGCATCATTTTATTATTCTCTGGTGTGCAATTTCACTTTTCTTTATTTATGACGCTGGTGAAATTTCAGATATTACTTCATAAAATTGTGCTGGCATTTCCATGCTTATCTAACCAGGAAAATGAAAGTGAAAAGTTTTGATAAGAAAAAATATTCCAAATAAAAGTAATGTGTTTCAGGCGATAGTGCAGAAAAACCTTCACTCATCTCCCACAAGAACCATCCCCTACATCTTCGTCGCTGAAAGAAATTGCTTTTATATTCATGATTTTCAGTCGCTCTGTTACTTCTTTGACAGTTTGCATCAACCTCGATATTTTTCTGACAAGTTGGGATAATTTAAAGGCAAGATTCCTCTGCAGAATAATAATATTGTTGAACTCAATCACAAGTGGGTTGTAGCTGGGGTCGTTTTTCTTGAAAACATCTTGTTGACTTTCACAGATAATGGCCACTCAAGTCTTGCTTTAACGTCAAGCAATCATGACAAGAACAGTATTATCATAAAGAGTAAATGTTCTGATGTTATATCATACATACTATAATGGTCTGTCACAACTGGCAGCATCTTTATAATAGGGCTTTAAAAGTGATATAACTCCAACATATATGATGGCAACCCATTGTCTAATGCAGATATGAATATTCATTTTATTGACGGCTTTGCTGTAGAGTGGAATGCATTAATGGCCATATGTCTCTGGTGTTATAACACAGATATAAATACTAAGCTGTGAATTAATAATGCTATTCTCTATGGAAGATATTAAATTTTCTTAATGCTTCATGGTAATTGTGTTGATGGAAAATAACTAACCTACACATGTTTTATATATGTTACACACACAGAACTAAATTAAAAGAAATAATACATAAATAAATAATGTTTGAAAAAAAAAAAAAAAAAAAAAAAAAAGAAAGAAAGGACAGAAACAAACAAATAATTGTGAAATATAAAACAAAAAACAATTCCCTAAGAAAGTAAATATTACTGTTTTGAAACCAATTATATTCATGAATTTGCCTAGAACATGACGGAATCTTTTTTGTGTGCTCTGATCACATTAAAATATTTAAATTGAAGCAGTTTGTCATGTCTGTGTGTATGTCAGTCTGGCAGAATGTTGTAAATACATAATGTTCTTCATTTCAAATATCTGGCAAATAGTTTCAGGTTTCTTCTTTTGGCCCATACATCAACTGTCTGAATTATGTTGATGCATATTTAAAATAAACAACAAAGAAGTAATTATTAAAGCACTAACAAACAACATTAGTCATGAATAAATCAACAGAAAATCAAACTAGATATAGCAAATGTGTAGGTCATTACTATAACACTGTATAGGTCATCATTATATATCCTGGAAAATAATCAATATATAGTGGAAAACAATCAACATATAGGTCATTGTTATAAATCCTGGAAAACAATCAACATATAGATCAGTCAAATATATCCTGGAAAACAATCAACAGATAGGTCATCATTATATATCCTGGAAAACAGTCAACATACAGGTCATTATTATAAATCAAGGACAATGCATATGTCACAATAACAGCTTAACAACACATTACCATACACCAGTGGGCAAAGAAAAGTTAGGTCATTATAAAACTGTAACAAACAAAACTAATTACTGTAGCATTGTATGACAAGCAAAGGATCATTATAATAACAGTATAACAAAACAAACATTTTAACAGTGACTCCACATAACAAAACAGTAACAGTATAACAAAATAAAAACTATAACACAATAAAATCATTATAACACACCATAACCAACAAACAGGATCATTATATCACTATAAAAACAAAAAGTATCATAATATCACACAATAACAAACAAAAAGGATCATTATAACACACCATAACAAACAAAAGGGATCATTATATCACACTATAACCAACAAAAAGGATCATTATATCACTGTGTAATAAAGAAAACACAGGTTATTATAACAGTAACGTTACAATCCTGGAGGATAATAAACCTTACAGAGGTCATTATACTTAATGCATGACATGTCATGACTCATTATCATTTGCATTTGGTGTACAGTAATGAAAATAACTGTAATTATCAGTGTTAGTCATGAATTATTTCTTGCAGAGTTAAGGACAACAGTTGTACAAGTATTGATATCTGCACATTCCTATTCAGTATAATTGTTAGAGAACATGAGATGGGAGTTGGCTGATTAAACATCCGACTGTGTGATATGAGTTTTATTCCACAGTTTATAGCTGTCAGGTGAAATGGTCAAATACTGATGATAGGTATATCAGTTCACTGATTTTTGTGAAACTGATGGATTCAGTAAATTTGTTTATGTGGTGTGTGTCTATGTATGGATGTGATTGTATGTTTGTGTGTACATGTGTGTGTGTGTGATGGTGGTGATGTGATGGGATATGATTATATGTCTTTATATGTGTGATTATGTGTGGATTTATAATTGTATATGTATGCACACAGCACAATCAGTGGTCCACATATATGAAGCATAAATGTTTTAAGTAATGACCAAATTATCAAACTTGTAAACAATCCACAAAGAAAAGAATCAAATTTAAATGTTTGTCTAAAATGAAACACAATACAATATATATAAACTAATTAAACAAGTTAATGGATGGTCCAAAAGTAAACTTATAAACACAGGTTATAAAAGACCCACACAAGCAATGACACAAAACAAATAAGCATATAGATGTTACAGAAAGAAACTGGTGAACACTGGTGGAAATAAAACTATATCAAGATATATTAATTATGTTAATGTATGGTATAAACTAAACATTTCAGTATATGTTAATCCACAATGTTAATTAATCATATGTATCATATGAGCCATCATTTGTGTGTAGAATTGCATTTTCCATGTAAGTGACAAAGGCTAATTTTGTAATGAATATTAATATTTATTCTGTATCAGTTGACGATACACTTCAACAGTCTTAATTAACAGAAAGAAATAACTTGTGTGCTTTCTCACTACTATAGTAGCATTGTCAAGTATGAAACTCACGCATGTTATTGATTGGTGTGGCTCAAGTCTCAAAACGTGGAGCTTTGTTACAACTACCAATACTTTTTAAAACGCCAGGAAGCATCAGCAACATCACTATTTCCGTGGTCGTTTTGCAAACAACTACTTACAGTACCGCAACTGACCAGCTACTGAAATGTCCACTTTTTGTCTCTCATTGGCTTGTTATTTGATTTTCTCTCCAAGTGAGTGTGTATCTGCTGCTTGAGGAGAATCGTGGGGAAAAAGGGAAAAAGCCAATTACACAGTTAGCAGAGAGTTTTGTCATCAGCTGATTGGCTTTGTGGACTTCAAAAAAAAAAAAAAAAAAAAAAAAAAGTTATTCCACGGAGCTGTTTGATGTTTTTTTTTCAGTGATTTGTTTGTTTTGTACTTACACTGACATGTAAACAGTGCTTGTTTTTCTGATCATTTTCAAATTGTGTGTGTTTAGGATTTACTGTTGAATTCCTTGTCAGAAGTTTTTGAACACTGTGGGCCGGAATGCTATTCTAAACAAAGTTTTGTTACAGTGATAATCAGAGAATTACTAAAGCTTGATTAAAAATTTATTTCAGATATTTGTTTGTTGCTGAAGTTTGCTATAAACATAAAATTGAAAACTATTCAATATAATTAAATTCATAATGTAATAAAAAAATTTAAACTTAGTGAAGTTAATTTACTAAAAAAATGTGACATTTTAATGATAATAGAAAGTGTGAGATAAACCATGATGTGAAACATGTGCAGATATATTATAAGTAATTCAAACCTGAACAGATGTAAATATTTCATGAAAAAGTAAGATGAATATTTGAAAAAAGAAATCTATAAATTTTGACATTCAAAGATGAGCATTAAAGAGACAAAATAGAAAAAGTTCGTTATACAACATTATGAGGATTTTTCGTTGAATTGATTGACCATCATGGTTGTCCTAACCAAACATGCCATGACAATTGTGTCAGGCAAAAACACTTGTCTGGTTTCTACTCATGTGGCTGCACGGGGCAGGGTCAGGAAGTGTGTGCGCAGAAACCGCCTGGCACTTCTCTGTGTTTCTATGGGATTATTTTGGTGTGTTTTAGCCATAGTCATGATTCTCCAGTACTCAAGACTCATAGCACAAGGTAACAACTCTTTTGTTTCAAAGTTAAAAATATTTTCATTAATTAGTAGAAAAAATCCTGTCATTTGCTATAATGATAAAAAAATGTTATCTAGAACATTGATTTATATCATCAGTTATTGTTTTCATTTAATAAATATCATTAGAGATCATTGCTTCTTTTTTGCAGGTTAAACTTTTGGATATCCTCCATAAAATATATATATAATACTTTACATCTGAAATATAATCTTTTATACAAACCTGCCCATAGGTGGGAAAATTAAATGGCCATTATAAAAATCAGTTAAAATAGGAAATGGCACAATACTTTGATTAAAGAACTGTAGCTATACTGTAACTTTAAATGTAATTAACAGTGTTAGAAGAGCATATAGAAATAATTAAAAATTTGCAGAAATATAATCTTTTATAAGAACGTTCTCGAACTGTAACAGAAATAAGTTTAAATATAATATAATAGTCTTAGAACAGCATGTAGAAAGAATTTTGAAATTATTTTATAAAGGAAAGATTTTATTAATATTATTTTCTCTGATAGTTAACAAACTGTAACAATTGTTTATTGGCATAAATTAATTAAAAACTTACATAAAAAGATGTCATTTCCCCTAAATGACACATGGCACCAATGTTTTATAATTAAGCTATCGTAGTTCACTCTAATGTCTGTCAGTCTAAAGTTGTGATTTCTTTTTGTGCTGTTTAAATCAACTGCTTCAAGGAAATCAGATTTAAAATTTGTTATATTAACTTCATTGAGAACAACACAGAAATACATTCCCATTCAGAAAGAAAACAACATTTGTGTGTACATGCAGCTGAGAAGGAGAAAGAGAATTTTAGCTGAATTTTATTAACAGTTATATAAAAGTTCACTGTCTTATTTTGTTTCACACACACACAAAAGATAAAACATTAATTATTAATTATAATAATGTAAATATCAATATTAAAAAATTCATAATAAATTGTTGAAATTGAATTTCCTGAATTAGAAGTTTAGAAGTCTTGAAAAATTTAGAATTATCAAAGTTTGACTGTCCTTGTAATCATAGCATTCTGGTTAAAATGAAAAAGAAAACCCCAGTGAATTCTCACATTTCTCAGAAGAGAATTAAATGTCACAGTTATAAGAAAAAATCTTGGTCAACTAATATGGAGCTTAGTTGCCATTGACAACCATCATTAGGTGCCATTTATTCCATTATTGAACTGTACATTATTTTTTATTGTTTTATTTTTTTTCCCTTATTTCGGTAATTTAAAACTAATGGCTGTTGCTTTTTTAAAACATGTTTAAAAATGTTCTTTTGAAACCACAAATGGAAAGCATTTTAAAATTTTAATTTGAAATATGTTTTCATTCAGATGGTCTTTGTTTACATTACAAATTACAAAGTATATGAATATTTGTAGATACATATGTGTCTGTTTTGAAATAGAGTTAATGTAATTGCATTATAAGACCAGAGAGAGAGAGAGAGAGAGACACAGAGAGAGACAGAGAGAGAGAGACATTTGATTAACAAGATATATTTTATAAACATTTTATTTTACTGAGCAGGTATGCACATACCAAGGTCTATAGACTGCTTGGAATGGAAATTTGCTCTGTAAGCCATTGATGAAGATTGCTCTTGTAGTCTTTATACCATCTACAAACAAATTATCTGTAGCCTACTTTATTGTCTCTGAGACAAAATTAACCTGGGGTTAAAAAAATAATAATAATAAAAAAGAAAGAAGTAAGTAGAAACAAATAAAATTGAACAAATAAAATTAGAAAAATAAAAGAAAAACTTATTTGCTTTTCACATACATAATCAGTTAGAAAAAACAAAATCAATGATAAAATGGCTTCATTTTTTTGGGTTTTTTTTAAAGTTATTATTTTTCTTTTCAACCACTTATTGCTGTTAAATTCAGTATATTGAATTTCATCTACACATGAGCACAGACATTTAGTTTTAGTTTGGGTTTCTGGTTAGAAAAATAAAAAGATTAAAAAGCAGTTATGAATTTACAATTTCTGCTGAAGTTTTAAAGCAAAATTTCTACCAGAAAATCTGTATCAGTTCTAACAATTTTGTCACAATCTGTAGAGAAGTATCTAGAGCAAAAATAGTATTAAAAAAAAAAGAAGTCAAAAATTAAAAAAAAGTGAAGAAAATAAATGAAAGAAAAACCAGCAAGTGAACATTTTTGACCCAGTGTGCGGTGAAGTGTGTGGAATGAGGGTCCCTGTCTGCAGGTTTAATTTATAACTGTTGAGCAACACAACAAAACAGCAAATCTTATATGCTAATCTGCACAGTGATTACCCAGATGTGTACATTTTCCACCAATAAAACCTTACATTAAATTGATTGTTGTGAAAATATTGAGTTCCTATTGATCTTTTTAGTTTCAGCTGATGGCAATCAATGATTTAAAATCTGTGTAAAATCAGAATATGAAATGTCTGTGTATGTCTTAATACAAAATATCTGAATTCATCTAAAATGTGGAATTTTGAAGTATGTCTAAATGTGATCTCATACTTCTTATAATGATGTAAAGATATGGAATTTCAGTGTACAAATAAATACGAAATATCTATATTATAAAGATATGAAATATCTGTGTTTATCTAAACTGTGGTATAAAGATATGAAATTTTAGAACACAATGCTGTAGGAATACGTGAAATGTCCTTCAGTGTCCAGAATGAAGATATGAAATTTCATGTACAACATGTAAATAGCATTGCCAATACTGTTAATTGTTTTGGTAATGATTTTATATTAAATTACATGTTTATGTATTTGTTCACTGTCTGTGGGATTGGAAAATTTAAAAAATAATTTTTTTTTTAGTTTTTTTTTTTAAATCTGAGCAAAAATAAAAATGGATGTAAAAAAATCTGAGATATTGATTATATAAATAATTTATTCATATTTTATTATTTTACAAAAATGAGTAAAATGTTTTCAGTGATTATGCTTTAAAAATATATAATCTGATATTAAATGTAAATTGATAAATGATTTAAAGTATTAAAACATATGCACACTCACATCTGCACCCATCTTATAAATAAATAAAAAAATAAAACAAATTGATAAATATATATACAAAAGATATGTGGACACACACACAAACACACACACACATAACACCATCTACACATAATACACATTCACACACATATATACAACTATATACATAAACACAAATAATACTACTAAAGTGAAGACACTAATAAAAATGAATAATCCATAAACATATAAGCCTTATTTAGGGTACAAAAAAAATGAAAAATAGATATTATTTTTATAGGTGAAAATGTTATTAACAAATACAGGTAAACTGCAGGTAAATAACTGATATCTTTTTCATAATCTTCTACAATACATAAAATATAAATCTATACCAGTGATAAAACATATGTATTGTATTTTTTATGTACAATTATTTGATTGCTTTGATGAAGTTGTATAGATTATATTGATCAAAAAGTTATTTATTCCACAAAACACAAAAATATATATTTTATTCATACCACTGCAATCAGTGATCAGAGTGATGTGTTGTCATGTTTTACAGTTATAGAACATTTTCAAGTAGATTACACTATCTGGTGTTACAATACCGACATAAAAACAACAGGCTGTGGCATCAACTTTCTTTAGTATACCCTTGAGAGAATTTCCTCTTCTGACAAATGTATCATTACGTAATAAAATATTAACATATCAAAAGGTGCCTTTTCCTCAAAATAAAAATAAATAGTAATAGTAATAATAATAATTAAACAACAACAAAAAAAAATCGATAAAAAAATAAAAAAAAATACATGAAATGAACAAATATTATTTAAAAAATAAACATTAAATAATAAGAAATTAAGAAAAATTAAAAAGTAAATAATAAAATGTATTAAATGACAAAACGTTTTTTATTAAATTAGTTCTGATAAATAAATATCCTTGCTGTTTTGTTTATAGTCATTTGTTTATTATATAAATAATTCCACTTGAACTTGAAGAAAAACATGACACTCTTATATTTTTCAGTTATATTTTTTAATTATTATTATTTTTACTTATTTATCATCATTATTATTATTATTATATATACATTGTCATTTTTCTTTTCATCACATTTAAGAAAAAGGTGTGTTTTTGTTTTTTTATACTTATCTTTGTATGAAAATATAAATATGGTTAATTTCAGCTGTTACTAAAAAGAATATTCAAATATTTATTTCTAAATAATTTTGTTTACAGCTTAGTCATTATGATTTCCTGTTATATCTGGTGCCTACAGAATTTAAATATTATACTTTTTTATTAACAAAGTTTGTTATAACATATATTGTTAATAAATTTTGTTTTTATATTTTTTACAGGTAGAAATGAAATACTTGTTAGATGGTTTTTGTTAAGAATGATTATTTTTTTTTTTTTACAGGTAGACCTTACAAAGTGCCAGAAGAGCCTAAAAATGGTGAGTAAAATCTATTTCTTGTTTATGTAGCTGTGATTACATTAAAACTTACTAAACCTACAAATACTAAACTGAAGTATAAATGTATTCAGTAACTACAGATTCAGATTCAGCTTATACCAACATACTGAAATTCAGCTCATTCCTTTTTGAGTTTCAGCTTATTACAAGTACACTGAGATTCAGCTTATTATAAATACATTGAGATTCAGCTTATTACCAATACACTGAGATTCAGCTTATTATCAAAACACTGATATTCAACTTATTATAAATACATTGAGATTCAGCTTATTACCAACAGACAGAGATTGAGCTTATTACCAACAGACAGAGATTCAGCTTATTACCAAAATACTGAAATTCTGCTTATTACCAACAGACAGAGCTTCAGCTTATTACCAATGCACTGAAATTCAGCTTATTATCAAAACACTGGTATTCAACTTATTGTAAATACATTGAGTTTCAGCTTATTTCCAACACACCAAGATTCAGCTTATTACCAGTGCACTGAAATTCAGCTTATTACCAATGCATTGAAATTCAGCTTATTACCAATGCATTGAAATTCAGCTTATTACCAACGCATTGAAATTCAGCTTATTACCAACGCATTGAAAGTCAACTTATTACCAACGCATTGAAATTCAGCTTATTACCAACGCATTGAAAGTCAACTTATTACCAATGCATTGAAATTCAGCTTATTACCAATGCATTGAAATTCAGCTTATTACCAACGCATTGAAAGTCAACTTATTACCAACGCATTGAAATTCAGCTTATTACCAACACACTGCTAATAAAAAAGTTCAGTTTTCCTTTCAGATAATAATAATAATTAAAAACAGTCATATACTGGCTGCTGAAAATAATTTTGACTAAAATTCTTGGAAAAAACCCAGATGTTTTTCATTATCATAAAATTCCATTTAATACTTTTCACCCAACTTAGCTTTGTTTCATGAACATTAAAATGATACCAAACCAAGTGAATGTCTATTATTAAGGCAGCAAACGTCATTGCAGATGTTGTGATGGCGGTGTTTTTCATGTCATGTGAAAATCTTGTTTATGAGACACTCATAGCCATGATTTGAGCTTTAGAACTTGATTTAATTTCTGCCCTGAATCATAGGTGTGATGTATTTATCAGATCTTTGCACTGGTTTTCTCAACATCCCAATTTCAATGGCAGAAAAAACACATTTCAGCTTTGATGTCTATATTTCATTAAAAACAAACCATATAGCTTTTTTTTCCTTTCTTTTTTCTTTTTTTTTTAAATTAAAAAGAGTAAGCTATTTTCCTTCTAATTTGCATATACATAATTTTGGACCTCATTTTATATATATCTTTTGAATGCAGTTCAAAATTACAGGAAATAAATATATGCAAATTGTAAAAAAAAAAAATAAAAAGTAAATGAATAAATAAATAAATAAAAAATAAATAAATAGAAATTTGTCTCTCTTTTTGTGAGTTTCCATGTAGATTAGATAAAAAGTGGAATGTTTCTGGTCATCTGATTTTAACACATAAATGTCTGTGTGCAGCTTTCATTTGTTTAATAATGAACCATGAGCTGACATTTAAAGATTCCCAAATGGGGTGGAGATCTGACAGACAGACAAATATGTTCATGTATGTTCATGTATGTTTATTTTCTTGTGATTATGATATTTTTTTGAATCCATAATTGAATAACAACTCCTGTTTAAACCGGTCACAAACCTCTTGTATAACTGATGATTTGAAAAGAAGAAGAAAAATCCTCCCAGAGGCTACTTTATCAGTTAGCAGTAAATCAGTGATACAGACCTTCCCATGAACAGAAGAAAACAAATTAGACATTTAAAAAAAAAAAAATCTTTTTTCAAGATTGATAAGTTAGCTATGATAAAAGTTTAATTGTTATAATCACTTGATTTGTCTATAATAATAATAACATTAATAATAACAATAATAATAATAATAATAATAATAACAGTAATAATAACACTTATATAATAATAATAATAATAAAAGTAATAACACTAATAAAATAATTTTAAAAAAACATGATATTACATAAAAAAAACATGAACATAATCATAACAGCAAAAAAAAAAAAAAAAAATAAAAATAAATTATTATTTTTTAAAACTGAAAGATATTTTAAGAAAACTGAGTCTAATGCAATAGTACTAAAATAATGATTTTTATCAGTTTCATTTTACGATGTCCTTATTTTAATATTTATGACTAAATCAGATTTGTCTGGTTCACAGTATGTTAAAAATAAAAATGAAATTTACTTTTTATAGACAATATTTAATACTGTGTTGATGCCAGAGATAGCTTCTGTTTTGCAAATTTATAATAATTTTCTGAATCAATATAGTTTTATGAGCTTGTAAAATGTCAACAGTTTGATATCTGTGTTTGTTTATTGCTCTGTTTTCTTTCTGATACATACAAAGATTAAAATTGTTATCTTCTATTTTTTAAAATTTAAAGATAGTGAATTTAATCATAATAAAATTTGTTTGTGATGTATGTTTTTAAGACCAAGTGTCCAACATCTAAATGAACTTATAAATAAATAAAAATAGATTTATGATTTGTAGGTTGTCCATAAAATTATTTAGTATTTAATTTTAAAATTCTTCATTAGTTGTTAAGTGTTTTATATGTAATGCCTAAATTAAATAAAAAATAAATAAATAAAAATAATTAATTAAAAACAAATTTAGGAACAATAATATATACACATTTGTTAAGATATATAAATGATTTAATATTAAATTATGAATTATCTTGTATTTATGCAGAACATTTTTTTTTGTTCTCTTTCCAAACTGTTTTATTTATTTATTTAGTAGGCAGGTAGGTATTTTTAATAACATATTATAATTATTCATTGAATGAAGTTTTCTCTAAAGTAAAATTAACAATAAGTCTAAAGTGTTTCTGAAGACTGACTGTCAAAATAAATATTATGTTAAGACTTTTATCAAATTATAACTGTAAAGAATTGTAAAGGAGATATTGTCTTTGTGTGCACTAGTTCTCTAAATTAACTTTTAATTATTAAATTATGAGTTCATATAAAGAAGATATTGCTTTATAGTTAACTGGCTGACAAAATAAATATTTAAAATGTAAATCTGTTAAAACACGAACATTATTTACTGAACAAAAGTTTACTGATTACAAACATTTATCTAACACTAGTATTTAGCACAGACAGAAATTATAAATTCAGCCATTTTGGTTTCTAGTTTTCCAATTCAGTGAGACCTTTTACTACTCCTGGAATAAAGAGTTTGTGTGCACATTCACCTTGTAATCCCTTCTAATGAATAAATGAATAAATATTCGGCAGTATGCTGTCATGTATTGCAGAGATTACTGCAGTGGGAAATTATGATTGCTATCTTAGAAAAAGAAAGAATGAAGAAAATCCACTTTCAAGCTTTCTATTTAATTTCTAATACTTTTTAAAATAATTTATTGAAAAAATAAATTGATAGTAATATGCAATTAAATTTTTTTTAAATTATTTGTCTGTGGGATTTGTTTGTTTTTTTAAAGAATTTTTTAATTTTATAATTATTATTACTACTACTACTACAACCATTATTATTATTATCTTTTTTATTTATTTATTTTTAATTTTATTATTTTTATTGTTTGTTTCAGTATTTCTAGACCTTTCCTTTTTCTTCCAATTTTGTCAAGAAACATGAAATAATTATTTTAAAAAAAAATCATTTCAAATCTATGATAAGAATTATAAACTAAACTGATTTTTAAAAAACAACAATAAAAAATATATTTTAAAATTACTCATTAAAAATATTTAATATGCCAAATAAAATGAACATTATAATACATTATCAGGAGATAGTATTGAAAACAAAAATAAAGACATTCTTAATCTAATGGCATTTAGTTAAACAATAATATATCAATAATTCAGAATGAGTACATCAGTCAGAAGAAAGATATCTTTCATATCTACCTGCCATTAGACAGGAAGATAAACATACAACATTGATATACTGTTCAACATTGATATACTAGTCACTGAGCTACCATCTGAAACACATGATAATTTATTTAGTTATATTTAATACACATTGTACATAAAGGTGTAACAAATGTGGTTGTGTAGAATAACAACATGATGCCATTAAAAAGTGTATCTTGTGTGGTAGAAGAGTTTAACATTTTGAGGTCATAGAAAATATAAGCAGTATTAAAGCTGGATGATATCAAAATTATACAAAGTTATTTTTTATATTTTTCTAAAATTAAATAGTACAGTTTATATGGTTATATTTCATAACTTTGTGTAGTATGATTCTGTTATGAGATTGTCTTATGTGGTTTTGTGTAATTTAAAAGGATAACTTAAGTGCTATGTTTTCTCACTGCCTGGTAGCTGGTGTGTGACAACAACATGCATGTATTTAATGATGAGCAAGTTGTAAAAGTCTCATTAAAAATACATTATTTATCATCACACTGTGGCAGGCAGCTGGAAGTGTTGTTTTATCTTGTATCTGCCTCATAAAAAAAAAAGTCATGCTTACTATAGTAAAATCAGTCAGTGGTCCAGTTTTTGAATGTGGGTGGTGGGTGTGGTTGTGTGAGGGTGTGAGTTTGAGTGTGTGTGTATAGGGGAGTGTATCTAAGGGTGCCTTTGTATGAATGGGTACATATTTATGTGTGAGTGTATGTGTATGGGGGGGTGGAAATGTTTTCTGTGGATGTGTGAGTATGTAGATTAATAGATTATTTATTTGTTGTTTCTGCTTAGTCTAAATCCAAAGTTGCCTTGACATGGCAATGTTTCTTGTACATATATTTTTCATATCATGTGTGATGCCAATACAGTGAATATTTTTATTGTAATATTTTTACCTTGGCTTTTTACTTAATAATGTAGCATCTACACTAGAATGACCTAAGAAAGTCAAACTTGTTCAACAGATGAAAGATGTATTAAAATAACTTTAGTTTGTTTGTGAATATAGGTTATTCATATTACTAAACTACTAACCACTGAATTTCTGTAATATTTCTGTGTTGTAAGTTGCTGGGTTCTGTACCAGTTCAATATAGGATCATGTCTTCTGAACCAGACAACCTAAGTTAGACAGTTCAGTCACATTTGTAAACTTTGATAGGATTGCTGAATAATGTCTTTTATACTTCCTCCCTTGAGAACAGAGCACCATCAAGACAAGAGGAGGTAATCTGTTTTATGTTGAATGTTGTGCAGCCAGGGATCCATAGTAAAGTCTTTAAGCTAACTAAAGCTGTCAGCAGTCAGCCGGTGACTTCAGCAAATTGCTTTTGTTTTATTTCATAGCAGAGGCAAATGTTTGCATCACTTAATTTGTCATTGAAACTCATTTTCACACAAGTAAATGTTCCTTGAAGATCTTCTGGCTGTTATAGAATTACTTCCCCTGCTGTTACTTTTTCACAACTTTTCGTGCTGAAGATTTTCACTTCCTGTTATCTACTTTATTACTACATGCCTTGATCTAATGTTTTCAGTGTCTGTTTAGAACAGTAAAATAAATTGTTTCACAATGAATAAAAGTAAATCTACATTTAAAGATATTGAAAGAAAATTTAAAAGCCTTATATCAGGCATTTAATGAAAAAAAAGCCCATACAAATTTAGTCGAAAAACAATTTTGATTTTTTGTTACTCTCAGTAGTCAGAAATACAAATACATCAATCTCTCTCTCTCTCTCTCTCTCTCTCTCTCTCTCTCTCTCTCTCTCTCTCTCTCTCTCTCTCTCTCTCTCTCTCTCTCTCTCTCTCTCTCTCTCTCTCCATCATGGTGCTCTTTTTTTTTTATTTATGTTGTTGTATCTCTGAATCTTATATTGTCTAGATCTTTCTCACTCTCTCTTTCCACTGTATTCTCTCACTCTAATTGATTCAATCTTTCCTTTCTGTATGTTACCAGTGATTTAATATGGCAGCATTTTGATATTTGATTCCTCAAACACCAAATATTTTTAATGCACAACTAAAAAATGTTTTGTTCTTTTTACTTAATTTTATTTCATGTAAAATGTTAAATTGCTTGAATTTAATTTATTAGCAGTACTTAGCAGAGCATTTTGAGAGATTTTTAAGTATTAAAAAAAATGACAAAACAAAAAATTAGACAAATAAATAATAAAGAAAAAATGGAAAGTAAAAAGCATGGATTTTAAAAAAAAAAAGAAAATTGAAAAAAGCTATTTAGAATGTTCTAGTCTAGGTCTGAATTTTTCAGCTAACTCTATCATTTCCTTATGCTTGAAGTGATGATCACTAAATTAAAGAGACAGTGTGACTAGACTAATAAGACATGGTGACACATCTGATGAGACAGTGAGACACATTTTAAGCCTCTTTGATGTATGTTCTGTTTCCGATGGTGACAGATGACTTTTTTTCTGTAACTTTACCCATTTGTTACATTTTCTGCTCTCATCAACGTGACCTAGTTAAAGTGTTAAGTAGATCTTCACTAAAATTGCATGAAAATCATTTTAGCTTGCCACTCCGGGGAACACATGCAGAGAACTCACAGAAGTGAACATCTTGTTTTATAACTGTAGACACAGCTAGCAGAGTGAATAATATCAAAGCTGTTTTCTTTCTGCTTAGCTGTCTTCTGTGATTACAGAAAATGAATTTTTTTTTTTGGTATACTCTTATTCTGTCTATTTCTTACATTTATTTTCATCTTTTCTCTCTCTCTCTGTGTCTTTCATTCTCTCCTCTCATTCTCTCTCTCTATCTCTATCTATATCTCTATCTCTATCTCTCACTCTCTCTATCTCCCACTCTCTCTATCTCCCCTTCTCATTCTCTCTCTCTCTCTCTCTCTCTCTCTCTCTCTCTCTCTCTCTCTCTCCCCCTCTTGCTTTTCCCATCTTTCTCATTTTCTTTCTTACTCTCACTCATTCTCTCTCTGTCTCTCTTTCTCTTTCAGTATCTCATCCTCTCTCTCTCATTCTTTCTCTCATTAGCTTTCTTTTTATATATATCACTTTCTTTTACTGTCTTTGGCATGTTTCTTCTTCTTTTCTTCTCTCTCTCACTATCAGTATCTGTCTTGTCTCAGTTACTGACTGCCTGCCTCTTTCATTCACCTCCTGTCTCTTTTTCATTCATATTTACTCCGATTCATTCACATTCTCAAATATTTCTATTGTTAAATTTTGTTGGAAATTTTGAGTACTCAGCAATTTCCTGCTGGTTTTTATATTTTATGACACGTATTCAGTAACCTGACAATAATCATATTAGTTATACATTAGTAATGTTATTAAACTTCGTTACCCAGTTGAGAATCTTTCTTTGATTAATCAAGTGATAATAAATTTGTACTATTAATCACATAAAAGATTTGTAATCACCATTATTATTTATTATTAATTTAATACATTTATAATAATGATTAATTTTACATTTCTACTATTAATTAATGCTATCGTGAAAAGTAGGCCTATAAAAATATCTTTACATGATGTCAGCTATTCTTTTACATGTTCCTACTATATATGTGTACATGTGTGTATGTGTGTGTGTGTGTGTGTGTGTGTGTGTGTGTGTGTGCAAAAACACATCTTTTTTTCTTTTTATTACTGGTACAAAACAAAAAATAACTATAAAATACTAAATAAGAAAAAAGAATAAAGTATTATTTATAAATTGGCTGTTAAAAAAAAAAGTATCTAACACAAACCAATTATTTACTCAGGAACAATGTGCTGTTTAAAATTCTTCTATGTTAACAAAAAAAGTATCTAACAGAAACCAATTATTTACTCAGGAACAATGTGCTGTTTAAAATTCTTCTATGTTAAAAAAAATAAAAAAATAAAAATAAAGAACAAAAAAATAAAAAAGAGTGTCTAACATGAGCCAGTGACATTTCAAATAGTCTTGCACAGTTTTCTTATAAGGTATCAATTATGCTGTCCGATCACTTACAAGGACTGCAGTTATCCTCAGGACAATGCTGATTTCTACTTGAGCCAGTGTCTGTGACAGTGCCTGTGAGATACGTGTTGTTACTCACCAGACACTGTGGTATATAGGTAATTACGTTACCAGCCTTTCACTGTGTCAACTTGTCAGTGGTGAAGGGAACTCACATCGTCTCCGTTAATGCAAAATTAATTGGAAGTTAACTTTTAGGTTTGCTGTTAATCTGATTTTATACAGATTTATGTTTGGTCTAGGAAATGCTTGTGGACAATAGAACGACCACCAGTCAACAGGTCATCAGCCAGACATTTTTTTTCAGGCAAAATTGATTCAAGATGTTTTATTGAAACTGAAGATTTTGTTTTATTTGTCTGTCTGTCTGTTTTCCTGCTTGCTGATTTGTATCAAGTTGTCATCCATCAGTCTGACTGTCAGTACATCTGTTCTGTTTCCTCTCTCTGTGTATTTTGATGTCTATACTGATGTCAAAGGTACAGATATTATTCAAAAATATATTTAAATGATTTTTTTTGCAAATAGCAAACAGTGTAACTTGTTTTCAGACAAGTATGTTTTTCATTTTTGTATGAACACATACACACCATTATTGAAACATTTCAAGTTGAACGTTTTCACACACAGTTCTTCTTTTCACTTGTTCCTTTCTTTTAAAACCACAATACTTTTACATATCTTACTGGGCAAAATATTTTTCTCAGAGTTTAGAACTTAAGAAATTTAAAACCATATCATCACAGAGAGAAAAATACCAGAGTTAGATGTAACATTTTAGTCTGAGTTTTATTCAATGGACAGTTTAGAATACTGACATTTAAAACCAATTGATGATACAAATAGGTGAAAAACACCTGAATTAGACAATGAAACGGCTGTAAATTGTGTAATGCACCTGAGCTAGGTTATTGCTTCTGTGTTTGTTACCTTTATTTGAGTCATGATCGATGTTTGAGTGTTTTCAGCTAAAATCTTTTTCAGCTGCTTTTATTTCAAGGCCTCAGAGAACACAGGTTTCATTATCCCAGTTTATGATCACCATAATAAAACAAGATGAAAAGGAAATAGAAATTCTCCATTAATCAATGTTCATGTGCTGGTCTTGGATTTATCACCGATAATTACAGACTTTTAAAGTCATTAATGTTTAAGAACATACAGGCTTTTTTTTTTTTTTCAAATTGTATTTTTTTTTTATTTCTTCTTTTTTTTTCATGTAATTTAAATGCACATAATTTTGTTTTATCGTTTCAAAACATACAATTATCTACAAAACATGAATTTTTTTTGTTTTCAAAATGTGATTTTGTAATGACCGTGTCACAAACACCTGATATTTCAATTTATCATTTCAAAACTTTATATTTTTAAGTTCTTAATGTTTCAAAAAAGTTTTTTTATATTTTTAATTTTTAAAATTTTTAATTAAGTTCACTGAGTGTGATAAGCTTTATAAGCAATTAACAAATCGTTGGAGTAGTCACAGTACAAGAGATAATAAAGTGTGGAATAAACGTTCATACCTAGGATTTCTCAAGGATGTGGTGGAATGGAAATTGAATTAAGTATTTATAACTTCCCACACATGCTGCATTTTCAAAACTCTTTTCTTTTCTTGAAAAAAGTTCATTGATTTTTGTTTTACTATTCATTTTAAATTCTACAAAAGTAAAATTTATTGACAGAAGTTTTAAATATTTGACAAGGTAGCCATTGAATTGGTTAATCTCAATTTGAATACATATAAAATATCATTTAGTTAGTAATAAAAATATATAAAATACCATTGTGAAGATTTTCAATAAATTACTGAACACATATTGAATAAATAAAATATGAACACCCACAGAGTGTAATAATGAAAGATTAAAAAAGAAAAATGAAAATGGGTATTAAAAGCAGAAGAAAAAATGATAGAAGATTTAAAAAACAAAATTAAATTAATCAGCTATCAAATGAAAAAAAATAATTAGTTAATAAATATTAATAAATTAGGACAGATTTTATGCATTAATAATAATTAATTATGAAAAATGATTTTGATAAGATAATAAAATTATAACAAAGGAAAGTTGTGATAAACACACTCCAGAAAACTGTTTTCAAATTTATACTCACAATGAAAATATCACAGTCTTTTTTACATGATTTTGGAGACTCAGGCTGGAATGGAAAAATCAAGTCGGACAGCCAAATCCAAATAGAACTATAAACTATCTTTCCTAAAGAAAATGCACGACGTGATTCTGTAATTTGAAAAGTAAATTTATGAAATGGAGGCAGTGGTTTTCCTCTCTCATTTATTATTTCATCCATCCATCCATCCATGCATCCATCCATGAATCTGTCTGTCAGTTTGTTCATCATTCTCTTTTTCCACAACTTTAGATCTCATCTTGCATCTGCTGTGAGGTCTAAAAATAATTTGTACTCAGTGCAGGAGAATGCAGCATGTAACATGGTTTTTAAAATTCCATTCACAAATAGCTGCCAATCTTGCAATCCATCAGTTTTAGAACCACTTAATTACCCAGAACAAAATTCATTTTCAAACCTCTGACTGGATGCATAACAGCTTCATTAACCCTTTTGCACATGATACAGATGATGTCTTCATACTATCTATCACTTGTGTGATTTTTTGCAGGAGTAAAAGGGTTAAGGCTAATCATATTAATTATATGTGTTTTGTATCCATTATCCATTTCTAGTTATAAAGTGTAAAGTTTAAACCTGAGCAGAGTTTTCAGTGTACATTAGGAAAAACTAGCTTTTGATATTATCTGTCTGGTATGAGCTTTATAGAATGAAAAGAGTTAAATCTAATTCCATATTTTCATCCTATCAGCAGTTTGATTTATAGGAGTTAAAAGGGGTTAAATCTAATTTTGTTAATTTGTTAATATCGAATCAGTAGGAAATACAGAACAAGGTAGAAAGTTTAAAGATGGTTTATATCTTAAAAGTGTAATTTTCTAATTTAAATGTACTATATTCCCTTTACTTGCAAACTCTAGATGTGTCTATGAATCTTTCATTTCTGCAACAAGCTCAGAATTTTTTTTGTGTTTTTCTTTTTTTTTTCCTGTTTCTTATTTGGCTGATTTTGTTGATGCTAGTAAAATGTTCAGACAAAGCTCACACTTGAATGCATGTTTGATTGATTGTTTTCCCATCTAACAGACGCTGTAATTCTGATCTTTTTACTGTTCCCAGCATCTCAAGTCAAAACTCAGCCAATGATGGATACATTTCAGATTTCAGTATTTTTTATTTTCTTTTTTTTTTTCATATCTGTATATCGTCCTTACCTTGTCTTTTTTAAAAAAGTAAAATATATATATATATATATATATACAACTTCATTTCTTCATTTTTAATTCTTTCAAAAATTTCTCTTTTCTTTTCCTTTCTTACCTTTTTTTTTATCTGTTTTATTATTATTTTTTTTTTCAAATTTCATTTCATTTATTTTTTTTTTAATTCAATTTTCATAAAAACTTTTAAATGCTGTTTTGGTGTTAACTTTATGAGATTCTGAAATGACAATGTTTTTAGTCAAGCCTTTGTCAGCTTGCAATATGTATGCCTTAGGTCACCAAGTTCTATACTGTCTTCATATATATACTCACACACACACACACACACACATGCATGCACATATACATACATACACACACACATACACACACACACACACACATATATATATATATATAGTAAAATAAGAAGAGAAACATTTTTTAGAAATAAAATGTTTGTTTTTCAAGTGTTTTTTCTTATTAAAAACAAATAATGACAAATGTGAATTCTCTTACTATTATGTTTAAGAAGACAATAAGGAAATTGTATTTACCTTGGTAATGTAGAAGGTATGTTAGAAATGTCTTAGTAATTTATGATTTCAGTTGTAATAAAATTAAAATTAAACTTTTTCTCCAGATATGTTTTATTAGTTTTAAAAATGTCAGAAAGTTCTTCCTTCAACATCATTGAAAAAAATCCCAGTCTTAAGAAAATGGAGATTTCAGTTATTCAAATATATACTTATATATAAACAACAAACACGTACAGATACACACACAGACAAATACCCAGATATAACACAAGGACCCAGGCAGAATTACAACAGACATCATAGTACAAAATGTACATACAAGTGGAGACTGTGATGTTTTATAGCTAGGGGAAATACATTGTGTGTGTGTGTGTGTGTGTGTGTGTGTGTGTGTGTGTGTTTGAGGAAAAGAAAATGTCTGTGACTTTTATGCACAGTTCTGCATGTATCATCATCTAGATTTCTATTTCAGTATCTACATCTTATGTGATATGAACAAATATGTTATCATACTTGTGTAATTCAATAGATTTGCTCCTTCTGCATACTTACAACTCATACTGTGCCTGACTTAATAACATAATATTTTTCAAATATGAAATGAAGCTGTTTTTTTTTTAACTGGTTTGAAATGTTGCAAAGGAGCATAGATGTGTAATAATATCAGAAAACCAGACATATATATAAAAAAAGTTTATTAAGAGATATTCTTGTCATTCATATAACATTTCTACTCTCTTAAATGTTCTTAATTTAGTTTTGGGCAGCATATTTGCAGTATGAAGATGTGTCAGTATATTTTAAAAATCAGGATAAGGCTTTAGGAAGCGGAGGTATAGTTATGTGTGTTGTAATGCCTAATTAGAACTCCAGTGTGAGATAAATCTCGTATCTGAGGATCATTAGTAGTTAATACCATATCTCATGGGTGAAGTTACTGATACTTTTATCTCTGATTAGCCAGGATCTTCATTTTCATTGCAGTTGTAAACACTGTTCAAGAATGGATATAGTATAAAAAATGTCTGCTAATATATCTATCTTTTTTCTTTTGTTGCATCATTTTCTTTTCCTTCTTTTCCTGTTGTTTTAGTTTTTCTTTATTATTATTTTTTTTTTCCCTTAATGTACTATTTTTTTCATTAATTTAGTTTTTCTTCTTTCACTTTTTATATTTCATCTTTCATCTTTTTCCACCTTCAATTATATTTTATTATTTTCATTTTTCGTTTTTGCATTCTAATGATCAGATTTTCTATAATGTTTTTTAAATTTCTATTTTTTAAATTTTATTTTCTTTTTCTTTTTTCTTTTTTTTTTCCTTTAACTTTTCCTATTATCTTTAATTCTAATATTTTTTTATAATAAAAGTTTTTTCTTTCATTTGTACTTGCCATCACTTTTTTAATGGTTT
Organism: Chrysomallon squamiferum; assembly: GCA_012295275.1. Classification (NCBI taxonomy): domain Eukaryota; kingdom Metazoa; phylum Mollusca; class Gastropoda; order Neomphalida; family Peltospiridae; genus Chrysomallon; species Chrysomallon squamiferum. Next base: position 7,875,574 of record CM022674.1, read on the forward strand.
GTGATTTTGCAAGGATTTCACGTACCTTTTATAATTTAAATTTTTTTATTTTCTCTTCCGTTATATTTTTCATTCCAGCTGAGGTGTGTCTTTCCTGCTTAAAACAAAATTTGTCAATAATTTCCCTTCAATAATTTCCCCTCCATTTAGAGGCGTCTGAAGATAAATTTATAAAACTGTCTGACGAATAATGCCATATTAAAAACAAGTTTGTAATCACATTGATCCATCTAAAATCTTTTTTGGAATTTCATTACACTAACATCTTTATATTTTGATTTTCTGAATTCAGTTGAAATCTCTGTGTTTCATCTTGACACATCTGAGACACTTCAAACAAATTATCTAATTTACAATCAGCCTTTTATGGAAATGTTTGAGTATTCTGTTTTGTTTAGCTCTTCCATGTTTTTCATATTTGAATCAGAAGAATAAAAATTCTCTAATGATTGACAAAAGCTTTCTGAGCTGATAAAATTCCAAATGCTTGTTTATCATTTACTTCCAAAATTCATGCTAATATCAGTGCTGATTATAACATTGAACTGTAATTATGGTGCTGTGGATATAACATTTGTTTTATTACTTTTCATTTGTTAGTGATCTATAATCTGCTTTGAAGACGAACCTTTGTTAATAATGAATTTTTAAAACATATTTTTGATACTGAAATCATTTTGTGTTAACTTCACAAACCAAACTAAGCATGACTTGATAAACCAAATTAAGTGTGATTTAATAAATCACATTTTTGTATAACTTGATAAATCTAATATCAATTTTCACAAGCCAAGCCTAATAATTAGTTTAAATCTTAGCTTAACCCAGCCACAGCTTTGACAGATCATACCTTAACATGACTTCACAGATGTAACCAGTTGAGACCAGTCAAAATAAATAATTATAGAAAAAGAAATTATCATAACACTTTGTGATATTTTCCTAATAAGACATATGTTGTGGAAACCATTATTTATTAAACATAAAGTTCTTGCTGTTAAATGAAGTGTAAGTATTGATATTAGATTTGCATTCACAAATGTTTGGTAGCAAAATAGAAATTTGGTTAATCTTGGTTAAAATTCTCTCTTCTGACTCAAATACTGAAATATATAAACACACACACACACACACACACACACACACACATGCACACAGATATCAATTTTTTTTCTTAAATTTGTATTTGGTGCTGATAAGCACAACACAGCACATTTAAAGGAAATTAAAGACAATTTCTTCTTTATCTAACTGAGAATTATAAATCTATTTTCTGATGGTTTTATATTTTACAGGCAAAAAGTACTTTTTAACCAAAGGTTTCACCAAAGGTTTCTGTTTATGTTTTGTACCAGTCTGTCTGTCTCTCTGTCCCAGGTTCCTGCAGATACATTAACCAAAATACTTTAAAAAGCAAATTATTTACTGTTGCGAAGCAAAAATTACAGTTTAAATTATGTTTTATTATAGCATTAATAAATAATGATTAATGATGACAATTTGAATTATAATTTTGAAAATTACAGATAGTTTAATAATGAGTGTCTGACATTTACTTTGATGATTAGTTACAGTCTAGTTTAATGGTGTTTTAAAATCTCATTTACTCTTGTCATTTTAACAAAAAACTAATGTATTTTAAAAGTATTTCAGAAATAAAAACATCACCACCAAAAACCTACAATCGCCCACAAAACAATTATGATTTATTTATTCCAAATTATGTACTAAAACAGTTTTGGAAAAGAAGGAAAAAAAGAAAAAATCAAATACATTTCCCAGAGCAACAAAATAAAAACTAACTAAATAAATATAATAACGTGTGTGTGTGTGTGTGTGTGTGTGTGTGTGTGTGTGTGTGTGTGTAATAAAATCAGTTATTTTTTTTAACTTTAATAATTATTTTATTTCCACCATATTAGGTTTGTTAGTCGACCTCATCTGCTTCTGGGTCAGTATTAATTTTGGTTTTATTTCTGTGAATATCTGTTAGTCCGTTTTGCTGACGGCACTGTAACAAAAATATGATTAGTTTCTCGTATTTTAGCTGTAAGCAACAGTTTCCATCAGCTTTCTGAAATCATATCTAAATTTAGCATTCTTAGATATCGTTTCAAGGTTGCTTTCTGTAATTTCATTTAATAAATGTTTTCTAAAACGGTTATCTCAGTAGGATAAACTTCATTTTATGGTCATGCTTAAACATTTTATTTCTGGATGAAATTTTTAAATTTTGTTTAATTTCATAGTACTTAAAGGTTTCATGAACAGTCCTCAGATAATTATAATAAAATAAAAAAAATAAAATAAAATAAAAAAGGAGACAATAAAAAAAAAATAAAAAAAAATAAATGAATAATAACTGCTAACAATGTCTAAAATCAAGTTATTTTCTATATTTTATCTTTTTTTTCATTTATTTGATAAAAGTGTATTTTTCAGGCAGTTTTACTAGATTAAGAATTTTAGTTCCATTTGCAGAAAAACTAAATCTATAATGCCAAAAAAAAAAAATAAAATAAATAAAAAATAAAATCATTACTCAAATATTTTAAATTTTATTTTTATTTCTATTATTTTTTTCTTCCAGCTATATGAAATATAATCAATTTTTTTGCCATGAAAAATTACATCATAGTTTAGTTGGTGCACCTCTTCTGTTTCTGGGTCAGTATCAATTTTAGTTTTATTTCTGTGAACGTTTGTTAGTCCATTCTGCTGTTGGCTCGCTAACAGAGATGAGATGAGTTTCCTTATTTCAGCTTTAAGCAGTCACTTTGTGTGTAGACAAACAGACAAACAGACTAATAATAGTTGTGATGTTTTTTCAACTGTGCTGCAAATGGCTCCATGGAGTGCTGCCTGGTTAATGCAATAACTGCAGTAAATTAACAACCTTTCCAGCCACTGGAGACATGCAACTTCTTAATTGCTAAGATTTGTGTTTTTTTCTTATTGAATGAAAACAGTGTCTGTCTGTCTATCTGTCTGTCAGACTCTTGAGTTTTCATTTGTTGGTAATGATGAGTTTGAGAATCTCCTTCATTCTAATTTTATTTTTCTCTCACTCTTTCATGTTACTTCTCCTTCTATTCTTTTTTTTTAATTTTCATTCTCTCCTAAGACAGTGTGATTAAAAGCCAAAAAAAAAACCACTAACAAATGTTGTAAAAATGACAGTTATAATGATGATAAGGATTTAAAAAAAAAGAAAAAAAAGCCACAATTACAAACAGTAGTAGTACAGATGTCAATAGCTGTGTAAGTAGTAGTAGTAGTAAGACAGCAGCTTTAGTAACAGTAATAGCAGTAGTAGTAGTAGCAATTTTTACCAAACCTAAAAGGTTTACATCATACACTGAATAGATTTGTTTTAATATATATGAAACATAGTTGACAGAGAGAATTAGAGATATAATCAACTTTTAATTTTTTATGAGTTTATTCCCTGTTCTCTTTTCATAATAACCTACACTGAGAGAAGCTTATTTATGACTGTCATTTTCCTTTTTTTCTGAACTGTCTTGAGATAACTGGTTATTAATATGATCAGTCCTCACATTGTAATAAATTAAGGATCAAGCAGCTATGTCCTGTCTGCTTCATTGACCTTTCAAAGTCAAATTAAACCATTTTCATTTTTGGGGAAATTGAATAATATAAAATTCATTTTGTTGAAGATTGTGTATTCATTCATAACAGAAATAAATGAAAATCATAATTAATGATTTTCATAATGTTTGGTTCTGTTTTTGTTTTTTGTATTGAACAATTTCACACGCCATAACTCCATATCTGATTTATCAGTAGCTGTGGTATGTGAGGTCTTGTTAGTGCACATAAATGATTCCTTGAAGTTTATCAGTGAGATTAACATGTAATTAGGTTTTGTTCATTTACCGTCTCAGCACTTTTCAACATTAATCAAACACTGACATTCAGCTTGGATGAACTTTATTATTACAACATTTTTTTTGAGAAGATAGATATGAATTATCTTTTTTTTTCAAAGCATTATTTTTAATTAATAAAGGATAAATGTAAAGTAAAATATCATTTATCGTTTCTCCTCTTTGTTTATTTTACTATATTTTGATTGTTTTTCAAAAATAATAATTATTGAAAACGTAATTAAAATAATGTAAAAAGTATTTTTGTTATTATAACTAACTTGTTCTATCTTGAAAATAAAGCTATTCATGTAGAAAAATTAATTATTAAATGTAATATGAACATATCATTCAATATTACCACCATGAAATACGAATCTTATTCCACAAGCAATGATGAAACCAATGTAACACTTTAATTTATTAAACACTATTAGCATTATGAGCAAGACTGGCTTAAGAAACCTGACACTATTGGAATATTCACCTGATTAGACAACATTTTAAACAAGACCCACAAACACATCTCCAATATTTACCCACTCTGCAGACACTCACAGTGTTTACTGCCTCTCTTCACCATCGTCTGTCTGCTACAAGACAACGTTGGCAGGAAGCGTCTTGGCTCCTGAAGTTCAATGAGTTTTTATGTGAACGCAAAGATAAACTCAGCCTCTTGGACTGTGCAGAGACGGTGATCAAGATTAAATGGAAATTACAACACTGTAATAATGGCAGTATTGATATTTTCTAGCTAATGACATTGTGTTCTTGTCTGTTCATCATATTATCTGTCTGTCTCTTCCTTCTTTCACTTTCTTTGTTCAAATCCAGCCAGACTGATGCTGTTGTTGTTGCTGTTTATTTTCATTGTTATTGTTATTATTATTATTATTATTATTATCATTATTATGATATTCATTATATCAAATCTTATTATAATTATTCTGATCATAATCAACATCACTTTATTATTATTATTATTACTATTACTATTATTATTATTATTATTATTATTCGTTATATGAAATCTTACTATAATTATTCTGATCATAATCATCATCACTGTTTTTGTTGTTATTATTATTATTATTATTACTACTATATGATTGAAGATTGAAAATAGTTTATCTAAAATTCCAAAATCTGAAACCATTTGGAGGAGCCAGGAATGTGATATGTTGCACTTTTCAAATAGATGTGTTTGCACAGACCTTATTTCATGCACAAATTTATTAGAAATATTAAACAAAAGGCTGAAGATGTGAAATACCAATGAGTTTCATATTTGTCTTTGATGATATTTTAAGTCTAATTTCTTTACACTCAAAAATCTTCAAAAATTTATTATTATATAAAATTATTATCATTATTATCATTATTATCATTATTATTATTATTATTATTAATTTATTTCTAACAATGTTTTCAAATATTATCTAATTTCTAATTATATTGATCTAAATTGTCTTTCCAACAAAATTTTGAACAAGACAGAATCCGTCTCCTGTAACACACTCATCTATGATCCTCAGAATACACACAGCATTCTCATCAAGAACAACAACAATTAAAAAAGCTAGTACAAGCCAGAGAAATGAGTTCTGGTCTGTTTGAGAAAGATAAAAATGTTAATGTCTTTGTAATGTAATTACAGCATACCCAAGTTAAATGATCCATTACAGAAATATAATTAATAGTAGTCTACACGCATTACACACATACACACACATAGACACACTTTTCTCCTACAATTATGTTTGTTTTATCGACATCTGAAGCCCAAAACAACATCTAATCAACTCTTAATAAGCAGTTTTGACAGAAGAAGGCTTTTAAAAAATTCAAGTGGCTGCTAAAATGAGTTTCTTTTACATTCTAGCTTTATGATTAATAAATATTTTGAAATAAATTGTTTAAAGATTTTTTTTTTTTTGAATTGTCTTAAATATTTATGAATGTTCTATGTTTGGGTATATTGCTAGGTGGATTGATAAATGGATGTATGGGTAGATGTTGATGCGATTGATGTTTGGACAGATGTTGTTACCAAAAGACTATGTTGATGGATGGATAGATTGATGAATAAAATGGATCGATTTGAAACTCTGTAAAATAAATTAATAAATACTTGTTAGGATATGTTAATGAATAATTTGATGATGTGAGATTAGTTAATTAGTGTTATTTATATAAAATAATATTCAGAAATAAAAGAAAGGAAAAGTAAAAAAGAGACACAGCAGGAAAGATGTTGTTCAATTCTTTAATTACAGATGGTCTCTGACCGATTTTCTCACATCTTTTGTGTGATTTATTTCTCAAATAGGTTCTTATAGATTATTAATGTCTGTGGTTAGTTTTCATTATTGCACTCGCTGTCTGTGTGTGTTGAAATTAATCACTGAATCCGTGTATTGTGTTATGAGTAGGAGACCACTGGTTTATAATCTCTCCATCATTTACCCATTATTAATGTGTCAAACACAGCACTAGGACATTTCTGTCTTTGTGATACATCATCACAAACTCAATTACTGGATGGGAGAGGAGGACATGATGTAGACAGAGAATGTTAGAACACAGGTTTTGTTCTGATAGTAAACTAACAAAGTATTTCATTAAGAGACGTAAACTGGGGAAACAAATAACATAAATACAGGAGTACTGAGTTTTTGAGGAGTAGAAGACATGCTGGAAGAGACACATAAGTTATTCCTTTTGCTTAACAAAGACTGTTAGGATTTTTGTAGTTTTAATGAATTTGAGTTCAACAGTATTTGGAAACAACTTTGACATGACACTGTTTTTTATGCAGTATTGGTCTTTAGATAAGTTAAGAAATTTTGGGAAAGTCTTCTGAATTTGTTTGTAATATCCTACAGGCTGCTGTTTTGTTTTTGTTCACATGAATATTATTTCCACTATTATTACACAACCACTCCTACTACCACTACTATCATTACTACTACTAACATGATCAATATCAGTACCATCACCAATATCAATATCATCACCAACATCAATACCATTACCAATATCAATACCATCACCACTATCAGTACCATCACCAATATCAGTACCATCACCAATATCAGTACCATCCCTATAATTGCTACTAATCTTTTTTAACACTGATACAAGTATCACTGCTGCTGCTTCTGCTATTACTACTTCGACTACTGCTGCTGCAGCTACTGCTACTATAACAACAACTCCTACTACTACTACTAAAACAACTATGGCTACTGCTACTATAACAACAACTCCTACTACTACTACTAAAACAACTACGGCTACTTCTACTACTACTGCAATTAATTTTGCATTAAAAACCAGTGAAAAGAACAGAATAAATAAAGTGAAATGGATGATAATCTTTGATGTAAATTAATTTAATTTTTCACTGTTAATCAGTAAAAAAAGAAAGAAAAAAAAGGTAAAAAATAACTTAATTTTATGTCCATAGCAAAGTAGCAATGAATCTTTCCTTGCAGTAAATTCAGATCTAAATTGTGTTTGAGAAAAAGAAAAACAGATTTTGCACGTTCATGAAACAGCCAATACATCTTTATTTAAAGAAAATTTATTGTTCTCTTCCAATAAGATCAGATACTGAAATGAGAAATAAATTCCAGACTAAGACCAATAAGAAATATCTGATCCCAGTATTAATATTAGATGTCAGCAAAATACTGATAGCACCCAGGCAGGCAATTCTATGTGTGCAAAGTCTTGGAATTCTGTAGTTACCAGCTCTGAGATAAATCAAGCTTAGAGAGTTCCATTATAGGACAAACATTGGTTTAACCAATGAGAAGCTATCTTCAAATTGATGAGATTAAACTGTGGATAAACTGGCTCCCAAATTAGGACCAGGTTTACATTTTGTCCAATTATTTGCTTGAGCATTGCCGAAGAATTGGCTTCAGAGTGCCCAAGTTTGTATAGGGCTATAGAAATGTGCTTCCAATCAATATGTGTGTTGTTTGTCTAACCTCTTTTGTTTGAATTTAGATCACCATTTCATCACAGTCTGAACCCACCAGTGATTGAAGTAACATATTTACAAGTTATCTATTTTACACACATCACAAGTCAGTCACATAATTCTATCACCTTTAGGTTGTACCAATCTGTGACCTTAGAGCTGCAGCATATTGAAATTATTTTATGCTGGAGGTTTTAAATAATTCCTCATAGTTTGTTATCAGTCTCCTTTAGGTTTTCCAATGTATGATCTTTTTCTCTTGACTTTTGAACTGTATTATTCCATCACTTTTAGGCTGTACTATTTTATCAAAATAAATGGTATGTATTTTCCTGTTTTCCCAAAAGTAATATATAATAGATTTCCTTGATGGTAAATAAAAAAGAGTAGCATATCATGATGGCATCTGTTACCTCTAATATTTCCCTCTGGTGCTTAATGTATATGTTTTATAAATGTACTGAGTAAATGTTTAAAACATTTCCACCCTTCTTGTTGGATTTGTATACACAGTAATTTCAATATACTAAGTCATAAATAATAAATCCAATCTATCCGATTTCTCAGCTAGCTAAGCTGTTTGATTAACTATGGGCTCATCAAGTGTCAAAATATGCCAAGTTTTCCATGATGACCAAACTTTGGTTAACTGTTGAAATACTATCAAAAGCTTGGTAGTAACTACAAGCTTAACATTTACCACTAAGCTTCATTAGTAAGTATTAAACTTGATATTCTGAGTACTGCATTTGAAGTACCTGGCTTGATGGTAATTATTAAAACTGATACTAGCAGCTATATTTCATACTAAGTGCAAAGACCATTGTGTGTACTATCCTGTCTGTGTTATACTGAATGTAAAAGCTGTATTATCAGTATTAAACATTAAACTGTAAATAAAATACATTGAGTATTACAGTAAACTGTCTTCTTTTTACCTTCCTTTTATACTAATTGCTGATCTTGATACAAGCCTTTAAGTGTGTTTATAATTATTAAGTTTTATACTATTAAGCTTCTTACTAACAATTAAACTTAATAATAACTAGTAAACATGATCTTAGCAAACCAAACTGGTTACTGAATACTAAGCTTGATACTAACAACCAAAGTAGAAAGTAATTAACACTAATATTGATGGTAACTTGTTTATTACCAGCAATTACTAAGCTTGATACTAATGACAAACGTTGGTTATTAAGAGTGATACTGTTGTAAGTATAGAATACTGAGATCCTGTTCATACAAAATAAACTGTTTAATGCAGAAGAAGCATCCATCAGAAATGATACAGTTTGTAAGAGTGAATGATGCTTTCTAAAGTGTTACTGAAATGTTTATATAGTATTAAATACAAATGCTGACTATAGATGTTTAAAAAAAAAAAAAGGAGATTTGCTTGTATGTACACAGTACAGTCTGTTATTGCATTTAAAGGGACCATGTGGTTCCATACATCACATTTTTTAAAACTTTCTTGAAAGTTATCAGGAATCCACACACGTTAAAACTCTGTAGAAAAAACAGACATGTAAAAATTCATTTATCAGTGTCAGTGTGAGGTTTTGATTTTCAGATTACAAAATAACTCAAGGTTTCTTTTTAATCAATATGCTTCATGATTTTAAAAATTACATAAAATATAAAATATATTTATCTTCCTTCTGTTTGTCTGCTTGTCTACCTTGGCAGGTAGGTTGATTATGTGCTTGCTAATTTGTTCATAGATAGTGAGGTGCATCTGTATATGTGCAAGGTGAACAAAATAAAAAATAAAAATTATCTTTGTAATGTAATATTATGCAATGGTATGTATTAACAAAAAAGACCTTCAAAAATTAAAGGAAGTTAATTAGTGTAGGAATTCTGGGATATGTCCATTGTTTTCTCTTTATTTCTCACTCACTGTTTTTAACTATATTCATCTGGTTATTATCACTGACCATTGCCATAGCAATGGTAATTCCTTTGATTTCTGTGACTCTGTGATTATTCTTTTAGATTTATTGACATTGGTACCAATGCCCAACTATCATTACTTCTGCTGATCATTTCTCCGACACTTAATCCCAGGAGGTTGGGGTGAATGACATTACATCTAACTGATGTGTTGAATAGTTCAGAATCATAATTATATGTCATCAGAAGTAAGCCGTGGAAACAAATGGGAAATGTCTATACAAACATATGAAACACTGTTTGGTTTTCTTTATCTCCTTTGCATTTGGTATGTGTATCTATATGTATTTGTGTTTGTGTCTGTGTCTGTGTATGTTAGTATGTGTGTGTTTGTGGGCACATATCATAGGTAGAACTACTAATTCAGTTTACAAATAGATTCAACCATTCCTGTTTTCATTCGTCCTCTCTCTCTTTGTCTCCTCATTTGACTCTTTCTCTTTCCTTTCCCCTTTCTGTCTATCTCTTCCTTCTTGTTCTCTCTCTCTCTCTCTCTCTCTCTCTCTCTCTCTCTCTCTCTCTCCCCTCCCCTCCCTCCCTCCCCTCACTCTGCCATTTAATTAGCACCCGAAAACAGTTAAACTTAGCAAGATAATCTTGTACACATGTCACTAAAAGTACTCGCACAAACATCGCTGTCTTTTTTACATTTTGTTATTCTAAAACCTTGAGCAGTCTCCATTTTAATGATAGAGATAAGACAGAACTGTCATATGTATAAAACAAAACAAAGGAAACAAAAAAAAACAACAACAAAAATAATGATGTTCATTAACTCCATACTCAAGGGAATGTATCTTCCATTTGCCCAGTGAAATTATCCACCTTATAAAAAAAAAAAAGTTTTTAATGAGGGCAGCTGTGTATGTGAAAACATAGCCTGAAGCTAATACTGAAGGTCAGTGCAACATGACTTGGCATTTAGTAATCCATTTATACCTGCTCTGTTGATGCCGACCACGGGACACAGGGGATGATGTTCTGACATTGTTTCTAGACTCGCCAACCACGCAGCGTCATTGTAAGAGACAACAGCTAATTGTTCCATCTAATTATGGCACTTAGTTGAAGTGCAATTTTTATTGCAGATTTCACCCACGAGGATTACAAATGTATGAATCTATAAACGTTCGGTATTTTCATATCAGTTAATAAAGACCAGGTCTGCTGTAGACACAGTGGAGTTGTGTGTTTCAGTATTTGGTTTCAATTTGGCGCATTACATAACATCATGTTTCACTGAGGGATGTTAAATATTTTTTTATTATTGATGAAATTTTGGACATTTCAAAAGTGTTCTGTTCGCTTTAAAATAATATATAGATACATATATATATATATACCTGAAACAAAAATAAAACAAACAAAAGTATTTAAATAATTTGACAAAATTTTCTATTATTTTAAATTATTTCAGATTAAAATAATGAAAAATGTTTTCAAAAAATTAAAATTTTTCTTCTTTAGTTCTACAATTACTGAATTAACATAACAGTGTTATTTTATTGTTACATCAGTAATCAATCATTCATGACTTTGACAGCTAACTGTAGGTTTCCACGACAACTGAACACAACCATTGTCTTCATTATCAACATTTTTTTCAGAACTTTTACACCGGTTGTTAAAAAAACTAGACAACAAATTGCTGTCCTGGAATAATGAATTACTTTGCTGTGGCAATTTAACTCTTTTCATATGTAATTATCTCCCTTCTTTCAAAATTTAAATGGATTGCACTTTTTTGTTGTACTTTTTATTGTTGAAAATTTAAAAATTTCAGATAGGATATTTAAAAATAAAGCAAACATGTTAAAATGTTTAGAATGTTCATTAACTGATTCTTATTTCTAAAAACTATATCTATCAATTAATAAATTAACTAAATAATATATATATATTTAGTTAAATCTCTCTCTCTCTCTCTCTCTCTCTCTCTCTCTCTCTCTCTCTCTCTCTCTCTCTATATATATATATAGATAGATAGATATATATTTACACATATGCAAACAAATACACACACACACACACACACACACTCACATATTATTATTATTATTGTAAAGTTTGCTTTCTGATTTTAATTATAATTCATCAGCAAAAAGAATGAACAACAACAACAAAAAAAGCCAAGAAGGCCAATTGAGGATAATTCATTGTACCACACAACATGTTACACGCAATACATGCCTACACTCAGTTTGAACCTCACATGTTTCATGTACGCAAGCCGACCTTTGAAACTCACATCATCTCCTGTGCTGTTTGTCAAAGTCACAGAATATAATGTTGTATTAGTGTGAAGAGTCCAGCTTATTAACCTACAGTTAGTTTAACTCCCAGGATTACACCCCTGCAGATGAAGATGTCTGGAGAGAGAGAGCATCAGTTAGAGAGGTGAGAGAACGATCTGTCAGTGTCGCGATCTGTCAGTGTCGCGCAGGGTGAGATCAGCAGTCTGCACAGCATCGCTGAACTGGGGGGGGGGTCAAGTACAACAGTGTATAGCCCACATTACAGATAGGTAGAAATATTAGTTACAAAGGCATCATGAATTTTATAATTTTTCACCAGAGGTTACTGGTGTATATTCTTGTTTTTTTTAAATTAAGCTATGTAATAATATCTCTTTATTGCCAGTCAAATATAACTGCCTATCACACAACAGCTATAGGTCTCTTATTAGGTGAAGTAGCTACATTTAGTAATTTGTAGTTACCTTATCAATATATTACATCATAATGTTTGTGTTTTAAAATGAGCAGACAAGAAAGCACCTAATATGTATATGCTGAACAAATCACATACCATAAACTTTATATTATTTAAGATTTTATTTGAGAGAAAAAGAGAAAGAGAGGGAAAGAAAACTGAAACCTTTTTCATCCAGATTCACCTACAAAAGTGTATAAAAAAAAGAAGAAATGGAATAAGAATGTGACAGTGTTGTCTGAAACTTAGACCAGAGGGAGTGAAGTGTCAGTGAAAGATTTTCAGTGAAAACAGACACATCTGTCTGGCTGAAACTCTTCTCTCTGTCAAAATAACACTTATTATTTTATATCTGTCTGTCCTTACCAATTCCTTAAAACATATCATTTGATAATATACACACATAAACATGTATTCTTACACACATTATAAATAGATGCACACACACACACATATAATACACATGAACACATATATACATATATATATATTAACACATAGATTCATATAAACATACACACGTGTATATATAGATAAAATGCTTAAATTTCTAACAATCTACATAAACAAATCATTATTTCATAGTTTATTATCAAATACCATCCAGTCACTATTAATTTCCTATCTCTGTAAAATGATTTTAAAAGATCACATAAAGGGACTTCACTGATCTCACAAATTACTCTTCTTCTTTTTTTTAATTTCACTTAACAAATTGATATTAAAATGAAATCACATATGAGTCCTTGTAAAGTATCAGGGGTGGTAAACATATTTTTAAAAAAGGCCAGGCAAAGATTATCTCTTTGAAAAAGAAAAAGGAATGATATCTTCAGAGAAATCTCTTTAATAGTAAGTGTTTGGGGTTTCCATGACAACCAAATTAACTAAGTCTTTATTGATCAGCTAATTATTATTTCAAGTTTCCATAAAAAAAAGAAAAGAAGAAGAAGATAAAAGAAAGTGACTTTCTGAGGAAGGAAGTGCTTGGAAATGGGGTCTAGTATCAACAAGATGGTATCTCTTTGAAGTTCATCTTGATGTTTTTTGTAATTATCCTTGAGCTATTTGTGTTTATTATATTTTATTTTATTTCAAATATTTATTTTAGAAAGTATATTACTTACATTTATAAATTTAATAATACAATATGTGTGATTTTTCATTACAGTGCATGTTTTGTTTTTTGTGGTATTTCATTTTATTTTCTTATTTTTTAAACCCATTTTCTCTTTTTTCCTTTCATTTATGTGATTTACTCTTATTTTTCTTTGCTTTTCTTATTTAAAAAAATAAATCTCTTCTTCTGTTTTGCCATCTCTTATTTATTCCTGTTGTTGTTCATCTATTTTTTCTTACAGTTTTCTTCCTGTTTTTAAAAAGATTTCTTCCTCTGTTTGATTTATTATAACGACTCTTGTATTTATTATCATCATAACAAGAACTATTAAAACGTTTGGTCATAAAATTCAGCCAAACACACATAAAAGGAAAAAAAAAGAATAAAAAATAGAATTAATTAAAAAAAAATTAAAATAATAATAATAATAATAATAATAATAATAATAATAATAATAATAATAATAATAATAATAATAATTAATAATAAAGTAAATAAATAAATAAATAAATTTTAAAATCTCACTTTAAAATCAGACAGCTATTACCCTTGTTTTTTATTGTTTGGTTTGAGTTTTGATTAATGCTGTTTTTAGACTGGGCAAGATAATAATCTAACAAAAGAACAGTTTATGTATGAAGTGAAAATCTAGGCTGGAAAGTTATAAATGCTGCAGTCATTATTTTAAGATAGTCACGGTTGAATGCTCACCAGACACATAACATCTTACATGTAATGATATTTTACTTGACTAAGAATAAAATAATAAAAAATAAAAAAAGAATTTTGACACGTTTAGCATGCTTCAAAGCATCTTTCATTTCCACTACACTAATCGCATGTAGAACAGTTATCTCCCTTAGTTAACTTCCTGTCATAAATTTGTTATATTGATTTAATACAAATAATAGCAAAAAGAGGATAGAAATCAACAGAATTTGTCGCTGTAACCTTTTCATAGTCTAATTAAACCAATCTGATATTTCCTCACAGTACTTCAAAATAATGTTAAAGTACTTCAAATGAAATTACAGATGGCTTAAGTTGGAACAGGAATAAAAAAAAAAAAAAGTAATTAAATTTGTTTATTTAAATGTCTTTTTGTCTGATTAACACTGCATCAGCTTATAAACATTGTCTAAACATTTAAATTTCAGTTTTGCATAATTAAACACAACCTCATTTTATTTTATTCACTACATGTAATAATAATATAATAACAACAACAACAACAACAAAACAACAAATAATATCTAATATTTCTACAATATTGATGATAACATGATAAAGCCTTATGTACATTTTTTACTGCAGCTTAAAACTAATCCTTACAGGTTACAGTTACAAACTTTAATCATCTCTTTCAGAATATTTTAAAAATAAAAACGTGAGCTCACTGGTAAAAGAGGGAGTCTCACGTAACATGCTCTGTACATGACAGACCAGTCTGCATGTTCTGTGACAAAAGCAGACATTAAGTATTAATACCAGTTAATTTTCAGCTGAAATTGATTAGTGTCTGGGTAGCAAGTTTACAGAAACAGTCTAACAAATAAACCAGCTGTTCATGATACCTGGTTTTGTGTCTTGCAGCTGTTTTGTCTTTATTTGTGTCTGTCTGTGTTGTTGATCTCACCCTACAGCTGTCTTTTTTTCTATGTCTGTCTGTCTGTCTGTCCTGTTCATGTTTCTGATTGTATCCTGCAGCTGTCTGAGTCTCGTGTTTCTACCTCTGTGTTTTATGTGTTCTGAAACTGTCACTCTTTCTTTTGTTACATCGGTTTATGATCATATTTGAGGTTTTTTGTCATAAAAACTGACTTGATAAATGTCAAAATATTTAAAAATAGAATAACTGTATTCTAAGTTATCATGCAGCATATTTGTATTATTTTAAAGTTTGCATTTTGATTTTATTTTTTTATCAAATAAAAAAAAAATCAATAATGATAATAAATTAAAAAAGATAAATAAATAAATAAACAAAATAAATTGTTGCTTTAGAAACAGAAGGTTAAAAATAATAATAATAACAAAGAGAAAAAAACCACACAAACAACCCAAAAGAACAACAATAATAATAATATCAATCTCCACTCAGTTCAAAAAGGAAAATTAAGTTTCAAATAATTTCACTTCTCTTCTTTTTTTTAAATTGGTCTAAAGAAATTGGTGTAGACTGCTCTTAAATAATAACATGAAGAACTTTTTTTGGTGAATTTCTAAGAACATGTATTCTGGCAAACCATAATTCATATCACTTAAATTGTTTCTTTTCATTATATGTATTTTTCTTATAAATAATAATCATAATAAAAATTATTATTATTATTATTATTATTATTATTATTATTATTATTATTATTATTATTATTATTATTATTATTATTATTGGTGGTGTTGTAGTAGTAGTTGAATCAATATGGTTTGCTCTAGAAAATAGTTTCATAAATAAAATATAAGGAAGACAACTCTAAAGTGATATTTCAGCATTTGCTCCATTAGTGTGTTATATTATATTGCTAGTCATTTCCCGTTTATCGCAAAAAGAATTCCTGTTTCCTAATGGACGAAATTACACTTTACAATCAGTTCACATTTGAATGGAAATTGACTGAATTACTTTTACAACCCGAGGTATTTGTGATTTCATTGTCTTGTCTCGGAATCAGCTGAGAAGATGGTAATTTGTCGTCCTACATGAGCTGAAGACTTAATCTTTTTGTGAAAGCTTGTATTTTCCTGGTGGCATTCATCAGAAAGTTAATTCCATTTCTTGATTGATCCATTAGTTTTCTAATTCTTTGTTCGTTTAACCAATTGCCTTGATACTGAGCATACACACATATATACAGACAGACACACATGTAATTATTTTTGTATATAAATATTTGAGAACTGGATTGTAATAAGATGTCTGTGTGTTTATGTAGCTGTTATATACCACTTACAAAACAAGAAAATAAATATTATCTTTGGTTACAAAGTACTGCAATTTGAGGTAATGTGTCATGTAACTTAACAACTGAAAGAGATGAGCATGAAGTTCAAAAAAACATTGAAACTAGAACAATAAACAGCATAAACAAGACAAATAATGTTCTAAAAAATAACAAGTATCAAGAATGAAATATTGGTAACAAGAAACATTGTGTTTATCAAGAAAAATTTAATAATAAATTAGAAGAACAATAAAAAATAATAACAAATCTAAAATAAAAAATAAATAAAGAGTAAAATTTCAGTTCATATTTTTTAAACTTCATACATCACCCATGAATTATTTGATAACAATCCCAATAAAAAAAATAATTATTGGATGCCATCAAGTACAGACAAATAACTGTGACATAAAGATGATATTCGCCCTATTTATTGTGTTATTACCTATTACATATTACACTGCGGTTATTGAAATTTGTGTTAGCATTTTAGAAAATAAGCCAGGCATGAAAAATACCAATATCTGATTTTGAAAATGGCTGTGAAAATTACAGGAGTGAATGGTTATTGAAAAATGTCAGATGATCATAAATTTGATTCTGACAAAATCAGCAAATAGCAGCAATAAACCTGTTACTAAAATGGAAAAGAATATTAGAGTTATGTCCCATGATGAAAATAAACTGATGGGGTGAATATTAAAAATAATAATGACTGTTGGTGAGATATCTGATATATACTCGAGGATTATTTCAAAATTGTTTCATTTACTGATCAGTTAGGATTCACTTCATTTATTACCAGAGCCAGCCTGGATGCTGAATATCTTTTGTACAAAACACTAAACAGACACTGAATACAAAGAGCATGTTATATGAAATATAAAAACATTTGTCACGGTTAGTGATTACATATAGTGCTGTAAGACAAACATCTAAAACTAAATAAATATTTGTCATGCTTGGCAGTGTTATATGAAATATGAGATTGCAAAATAAATATTTGTCACACTTAATGGATATTGTTATAGCGAAGCTGCATTGTGTGGTGCAATGGCATTAATTATTTCATCCTGGTACAGATTACTTACATTACAGTCGTATTTCTCATCAAATGAAATAAAAAAAACAAATCAGAGCTAGTTTCATAATGGTGGTTTGGTCTAACAAAATATATTAGTTTTCTTTGTTTTTTGCCAGATTCAGTTAACTGTGATGTATAATTTGATTCAGCAGTTTGTGTGGATGATGTTTGTTGTTGGGTTTTGTTTGTTTTGTCTAAGAGTAGGACGGTAACAAAACAAATGTCTGATCTTATAAAGAATGTGTCTGTATAAGTGTGTATGTGTTTGTTTCTGAGTGTTTTCAGATATTGGGAATATATGCTGATAATAAAAAATAAATATTGACTATTACAAAAGAACATCTGTGAAAAAAATGAAAGTTTTAAATAACTTTTGTAATAAAGAAAAAATACAAACAAACAAATCAGATAAAAAACAGTTAACATTGTTGTTTTCTTTTCTTTCAGATCCTTGTGAACATTTTTTCTGTGCATTTGGAGCGAAATGTTTGGTGAACCAGACAGACAATGCTCCGTACTGCAAGTGTCTGCAACGATGCAAGCCGGTGTTTGCCCCTGTCTGCGGCAGCGATGGTGTCACGTACTCCAGTCAGTGCCTGTTGCAGAAAAGCAGTTGTGTTACACAGCGCAGAATCAAAGTGTCACGCCCAGGAGAGTGTGGTAAGAGTTGTACATCTCCAGCAATAAGTGTTGTCTAGTCTGCTGCTTTAAACAGTCTGTTTTTTCATTATTTTATTTTTATTTAAATATATTATTATTTGTACTTTATTACTTTTTTTTTTTTTTTTTTATTATTTACAAATTTTTAATTAAAAATGAGAGAGAGAGAGAGAGAGAGAGATCTTGTTTTAGTTTAAATAAATCATATATTTCAAAATTAAATTTACATAATAAATTTTATACATTATAAAATAAATACTTTTGTTAAAGTATATCTTTATCATCCAGTTTCAGTGCAGTTCTTCTAAAACAAAAATAAAGAACCTAATAAAAATATATTCATACAAAAAAAAAAAAAGTTTTTTTAGTTTAGATTATTTAATAAAAACGTGGTAAAATTAACCAGATTCATTTTATCCACTGTATTCCTGATATTTACATTTGTTGTTTTTCCCCATCTTGTTTTTTTCTTTTTGTTTTTATTGGCTTTTTTCCCTTCCAAACAATATCATTTCAAAGCTAAAGCAGAAACATTCAGTAGAACTCTATTTCTGTGTTTGAATGAAGACACAGTTTTTGTAAAACGTTATTAAAAGTGACATTGATGTTGAACATGACAGCAGGACATTGATGTCTGTTATTGGATGAAAGGCTGACTCAGTCTGATGTACAGGAATTTTTAAATCAGATTTACTTATTGTTTTGTATGCATGGATAATCATTTCATCTGATTTAATTAGTTATCCATTTACTCAAACTTCAAAGAAATATGATCGTTAAATAGGGGTATTGTTGTTAAATTAAAAATTGTATTTAAAAAATACATGTCAGTGATTAATGGAACTCATACACAAGTTTCCTCAGAAATGTTTTATGTTTGTTAACAACAGAGTAATGAAGATGATAATGACGATGAAAATGAACAATTGATTCCTTTTTCTTTTTTGTTTTTTGAAAATATTGTTTATTATTTATTTATTTATTTATTTATTTATTTATTTATTTACATCATGATTGATTCTATTATGCATTTTACAGCCTAGAAGAATTGCACTGATATTGAAATAACCAATAAGAAAAAATATTAAATTTTTCATAAAAACCAGAAATAAGAGAATTTTCTTTCTTACTTTGAAATATTTTTTGAAATTTTTAAATAAATGTAAAAAAAAATTCAGTTATCATGTAAGTTATCATTTTATTTTAATTTGATTATACTGGATTGGAACAAAACATTTTTTTAATTTTGTAAGTGACTTCATTCAACCATGTGTATGCCAATTTGTTCCACAGCCTTTTAGCCATCTTCGCGGCAGCTTCATAATTCCATTTTCTGTGGTGATGAACTCATCTAAACTTTGTTCCAACCCAGAATTTATTTTATATTATATTTTATTTGTTGTTTAACTGTATTGTTTTTCAGTATTTTGTTGTGTGTGCCATGATAATTACATACATTATATTGTGTTTTTATTATGCTTTTTGTTGCCTGTTGTGATGTCATTACTTTTTAGTTTCCCTTGTCCATTGTGTGCATCAGCAAAAGCACCTTGTTTCTTTCTCTTCAAATTATTTGCTGTTTTCAGTTGATTTTTTTTTTCCTGTTCCAGATCAGTTTTTGTAAATATTTGTTTTCTGCTTATTCACTGGTAGTGTTGATCTTTATTTTGTGTGTTTGGGATGATTTATTTTTCATCAGGTTTCATCATCACCTCAGTATAACTGTTCATATCTCCAAGGCAGACAGTTTTTGTGTAAATAATATTCTCTTAAAAAGGTTTTATTGTATAGATATTGTTCTCATGAAAAAGTACATTAGTCTTGTATAGACAGTATGATCATGAAAAAGTACATTATTCTAGAATAAACAATATGATCTTGAAAAAGTACATTACTCTTGTAAAGACAATATGATCATGAAAAAGTACTTGGATCTTGTGTAAATAATGTTTTAAAAAAGATAGATTATGTGTATAAATAATGTTTTAGAAAGGTACACAACTCCTGTGTGAATAATTTGTTTTTTTTTTGATCGATTCACACAACTCTTGAATCAAGAAAGCACCAGCGACTAAGTACACAATTTATGTCTAAATAAGAAGCTGTGTTGAAGGTACATAACTCTTGTTTGAATAATGTGCTCTTGATAAGGTACATAACTCATCCTAATAAAGTGTTGTTGACAAAGGTACATAACTCTTGTGAGACAGTGCCACTAAGGTGTTCACTAGGAGATAAGAAGGTAATGTTCCAATCAACTGATAACATCAACAAGGAAACAGCTTCCGATCAATCAAACAAGAACACATTTCTTTGATTGAGCCGCAAATACAGAACTCAGTTACTTCCCCATTTTTTTGTTGTTCTGTGCTGTATGTATTTGTGCCTGTGTTTGTATGTAGGTATAGATAAAGATATTGCAGATATCATAAACAATAAAAATAAATTACTTGTGAAAAATAAGCATGCATTAAAACATTCATTTTATTATGAAGTTATTTTGTACTTTTATGGTTATTTAAAATTTGTGTGGGTTATTCATTTCTAAATTTTTACATATAAACTGTTCATATTATCATTTAAATGAATGCATTCCCAGTATGTGTTATACTTTTAAATACTTCCCTAAATGTGGATGATAAACCAGCTTGTTCAAGTTTTATAAATCTGAATCATTCTTTCACAACAGTATTCATATTCAGTCTTTATCACAGAACCAAAACACTTCAAATATTGTTAACTTAAATATATTTTTATTTTTCTTCTATGTTTTGGTTGAAATCTAAAGAATGTTGGTATATTTTCTAGCATTTATCATATTTAAAATTGGTTTTCAGAGAAAACTGTTTTTCTCTTCTTTTTTTTTTTTTTTTTGTATAGTAGCAAAAAGTCTTTTAAGACCGAGTATCTCCAAATTTGAAATGATAGAACAAATAAAAGAAGAAAAAACAGAAATAAAGAAAAGAAAAAAATCTGAAGACAAATTTTTTGCATGATATCATGGTGTGCGTACTATTTGTGTGTATAGTTTCTTTAGAGTTAGTTAAAGCCAGCAAGAATAACTGTTTTCAAAACAGTTTTGAAGAATAACAAATATTCTAATGAAACATTTTCTCAGAAATCATCTTTCTCTCTCTCTCTCTTTTTCTCTCTGTCTCTCTCTTTTTTCTCTTTCTCTCTCTCAGACACACACATGCATACACACACATACACACACACACATACATTTCACCATGTTAATATAAAAATGAACTGAAAACCAATTCTTCAGTTCACATAGATATTGTTTAAGCAAATACTTGATTTCCCAACCCTCCAATATAATTACTTTTTAATTTCCACCAGTTGGTGAGTCTATTTCATACTAAAATGTTTGTAATTCTCAGTAGGCAGCACATGATGTTTGTTGACTTACCTTCTTCCTTGGACTGATGTCTGCATGAATTCCATCTAAAACCCATTAACCATGGCCTGAAAGCCTTTGTTGCCAGATACAGTAAACATGCAATTATTGGTTTTTCATTATCTTCTTCTTTACTGGCAGCCAGGCTTAATTTGTGCCAGAGCAATTTAGAGGTCTCACATAGAACACAGGTTTTTGTATTCTGTTGTTTTATTTCATCTGAATATCAGAGGATCTTTAATATTAAAGTATGTTTTTGTCAAGGTACCAAACATTGTTAATGATAAAGTATGTATTTGTTATGATTCCGGATTTTGTTAATAATAAAATATATTTTTTTGTCATGATGCCATACTTTGTTAATTATAAAGTATATTTTTGTTATCATACCAGACTTTGTTAAAGATAAAGTATATTTTTTGTCATGATGCCATAGTTTGTTAACTATAAAGTATATTTTTGTCATTATACCTGACTTTGGTAAAAGTTAATTATTTTTTTTAAATTTTTAAATTTTTCTTCTTATTTTTTTTTTATTGCTGACTATTTGGTAACAGTACGCTAACTAGCTTTTTTAAAATCTGTACAGAAGATAGTATTAAATCATTAAAGACAAATTTACATCATTTTCTTTTATATTAGCTCCTTATAAATTGTTAAATAATTTTATAATATTTGAAATTTTGACAGAGAATGTAGCTGTAGATGATTTCAAATAACATAAGACCTCTTTAGACAACATTAACTCTTATAATATGTTGAGCAAATAAAACAAAAACCATATGAATCCAGAACAGTGATTTAAATCAATTATGATTGATTTCAGTCTCAAGTCTGAGCGTACTTGATGCTATTGTGGATTGTGTGATTTTCTGAACTTCACTTAGAAAGATTTCTGTAGCAAGGAGGCCAGTGTGAGAGTAATTTGTCAGCCAGGGTTTTACAGCCAGTGTCTGCCTCAGTTTTAATCAGTAAATAGATAGTGATTTATATGAGATCTTTTTTTCTGCTAAATATTGGCTCATTTGTTAGAGAAAATGAAACAGAACTTCCATTTGGAAAACAAAACCTTAGTCTAAAAAAGTAGAGTCAGGAGGATTAATTATCTTAGTTTGTCATTAAAATAAGAAATTTTAATAATTGTCAGAACAAGCTGCTATGTGGAGGATTTGTTTTTGTGGTTTTAGTAGGCTATATATAGGCTATCTTCTATTTTCCAATTCCAGCTAGTGCACGTATTTTATGTATTGAAAGCAATTTATTGTGTGTGCTTTCCTATCATTGAAAAGTATAAAGTGATCTGCCCTGTTGATTGAGGAGATTATATGCATTCGAAAAAGAATTCCTTATTTTAATTTTGATATGGAGGGGAGGGGGTATTTTGTTTTTGTTTATTTTTTTTAATATCAGTATCTGTGTCTATGATATCATTTAATCAACAGTTTCTTCTGCAGTTTATTTAATGTTTGCAGTGGTGCAGTATGTGGAATTATTATATTGATTACACGGAATGTGATTCTCCAAACTTCTTGGACAGATGATGTTCGTGATGAGGCATTTCCACAAATACTTACTGAAAATTGGTTTAACCCTTTTTATTCCAAATCCACATCTTGAATTTCTGTGGCAGATTGGTTTAAGTCTTTGTAAAGTTAAATTAGTTTACTGTGTTATGAGTCTCAAAAATAATTTTTTAGAAATTGGCTTAAATTTGTTTGTGCTTTGAAAATGTAATAAAAATTAGTTTTACCCTTTTGAATTCTAAGTATCTGTAACTTAAACAAATTCAACCCTTTTTCTTCTAAGCATGTATTCAACAGTGGTTTGTTCTGAAATGTTGAATAATGTTTCAACCAATTTTGATCTAAAACCCTTCTATATTAATTCTATGACAGTATTTTGTCCTTTATCTTTTGTGAGTGGAAATATATAATAAACCTTACTGCTCTAATTTCCCTATTCCCTAGTTCTAATTACAGAAAACAAGTAATTAAACAAGTTGATAATATGAATAAATACATAGTGGCCTTTCTGAAATGAATAAAGGTTCAGTTCAAAGAGAAAAATGTTTAAACACAGAAAACAACAACAACAACAATAACAATAACAATAATAATAATAATAATATGGATGAAGATTACAATGATGATGATGATGATGATGATGATGATGATGATGATGGTGATCATGATAATAATGAGGAATTATTTAAAATATAAATATTTTAATAAATTTTAAAATAATTTTGGAAGTAGATTTAGTTTTTTTTACATTTATTTTCTCTATTATTCAGGCAGCTTCTTCTTTAGAAAAAGAAAGAAAGAAAAAAAAAGAATAGCCTGAAGCTAAAGACTGTTATGAAAACTTTACAAACATTTCTTATCATCTTTGAGTTTAAGATTATTTCTTTTTTGTGTGCTAATAAAAACAAATCAAATACAAAATATGTCTCTGAGCAAAAATCAATACCTTCTGAAATATAAGAAAGTTGAAATGAAACAAATAAACATATAAAAAATGGACAAAGAATAAAAAGAAACATGAAACAAATTAAAAAGATAAAAAAAAGGAAAGATAAATAAAAGAAGAAAATAAATAAATAAATTTCATTTTAAAAGAAAAAAATGTTGTTTTTCTTTTTTAATTTTCTTTTTTATAAATTTATAATAGCTGAGTTATAAAAGTATTTTCTATACAACAAGCTTTCTTTAGTGTGAAGCTTCAGATGGTTTGACCTGAAAGGAATGGTATTGATTGATACACAATTTGTACAAGAAAATAACAAAAAACTGAAAAAGACAGAGAGCAGTGAAGTGTTTTATTCATGACTTTCCTTGTTACTGTCTGCACAGTGATGTATGGGTTTTTAGTCACAATGTAAAAAGAACTACTGACTGCAACAGTTGTCAAGAGCTGTTTGGTATGTAAATTTGTTTGGGTCTAGCAGCCTCTGGCTTCATATGCAAATACAGATCCAGCTTGAAAATAAATGAACTAGGGTTTAAATCTTCAGGTTGAATTATGTTTTTGCTTTTGAAAATGTTTGTTATGTAATGTCTTGTAAGACAAGGTTTATATTGAAAGAATTTTCTTTTAATTATCACTGCTATACAAGGTTTTGTTTTACAGTTTCTATAAGCTTTTGGTTGTTTTTGTTTTTTTAACTATTTATTTTCTTGATTAGAACATTTTTTTCTTCTGATTTATGAAGGAAAATAAAAATAAATAAATACATAAATTTGTTGATTTAAATATATAATAAATAATAATAACAATTACACGGTATACAAGCTTATGAATAAAATATAAAAAAGAAAAAAAAAAAAAAAAAAAACTTAAATACAAAATTACAATTAACATCATTCAGTGAAACTATGTGGAAGAAAGCACGCTGTGTAAATTCCCTGATGAACAATTTGAGAATATTACATGATTAGCAAGCCATTTTGCCACTTGATTTCTCCGTGAAACCAACAGCACGATGCTGAAGAACACTTATCTTTTGTAGAGAGCAGCATCATTGTGATGTTGACGCTACAAGTGTGTCAGCATTCACAACACACAACGCCAGCGTAGATGTGTTTGTTGATGCTAACACAACACAAGTAGTTTCGTTCTTTCTGTCGTGTTCTAATGGCATACGATTGCAAATTTACAACGAATCAAGTCTTGTGGAATCATCTTACCGGTGAAGCATGCACAACGATGTCTGAGCTTGCCGTGATCAATGCCGACAGCACCGTTCACGGACGATGCAGTGCTAATGGAAAAGGGAAAAAATAAAAAAGCATGCTGGCCTCTTAGCTAGGCTGAGTGTCATTCTGTACACTTCAGTAGAGTATTGTGTTATATCACCAAGGATCTGTAGCTGGTTTTAAAGTGTTTTTCATGCTGTGACTTTTTCATGAAACTTTAATCAGTGGATCTGTGAGTTGCCTGCACCTGTAAAATGTGGTGGCTACGTATCATGGATATTGAGTGATTTCTGTGTTTGAATACTACTTGTGTTATCATTATCCTGATTACTCACTAGAGTTACCCTTTTTCTGATTATTTACTTGTGTATCCATTATCTAGATTATTTACTTGTATGTCCATTACCTAGATTATTTACCAGTTTGACCATTATCCTTACTATTTACTTGGGTGACCATTATAAAAAGATCATTTACTTGCTGTCCATTGTCCAGTTGTGGTCAGTTTTAAGATGGGATTTAAAAACAGGAAGGCATTATTAACATTGTTACTGAGACAGTTTAGTTGTTTTTATCTGTGACGTTTTACTTTTACAACCAGAAGTACTTTACAGAAAATAGTCTCTTTTGTGTGCTTTGTTTTCATCAAAGCTTCTGATTTGTATTTAATTGTAGTTTCAGAAAACAAAGCAGGTTTATCTGTCAGAAGAAATAACCAACTCATTGTGTTTCTGAGTAATTTAATACTTTAAGTGCACTAAGTAGAAATACTACTATCTATACTAAACATTCAATCTACAGCCTTACATCATCTTTTGATATTACTTTTTTTTCCATTTAAAATAATTCATGTTTTTTTTCTTGTTTTTAGATTAAATTTATAAAACACATATTTTAATCAAAATCATTTATTTATTAATATAACTTCAAATAAATAATCTGTAACTAAATTAAAATTTTTACATTAATTTAATTGACAAAATTCAATAGAGAAACTATATTCTGAATGCAGTTACTATAAAGATCAATGGTTATCATTAATCATTGAAAACTCAGAAATATTGATCCACAAATTGTAAACTAATATTTATTTTATAACATTTTTCATCTCTTTTTCTTCTGGGTGAAAACCGATTGTCTGACTGTGTTGAGATATGAAATATCATGAATCAAGCCGATCAGGTTAATTTCACTAACAACAATGGCTCCTGTGATATCTACTTGTGTGTTGCTTACACTGAGATAGCTGTGTGTTTTGGTTAATAATGGAATTGTTTGTGAGTCTGGTAAAGCAAAGTGATTGAGTATTGGATTCTTCTGTTTGGTGTATTCTGCTGTTTGGTGTTTTCTGTAAAGGCGCTGTTGGTCTTGGACTACTTGTTTCATCTTTGCTTATTGATCGCTTCAGTTGTGAACTGCCATTATCCCAGTTACTAGCTAGACTTAATAATCACACGAATCATTTAATTTACCCAGTCCACAATAACGAACAAGTGCAGTGCGGCAGCATCTTGCCGCTAGATGTCAGGTCTCTTCTTTCACTAACAAACACACTGCAGCAAGACTTCTTTTACTAACACACACTGGAGTAAGGCTGCTTTTACAGACCAGGTGCACACTATGGAAGTAATGTTTCACTGTCAGAAAGATATGAGAAATTTTCAGCTGAAAGAAAAAGGTGATTTTTATGCTTTGACATCACAACAGACAAAACGTGTTACCATGGCAACTAAAGGTGTTTTATTTCAGCCGTCGTGGAAGAAAGTTTTGTATGGAATATTTGTAATTTTGTTGTTGTCCCATTCTGTGACTGCCTGTTATAAATACCCACCAGGTAAAATCAACCCCTGCGAAGGTCATCCATGCAATTTTGGTGCCAAATGTGTTCCCTCGTTAGATGGGACAGCATACAGGTGTGTCTGCGAGGACAGGTGTGATTCTTTTGGTGACAACGTTGGCAGCACAGCGGTGTGTGGCAATGATGGGGTCGACTACCCCAACATGTGTGAACTGAAAAGAGCAGCGTGCCACTCAATTACAGAAATCAGAGTGAAGTATTATGGGAAATGTGGTACGTACTTTTTTATTTCATTTTTGATTTTGCATCTTTTATTTACTTAGTTTTACTCTTTTTTATTATTATTTTTATTTTCTCTTTTCCTCTTTTTATACATTTTAAAATAAAGTGGCTGTCTTAAAAACAACTTTCAGTATTGTTACATTGTACAGAATTTGTAAAAATCTTAAATAATTATAAACCTTTAGCTTCTGTTATTATTATTACTTTTTTTAATTATTTTTTTTATTATAACCTTTACCAGGTGTTTTCTTCAGGATTATTGCTTATACTATTATTACCATTACTAGTACTAGTACTATTACTACTTCTACTACTATTATTATCATCATCATCACTAAATGTTATCTATTATTTTTGTTTACTTAAATCATTATTAAGAACACCTACTGTAATTATCTTGACATTAACAAACATCATTAGCATCAATATTTAAACATGTCAATTACTTTGATGGATTTAATTTCCTGAATTAATAGATGTTTACAAAACAAATGATTTAAAACAAAACAGATTCAAAATAAAAAGCATTGTGTATTATAATCATATTTAAATATTAATGGTCTTGTTTCAACATCATTGTTATTGCTGTTGTTATTGTGTTGTTTATTATTATTATTATTATTATTATTATTATTATTATTATTGCTATTGGTATTTAAGTTTCAAAATGGTTGATGTTTATAGTAAGTAGTTGTACAGAGGTTTATTAACCTGTCTAATGTTGAGTATTTTTAAGTATTTTAGTACTGTTATATTATTTTTTAAATAATGGTAATAATTATCGCTTGTATAATTTGAATTTAGCTTTACATCAGGAAGCAAAGCTAGCAAAATGGATTTTATAATACAGTTTATTACATTCAGTGTTTTAAGACAGCCACTTTTTGTTATAATTTTATTTTGCATTTTGTAGAAGGAATCATTTCAGAAAACAATTGCATATTTATTTAAGAAAGCTTTATTGTTTTGTTTTTCTAAAAACAGTTTAATTTTAATTTTTTTTATTTCTGAGAATATTGAATTTTTCATCTTTTATTATTGATATGTATTTATAACAGTAATATTCTTCTTATTCAAAGTCACGTTTTAACACTGGTAAATTTATGGTATCCAAATTTGGGTTTACTTAGATACCAGGTCCAGTAAATAAATAAATAAGAAAAACGAAAAACACAGTCACACATATACACACAAACACACACAACACATGCAGACTAGTAGAGATATTTCTGTAAGAGACATATGATAAAAAAAAAAAAAACATCTTTAGTAAGTAATATCAGATATGTTGAAATTATAAGTTTGTGATCAATGTTAATATTCAAAATTGGTGATAAAAAACAGTGTGTGTCAAGCTATACATGTTTAATAAACTATCTGAACAATTTTATCATAAATAAACAGATACATATAAAACAATCAATATAATTAAAAAGCAGATAAATAAAATAGAAAATGTACAAAAGTCTAAGAATCCACAGATTTTATTATTAATTACCTGAACATACTTGTTTTAATATAATAAATTTTAATAAATGAATCTAAATATATTTAAATCCAATTGTTTTTTAGTAAATATACAGTTTTATTATTTGTTCATCATTTTTAAAGATAGAAAAAAAAAAATAAAAAAAATAAAGAAATTAATATAACTCATTATTTTTTAAAGTTCATTTTGATTTATATGAATGAATTTGCCATTTATTTATTTATTTGCTTCAGTAAATTTTCTTGTTTGTTTTTATTACTAGAAAGTTTTGTTCAAAAATATAAAATTTTGTTCAGTTTTAAAATTGTTTGATAATTTTCTTTGGTTTGTTAAAATGTATAACCTGGATTAATTGTTCAAGAGAAGGTAAGTCAGTTGAGTTATCTCCCTTTAAAGATGTCCACCTCCCCTATGTTGCATATGTCAAAAGAATGAGGGAGTTACTAAGTGAATTGCAGATGATTGCTACAAACAAAATATATATATATATATATTATTATTATTATTATTATTATTATTGTAATTGTTGTTGTTTTTATAATTTTCTCTTTAATTAGAAACCTTACTAACTTAGCTATTCATATTATCCTATTCTAACCATGCCTCTGAGTAATAATAATTGTAAATAATTACTGTAAGCCTTTCATATAAATAATATTTTCTAACATTTTATATGATAGCTTGGCCCTGCTTCGTTAATCATTTGTTTGTTTGTGTGTGTGTGTGTGTGTGTGTGTTGTTTGTGTGTGTGTGTGTGCATGTGTATACGTGTATATCTAGCAGCTGAGCACTATGTTGTTAGTCAATATCAGTGTATTCATCTGTGTATCTGTGTGACAATCATAAAGGACAAAGACAGTGATATAGCAAAATAGTGACAAGAAGAAGCATATATAGCTTGACTGGGCTTAAAATAACCCTTAAACAAAACAAATTTAAATTTAAAACATATGCTGTTAACAAAGCTGAGTTAAAAAAAATAATAATTCTTGTTTTCATTATTTTTAAACTTATTTTATCTGAAAAGAAATGTGAAATATCTGTTGATGTTTGTCTTCTGATTTTACCAGGAAGTACTTGAAGTTCTGTACATCTTATACTATTTTGAATATTCGGATCACTGATTGTAATGATCAGTTATGTTTCTTGTATAAATATTTATTTTAACATACATTGAATTGTCCTTAGTTTCCTTTAAAAAGAGATGCAAAACATAATTAATCCTGAACTCATCCATGTGAGTCTGTTTCATTTGTTCATCACTATCTCTAGAAAACAAATGTGTTATTGTTTTAAATATTCAAAAAAAGCATTTTTGCCTTCTTCATTAACTCCAAAGAAATATTTTTTCTTTATTTTATTTATACTTATATCATTTGTTTATTTTATTTTGTTAATTCCAAGATGAAGTTTTTTGTCTTCTATTTTGTTAACCAATTCTAAAAAACATTTGTTCTCTTAGTTTCTTAACTCTAAAAACATTTATTCCTTGAATTTTATAAACTCTAGGAGAATTTATACATCCTATTTTATTAACTCTAAGAACATTTCCTACTTCTATTTCATTAAACCTAAAAAAAAAAAAAATTTGGTTTCTTCTGTTCCATTAGTCCTAAAGAACGTTAGCTTTTTTCTTCATTTGTTACCACCATCTTATTTACATCACAGGAGTACTTGTTTCTATTATATTACATTATGTGATTGATTCAATACAGTTCACTGTTTATTTTTAGCATCAAGTCCTGCAGGACTGTGAAAGGATAATAAATGAATTAGTTTGTAATTTTGTGCCGTTCATTACCTTGGTTTACAGATAGACAGGTTTTATATGTGTCTGAGCTGTCCCAAGATGAAGCTAATTTCAGTGACCTTTCTCAGAATCCAGTAATTAAGTCAAACTCTGACAGGTCATGTTGATCTCAATGAAGTCTGTGACCTGAATTTTTAGTGACCTAAAACACAAAAAATGAATAATAAATAAAATAAATTTTAAGAATTGTGTGTGTGTTGTAAAAAAAAAAAAATATGGTTTTCTTTTCTTTTAATTGTTAATATTATTACCTTTTTTTTTTTTATCTGAAATAAAGAATAACAAGGGATGTATAAAAACATACATAGAGTTTTTAGGATTTTTTTTTTCTATTTTAGATTTAAGAATTTTCAGTTACTGTTTGGCAAATTTAAATGCTTGTTTTGATTACAGTGTTACTCTAGTATTATACGACTACAGCTACTACTACTATAGCTACTACTACTACTATAGCTACTACTCTAGAGCTACTACTGCCATAGCTACTACTGCTACAGCTACTACTACTATAGCTACTACTACTATAGCTACTACTACTACAGCTACTACTACTACAGCTACTACTACTAGAGCTACTACTACTATAGCTACTACTACTGTAGGTACTACTACTATAGCTACTACTACTGTAGCTACTACTACTATAGCTACTACTACTAGAGCTACTACTACTATAGCTACTACTACTATAGCTACTACTACTGTAGGTACTACTACTGTAGGTACTACTACTGTAGCTACTACTGATATAGCTACTACTACTACAGCTACCACTGATATAGCTACTACTGATATAGCTACTACTGCTACAGCTACTACTACTACAGCTACTACTACTACAGCTCCTACTACTACAGCTACTACTGCTACAGCTACTACTGCTACAGCTACTACTACTATAGCTACTACTACTACAGCTACTACTGCTACAGCTACTACTACTATAGCTACTACTACTATAGCTACTACTGATATAGCTACTACTGCTACAGCTACTACTGCTATAGCTACTACTACTATAGCTACTACTACTATAGCTACTACTCTAGAACTACTACTTCTATAGCTACTACTGCTATATCTACTACTGCTATAGCTACTACTATAGCTATGACTGCTAGAGATACTACTGCTAGAGCTACTACTACTACTATAGCTACTACTACTGTAGCTGCTACTGCTAGAGCTACTATTATTATTATAGCTATTACTGCTATAGGTACTACTACTATTATAGCTATTACTGCTATAGGTACTACTACTATAGCTGCTACTGCTAGAGCTACTACTATTATAACTACTACTAATATAGCTACTACTAATATAGCTACTACTATTATAGCTATTACTGCTATAGGTACTACTACTATAGTTGCTTTATTTACTCTAAGACTTCTACTATATTACTATAGCACTACTGTTATTACTACTCTCACAACTGTTACATTTATCACACAGCTGCTACTACAACTAGTATTACTGATATTACTGCAGTAACTGATTCCATTATAAATAATAATAGATTAATTGTTGTAATAGTAGTAGTAGTAGTAAAAAGCAGCAGCAGTAACAGTAGTTGTAGTAGTAGTAGAAATAGTTATAAATACCATTATATCATCTAGAGTATCATGCATGTATTTTTCATGTTACTGTTATTCCTGGAAAATGTTATTTAACATGCCAAAACACAGTTGATGTTTGTTGTTTTCAACTTTATTATATAAAGATCAATTAATCTCAGACACAGGATAAATAACATCATTTGTAATTAATTTATTTTCCCAGTCATAACATGGATATGTGATAAATATGTTGTAAAAATCCAATAGATCTATTTAATGATCACACGAAGAAGATGCCGTAATTACTGGCAACTGTAATAAAACTTGCCAACTCGCTCCAATAGACCAGCTCATTTGCCACAAACACTTAACTCTGAATTTTTATTACTGATTTTATCCCGTAATTCTCCAACACGGTGGAAGCATTTCTGATAGTTAATCAAGGTCTTGTGTGAGGCAAATCCACCGAGAACCCGCTCAGTTGATGCTCCGATAGTTTTTTGTGTTTGGAATCTGAGGATCTGACTGTTCCATTTTCTGTTGATGAAGTAAGAAGCAGGGATTGCAATATCCCAAAACACTTAGATTGCCCTTTTCACTGAGTTACAGCTTCTCAGAGTGATTGTGTGAGCAGATCCTCTGGCTGAGTCTGGATAATTTCATTACAGATATTGAATGTACTCTTTCATCATTGTGTAGGTAATTTAACTGGTAGCAGATTCACACTGGTGTTGTGGTAGCTGATGGTGAAGAGTTAGTGAATGAGATGTGATTAAAATGTCAGGATTAATTTTGTTATTTTAAGATAACAGAAGTTCTTTACATTTTTTTAGTTATTTATTAATTTAGTTATTTTTTATTTTTTATTTTTTTTAAAGTTATTTTGTAAAAACTTTTATTCGTTTTAAATACACTGAAACTTCTCAAAACAAAAAGTTTGCTTTGGTCAAGGTTTTTGTATTAAAAACTCAGACACTGTGGTACTACAGTTTGACTGTATATTTATTTTTATCAGATATTAAAATAAAATGTTGGATAATATATTTTAAAAATTCAGATTAAAAAAATGACTAACAGCAGAAATAAATAATAATTGTAATATATATAATAATGAAAATAGAATTTTATGTATAAAGTAACTTTTATTATAATTACAATTAATGCAACCAATCCTAAACAACAACAACAAAAAAAGAAGAAATAAATAATTAAAAAAGACCAACCTGTATAAATTGACTTGAAAAGCATCTGTGCCAATACAAACCAAACAAACATGTTTTTTTGCAAGACATATTGTTATACCAGCATTAAAAACCTAAACAACAACAATGTAAAATATGTGCTGTATTTAAAAACAATTTACAAATTGTGATTTTATTGATTTTTTTTATCTCTATCTGAGCTTGACGTTTTGAATTTCACTTTGTGAGTCTCCTACGATTTATTACACATTAACCTGTCTGCTCTTTCACAGATTCTTCATAGTTAAAAATGATTTCCTCACAGATAAAAAAACACTTTTCATTGTTTTAATCAATCTTTTCATTTATTTTAAACTGATTCTTGTTAGTTTAAAATAATCATTCCTCATAGTTTAAATTAATAATTTTTCATAGTTAAAAAGCAGTTCTTTTAGTTTTCGTTAATCACTATTCTTGTAGTTTCATTCTGTTCCATAACTTTATGTCTGTTAGTTTTAAAACCTAATTAAAGAAGAAAGATTTTAGAATCAGACAAACCAAGGAGAATGAAATATTAAGCTGAGATTATTCAGACTGGAGACAAGTGACAAACAGCTCTGTTAGGATTTGGTGGAAGACACATTTATTTTAGAGCTGGTGGAAGCTAGAAAATTATTTGCATTAATATTTTTTGTCACCAGTTACTTCTTGCTAGCATTATTCATTTCCAAAATATAATTTGTAACTTTTTATTATATATATATTTTTTTATCTGTGGCACTATAAAAACTCGGAGAGCTGACAAATCAATAATTTTTAATATGAAGTTAATGCAGGATATTTTAACTGATTTATTTCAGTCCTTTTTTTTTTTTTTTCATTATTTTTTTTTTGTCGACATCCTTCACAATTCATCTGAAGATTTCATTGTTTTAACATTTTTGTTTTATTTGTTAAAAAGACCTAACAATTCATGACATCCATGTCCAAAATGTTTTGATATTATCCACAAAAATACTCACTGTATTATGAAATATGTATTTTATCAGAGATTGTGTCAAAGATGATTTTATACTTGAGGACTAACCAGATCAATAGAGGTTCATCAGCTATGCAGTAATGTAGTGAAGAAATATGATTATCTTGGGTTATAGAATTCAATCTCTTGGACTCAAAGTTCACTGCAAAGTCAAGTCACATTATACATATTTTATTGCCTGGGTTAACAGGTCACTCTCTCACAGAGGAGGGCGGAGTGCTTTATTGGTTATGTCTCTTGCTTAACTCTAGGTGTGTCCCAGGGGTGGTACAACGGATGCAGTATTTGTCTCCTCATATGACCAGCACATGCTATTTACTAATTACATTTTAAAACAGAATTTTAACTTTGCAAACAGGAAATGGACTGATGTTTGTGGGTTACTCTTAATTCAAACCAGAATTTCTTAAACATTCAAAAATCTTTTTTCAGTTAAAATATATTTTTATAAAGAGAATTGTAAATGAGATGAATATTAAAGTTATCATATGAAGAGAACTGAAACAGTGACCTTAGGGTTCCTTAGAATGCCATTTTTAGTCTGAATGTCTATCTGTCTTTCTCTCCATCTCGCTCTGTGTTAGGCACTCAGTGGATCAGTGTAAGAACCTCTGTCATACAGATCTGTGTTGAAAGTCAACACTTGTCTTAGGGATGTTTGCTAACACACACTTTAGTCCTCAACATCCAGAAAGCCAATTTTTTCTTTCTTTTTGGTTCTTTTCCACTGATTTTGCTTTTTTTTTTAAATCTTACTTTTTTTACTGTGAATAAATGACTGAATTTTATTTTAAATGGCAAAATCAAGAAAAAATTAAACTTAAAATAAAAATAAAATAAAGAAGAAAACCAATATTACATTATTTAAGGGTTATAGCACAATTCATCATTTATTTGACATTTTTAAACTACTGGATTGTACTTTTTTCTTTCTAACTTCATCTGGGAATAAAATGGAAATTTTTATTTAATGACAAATCAATGTTGTTTAAAACAAATATAACTTTATTTAAAGCTATAACAAAATGTACACATTCTTCTGGTAAGTTAAAAATCAGTGTTTTATCTTTCCTTTCTAGTTAAAATGACATACAGATAAGTCTTCCAGCCAGCCTTCTTGTCTCTGAATAACTGAATCAGGTTTTCATATTTAGGCTGCTGTGTCATAAATTCTCCTCACAGCTCTAAC
Source organism: Chrysomallon squamiferum (assembly GCA_012295275.1). Classification (NCBI taxonomy): domain Eukaryota; kingdom Metazoa; phylum Mollusca; class Gastropoda; order Neomphalida; family Peltospiridae; genus Chrysomallon; species Chrysomallon squamiferum. The sequence continues at coordinate 7,911,380 of CM022674.1, forward strand.
CTTTTGTCATTTCATCAAGTGCCTGAAACCCAGTAAAAACAACTTAGTGGCAAATAATTGGCATTATGAATCTCGTTCAAATGCGACGAAGAATAATAATTTGTCCTGTGAATCTCAGTTGATCTCAAAGCAGAGCAATGTGATTTGTGACATGCAAAACTTTCTTATACAAAACTATAAAAAAAAAAGTTTGCTGACATTTAATAAACCAAAAAATACTGAAGAGTTTTTTAAATTATATTTTTTCATGAAATATTATTTTATTCTCATTTGATGTGAACCAAATTTTTTTTCAGTGATAATTGAAAGTCATTTTTTTATGGGGTAATTGTAATGTAAAAACATCGATCTCATTTAAAGAGTACTTTACTTTGATTTATTTACAATCATTAGTTTGAAATTAATAACTCTTCATTCCTTAATTTGATCTATTTTTTATAAATGATGTGAAAGGATTTCATTTCGATCCAGACAATTGTTAATAAGCAAAGAAAAAGTGGTTAAATTTATTCATACTCCTAAAATGAATTCATCAAAGAAAATGTCGTATGTTTTTAAAAAAAGAGGAAAAACATGGAAAGTCATTGACAATTCATTCCATGCTGTTAATAAGAACTAAAGTTTTTCCCAATCTCTGTCTCAGCTCCTGTCACACTGAAATGCATGAGAAGCACATGCAATTACCACCCACTAAAATAAAAAATCTATTTTATATGAATTAAATATTCTGAAGTGAAGTAGACATGCTGCTTTAAATATTCCACCAGGAAGCACTTTACTACTTATGCAGCTCCACAGGATTGAAAGCACATTAATTTTGCATGTTGCCATGGTTACTGAAGCACTATGGTATTGAGTGCCAATCTTCCTGTCGAGTTCAAATATTGGTAATGGAAGTACAAACAGTTGTACAGACAATTTCAGAGCCATGAAGAATCGTGTAAACTTCAGTGAAAACATTCTCAGTGACTTCTCAGAATGTTCAAATTATGCCATATTGAAGATGTGCATACATGTACATATTCACTTCATCCTACCAGTCATTTCTGTAACAGAAACAAAAATGTGTGTGTGTGTGTGTACACAGATATACACATACACATACATATACATATACGTATAAAAAATAATAATAATAATAATAATAATAATAATAATAATAAATATTATGATAAAAAGAAATAAAATAAGAGATGCTCTGAATTAATATACAGAAACTAAAATTTAAAAAAAGTAAAATTAAAAACAACAAATTAAAAATGTGAAACATGCATAAGATCTGTACAAATTATTTGCATTCATCTGGGAAATATAATATAACTATCTTGATGAATATTTCATTATACGGATTTGGCAAAGGATATAAAATATGAAAAGCAGCAGATGTAATAAAATTTTAACATACAATTGCCTGTAAAAATCATTACAAAATACATAATGTTTAATATGATAATGTTATCAGGATGTGTCCTCAGTATGTAATATTTAATATGTAATTACATTATCAACATCATTTCGGAATGTAATATTTAGTATATTAATGCCACAAAGATTAGTATTGAATATATAATAACATTTAATATTGGATTATATGACACAACTGACATATCGGTGGTGTTACACAGCAGGTCAGTCAGTGGAGTAATCTGATTTTGCAGTCTCTACAGACCTCATCTGATGTAACGAAACAGTGATTGAGCAATGATTTAAACTGATTTGCTTTGGTAGATGATCTAATTATTTGTTCATATTTGTTGTAGATAAAATTACATAGCTGTCATGTATAGATAAAACATGATTATCATCATGTATAGATAAAAGATGATTATCATCAGGTATAGATAAAACAGATTATCATCATGAATATATAAAACAGATTATCATCATATGTAGATAAAATGAATTAACTGCTGGTGACTCCTGACAATGGTAAAGTATAAATACTGACATGCCCAGTTAACCCCAGCTTCCCCACCATTGATTTCTTCAGCAGCTGTGTGCAAGTCCAGCTTAATGGCAATCTTACCCCTGGGACTGACTTAGCTGATTTACTGTCAGAAGTAAGACGGGCAGTCAGAAGTAGATCAGTGAATAGCTCTTAACATTTCTTCATTAACATTTGTCTTATATTACTGACATTTATTGGTGCACATCAAGTCAAATGAATTAATAATTCAAAGCACATTATTGGTTTGTCAGAGGTTGTATTTTACTGTTTGTGGGAAGGTTCTTATAAAAACAAATCTCTTGCTGCTAATTGACACTACTGTTGATAAGTAGATACCATATTAATGCTACTAATACTTCTGTCATTATATCAATTGCAATAATAATTATATTAATATTAAATTAGCTATTACTACTAAACTATACTTCTGCCATTACCACTGTTACTACTACAGCCACTGTCACTACTACTAAACCTACAACAACCACCATTAACATAACTCCACTATCATAAAAATCATTACACCACCACTGCGACTATAACTGTTACTCTGCATTTTACAACTAACATTAAAACAGTACATCATTACATTACTGTAAAACTACTAAACTCTACCATTACTTTACCATTACACTATTACTACAACTACACAACCACAACAGCAAATCACAACAAGTATAGCAACTACATCTATTGCTTTGCTTTTTTCTTTCTCAACTTCATCTCTTTTTTTTTTTCTTTTTTTTTCTTCTCTTTTTTTTTGGAATATGATGGAACTGTTTGATAGAAAATCCTGATTACTAGTCCATGTTATTAAGAAGCTCTAGCAGGATCATGAGAGATTTTTCCATAAGAAGATTTCTGTATTCAGAATGTTGATGGTGACTACTCAATACTTCCATACAACACACAGATTTGTTTGCCACCCTCCTAGGTCAATACTTTCTTTATTACACCAGCTGAATATGAAATAACATCTAATATTTCACTAGCTATACATCTATAATATTTCATTAGCTCTCTGTAAATATATACAAAACATATTTTACTATCTTTCTATGACAAATGTTTCATTAGTTTGCTGATATAAACATTCATTTAATCTCTGATATAAGTATAATATTGTACTAGTTTTTGTGATATAATATTTTACTAGCTCTATGACATAAATGTAATATTTTACTAGCTTTCTGTGACATTAATATTGCACTGGCTTTCTGAAATTACAATTTTTTTCACAAACTCTGACATAAATATAAATTCTAATCATGTTCCTTCAGAGAAAAATAATATCTCAAGCTGTGTTTCACAAAGAGCTGCTGAAAATGAAAGGTTATAAATGATCACGTTAGATTAGAGTGGAAACTATCAATCTCTTTTCTCATCAGTTGAACTTGTCTTTTTGCACAGAAGCTATTAAACTCATCTGAGTATTTCCCGTTCCAAACATTTGTTACGTGGTTATATTGATGTATCTATAATATTTTATTTTATTTATTTTTTTATTTATTTTATTATTTATTTATTTTTTTATTTTATTCATTATTTTTGTTAAAATATTTAGATTACTTTTTTTGTGAAATAATTATTTATATTTGCCTGTTTTTTTTCTCTGACAGTGCTCTTTTGAAAACACTTAGACAAGATGCCGGCCTTTTGGGTTCTGTAATTGAGTTGATGGCTTCAAGTTTTTTTTTTTTTTTTTTTTTTTTTTTTTTTTTTTTTGTTCATTAATTATAGTATTATGTTGAAAAATACCAAAGGGTCTTAACTGTATTTTCTTTTTTACTTAAACAAATTATAATAACATAATGGTATTAGAAGGAGAAAGAAATCTTTATCTCTTTCTTTGCTAAGTCATGTTAATCAGTACAGATAAATATCAGTGATGTAAAATAGGAAAAAACACAGACTAAACTAATTTCAACAAGTATAATAAACCTCAAAAAATATTCCCCAGAAATGTAATTTGAATATTGAACTATATTATTAGGATCACAGCTTCTGATTAAAACAAGAAAAAAATAATACTGAAATAAAAACTAAGTTGTTCTGTTTTTCAGAGATGAACTCAAATACATAAGGATCAGTTAGGTTTTTTTTACAAAGCTGCTTACAAACTGACAGATAATTAAGTCTGCCATTAGAAAAAGTTTATTGAATAATGTGTCTAGATGAAATAGCTTGATTAGATTTTTATTTTTTATTTTTTTCCTTTACTTTTTAATTTAACACATTCTTACTTTTTAACCCTGAGCAGTAAACTTCAGGTCATTTTGCAGATGATGTTTATTACAAAGTGTCTAATTTTTAATTATTTCCCATTCTAACCTTCTAATACTTGCTTTTCTCTTTTTCTGTTAGTATCTGTCTTTTTTCCATCTTTCTATCGCTCTGTTTATCTGTCTGTCTGTCTGTATCTCTCACTTGTCTGTATTTATTATCAAAGAAAAATAATGTTTAAATGATGTGAAAATACAGCATCTGTAAAAAGTCCACTGTAACGAGCCACACCTGTAATTTGAGGATTGCGTGAGAAAAAGGAGATATTAATAATGTATCACTTTACTTATTTGTCACAATTGATTGTCTCGTCTTCATACCAGGTGACCCAGCACTGTTAATCAAACCGTGCATACCATAACGGAATTTTACACCTGTATTAATTATTAAATGATAAACTGATATTCTTCTGGGACTGACATTATTCTTTTTCCTTTTTTTTTTTCTCTTTTTTTTATTAGCAAATGCAATCAAAATTATTTATGGAATAGTTGAAAAGCTACATTTTTGCAGTAACATTTATAGAAAATTAAAATAATATTAAATAATTAAAGAACGCTATAATGATCATCATGTACCAGAAATAGAAAACAAAATGAAGTTTTAATATCCTTCTTAGTAGAAAAGACTTCGTAGAATTTAGCTACACACATGTATTGGTTATAAGTGCATTTATTTAGTTTTTTTCTGTCATAGTTCATTATTTTAGTTTCTGTAACAGTATACATATACCAAACTTTTTTTTTTTTTTTTTTTATCCATTCATATAAATGCCAGTCTGTACCCACTGATCCATCCATCCATCCATCCATCCATACATACACACACATGACATGCACTGTACACTCATAGTAGATCACCAAGCCAAATCATTTCAAAGACATTTTTTATTAGCATTTTCTTTTAAATGTCATATATTGTTTGATTGGCTGAGTTATCATTTACTAATATTGTAACACACAATTCTATTGGTTTATTTATTTAGCATCTGCTGCATGCTGTTTCCTCTTTCTAATCATTGGTCTTTTCATTTTTATTAACTCCTTTTTTTTAAATATATTTATTTTTTTGCTTCTGCATTTAAATCTTAATAAAAATTTTGAATTATGATTGTTATTATTATTATTATTGTTATTTTGAATTTACTAATTTTGTGTGTTTTTCATAGTGTTTGCAATCCAGTTTTCTTGGAAAGGTGTGATGTTTTCATCTTTTAACTACTTGTTTTCACTTTCAGATTGAATTTTTAATTTCTGTTGAAATCTTTTTGCTGAAATTCAGTTGGTAATCCTATATGCATTGATTCCTTTGTTAGAAAATAATAATAAAATGAAATTATAATTTGAAAAACAAAAAAATGAAATACAAACAATATTTTAGTTTTATTTAAATTATTTCTTTCACAAGTATAATTTTCTATTTAAGAAATACATGTAGATTATCCAACTGAATTTTAGATGTGTGCAGTGTAGAATGTTATAGTGAAAATCTATAAATTAAATTAAACAAAACAAGTATAAATACTATGTGTAGATTTATTTTACATAAAGATTTGTATTTGGTACATTTTAACTGAGAAAATATTTTTATGATGAAACATTTTGAAAATATTAAAGTTATGGATTTTTAATGAATGTTTAGATTTGATTTTGATGGTTTAAAAATATACAGGTAAATGGTTTATAAATAACTTTCTATTAACATAGCATTCTACAAGTGCACTATTTCTATAATACAGGTATTAAAATAATAAAATGGAAGAAATACAAAATTTAATGACATTTCAGTTTGTTCATAATTCCATTTTGTTATTTTACAGTTATTTAATGTTATTAAAATTATTTTGAAAAACTCCATTTTAATAAGGCAATGCTGAAAATATTGTTAAATAAAGGAAAATAACAGTTGTATATCAGAACAGCTTTAAAAATAGATAACTTTATTTTATTATTATATGCATAACAATAAGAAACGCATTATTTTTGTGTTTCATTAATTAGTTTGTCACACTCTACAGGGAATCAAAAAAAATGTTTGCCATTGTTATAACAGTTACTAACAACATAGGTAAAAATGAATTTAATATTAAGCTAATTTCAATTTCTTTTTATAAAATAATATAATGCTAACAAAATTTTGTCCTAATAATTTTTAGCAAGTCAGATCAGAAAGAATAAAAAATAATACAAATAATTATTTGTAAAATGAATACATAACTATTAAGAATTGTGGGAAATTAAATAAAAAGTAACCTTAACAGATAATTAAATATTATTATTACTACTAGTAGTTCAAATTCTATAAATCTGCTATTTTAAATTTTCTATTATTATTATTATTATTATTATTTCTACTAGTAGTAGTTTAAATTTTCTATGATTATTATTATTATTATTATTATTATTAACTGAGTCAAGTAAACAGCTACTTTAAAAATATCTTTTATTTTTTTTCGGCATTACCTTATTATCAATGTGATGTTTTTCTAATGCTAATATTTTGCGCACTTGTTTTTGTTTTTTCAAACTACTTGTTCGTTGTAAGGTTCGCAGCTCCCTGTCTATATTCCAGATCCCTGTGAGGGATTCCACTCATGCAAATCCCCCGAAGTCTGCCAGTTAGACAAACAGCGCAGGCCCGTGTGTCGCTGCAATTTTGTTTGCTCTCAGGAATTAGAGCCCGTTTGTGGGACAGACGGACGCACGTACAGCAACAGGTGTGTGATGCGTAGAGAGGCGTGCAAGGCTCGTAAGGAAATTGACGTGTTGTACCCCGGGCAGTGCAGTACAGGTATGTCAATCAGCTAGCCACGCCCATAGTACCCGCTTGTAGACATGCTGCTGTTGTACCTACTAACACTTGTTCATAAATCAAATTGCCCAATTTTTTTTTTTTTTTTTTTTTTTTTTTCCAAGATGATGATGATGGCATTCAGTTACTTTCCAAAAACCAAAAACAGTTAATTTTTTTCATAACCAAAATTTACCCTTTTTTTAATTAAAAGATTGAAAGAGTATGAAATGATGATGATGATGATGACTTTAATGATAACTTATAAACATGCAATTTTTCTAAAAAAGCAAAACAGTTAACTTTGCTCATAATAAAATTTATCTTTTTTTTGTTGAGAAAATGATGATGATGATGATGATGATGGTAATAATTATAATGATGGCCTTTAGCATGCAGTTTGTTTCCTAAAAGCAATCAATCGACTTTGTTCATAACTGAAATTCAGATGTTTTGATAAAAATGATGATAGTAATGATGATTATGTTCATGATGATAATGATGATTATGATGTTGATAATGATGGCTTATAGCCAGGCAATTTCTTTCCAAGAAAATAAACCAATTAATTTTTATTCTTAAATAAAATTATAATGATAGTAACAGCTTGTAGATATGTAATTTCTTTCTTAAGCTTCAACCAGTGCATTGAAATTGCAGATAATGAAGATTATTATAATGATGCTTATAAAAAAAACAATAAATTGACTTTCTTTATATGATAACGATGGCTTGTAGAGATGCAGTTTATCAATCTACAAAACTGGCTCTTTGACGTGATGATGATGTTGACGAGTCTGCTTTAAGGCACTGTGTTTTAATTATAATAATAAAACAACCCAGACTGCCCTACTTTTATCATAAAACTATGATGTGGATTTTGATGTTTTTCATTATGAAGTAATTTGTTTTATTACTATCAGCACAAACTTAGTCAAGCTGCTATGTCATTATTTATTTATTTATTTATTTATTTATTTATTTATTTGTTTATTTATTTGTTTATTTATTTATTTATATTTCACATTTCAAGGATAGCTGAACACCTTAAGCTTCCACTTTCTGTTGTTATTGTTGTTGTTGTTTTTGTTGTATACAGCACTGTACAGATTTCCAAAGAGAAAAAAAGATTAAATGGAAAAAATAGGTGTAAAAGTAAACCACCTTTAGATAAATGGAATTTTAGGACCAAAAATATTTTATTTATTATTTAATTGCAATTTGGATCAATCATTTCCACACATGATGACTAATAATGTCTAATGAATTAAACTCTGAGACATGTACTGCTCTGCTAAAGAAAAGAATAACCATTAAGATGTTTTTATTGGATGAAATAAACATCCATATTGTTGTTTTTATTATTTTTTCCATGTAAAACAGTATGTCTGACTAAAAGTTAGTCAGAAATATTAGAGTAATTTCCTTTTGTGATGAGGATATAAAGAAAAGATACAAAATTTAAAAAAAAAGGTTTAATGCACTTTGCTTGTTGAAAGAAACATGCACACATACATGCACAAACAACCATAAACAGAATACACACAGATATATACAGACACACGTAGATGTATTTATGCATTTCCAAATACATGCAAAAACATATACAAACATGAATTCACATGTCCAGTCTTAGAATTACCTAGAATTTATATATTTTTGTCATTATATATATATTATTATTACTGCTTTTATTTTTATTATATTTATCATTATCATTAATATCATCAATATTATTATTATTATTATTATTATTATTAATATTATTATTATTATATTAAAAATTATATCTAATTAAATATTGTATTGCAGTTATTTAGATATTAACTAATTAAAATTGATTTAATTTTATGAAAGAATAACAACATGACAGTTTGTCATATAATGTGGCATGAGTTAAGATGACATATGTATGACACACATGTGACACGTTACCTAATTCTGACATCCATTTTCCTGCCACCAGGATTTATATTCCGAGGAACTGTACAAGATGAATATAATCGCTATGGTAACCTTGGTGTTTAAGCAATAACTTTTTTCATCTGTTAATTTGATTTCTTTTAAAACACCTTTCTCCACATTGTCTAAGTATTTTTGTTCACCACATACCTATTTAATGTTTTGTTTTACAATGGATGGGTTCAGATTTGGAACATAAAAAATAGTTTTATTTCTGTTATAAAAATTTGTTATAATTTTATCTTTTGTGGTATTTTTCTGTTTTGTTATTTTGAAAATAAGATGTTTATCTTTACTTTTTATTATTATTATTATTATTATTATTATTATTATTATTATTATTATTATTTATTCAGTTAGTTATTATTTCTTACTTAATTTTTGCTAGTTTGTTGCAGTAATTTTCTTTATCAGAATACTGAAGTTTATCTTTTTTAAATATTGGAATTTTATATTACTATAAAATGTAAATATTTATATTTAATAACTGTTTTAATGTTTATCATTATAAAAATGTGAAGTATTAAAAAATAAATGATGATTATCTTTATTGTGAGGTAAGCATTTAATAAAATAATCTACTTAAAACCCATTAAATTTATTTATTAAATTTGTCTTTATTTTTCTATTAATTTTTTTTATTTTATTACAATGTTATGTATGTTTTTCTTTTTAATATTAATTTTCTTTCTATGTATTATTTGTTAATATATTTCAAACATAAAATTAATCATCAAAGTTAGTTTGTCTGAACCCATTCGTGTCCTCATAGTTGAATTTTTTTATTTATTTATTATCACAAGACTTCAGCAATCCACTGATAGCTAGTATCAGAGCAGCCATCTTGAGTGAAAGTAATGTCATGGAGTTATCTCCCTTCTTGAAACTGCCTAAATTTAATTGATGGGGCATTTTCATGAAGAGAGGATCCCATGAATCATGTCGGTGGATTTCTTCACAGTTTTTACTTGACTCACTGTCAGCTTTTGCTTCACTCTGTAATTAATGTTTTATAGAAACCAGCAACATAAACATTACAAAGCAGTCATGTACTGTATTTCATATTACATGTATTAATATAATGACCTCATGTATAGTTTGAAAGTAATTATGTTTTAAATTTTAAATAACAGCTAATTCTGATATTGTTTTTCATTTTTCTAATATATTTGTTTTAAATATATATTTTTTAATGTTAATTTTCAGTAAGTCATTATTATTTTCTTATGTATTTATTATTGTTACTTATTATTATTACTACTTCTACTACCACTCTTATTATTATTATCATTTTAAAGCAGAATTGTGAAATTTTATGGAAGACAAGCAACTTACAATCATCTTTATTCCTATTTTCCCTGTTACCATTACAAACAATTTTCACATCTCCAGTAAATAAAAAGCTTCATTTTGAGTGAAACAACATCTTTACCATACTGCCAGCTGTTGACTATGTTATAGACAGTCAGTGTGTGTTGATATTGTAATTGTGTCTAGTAGTTTAGGCAGTAGTATCTTCATCCTCACTGATGACTGTAAGCCGTTTTTGTCACATTTCAGTGTCTGCCACTTTGGATTATTCAGATTTTTCTGAAATTAAATTATGTTATAGTGCAGATATTTATTTCTCAGTTTTAGACATAGTTAGCTGTAATATTTTCTACAAGACCAGTGGATTCAATATTTATACATTATCTGTCAAAAGAATCAAATTAGAACTATTCATTATTCAAAATTTATAAGCAAAGGAATGTAAAAGGAATCAAACTGTTTTAACAACAATAGTATTTATTTCATTATTATTATTATTATTTATTTATTTATTTATATTATTGTCATTTATTATTACTCTGTTTTTCTGTTGTGATTCAAGTGACATTTATAATGACAAAATTTGGCTTCATTTTTGTCATCAAAATTTATATCACTTTAATTTTAAATAATGGTATTAAACCATATCTTATATGTGTTAATGAAATTGAATGTAATAATGTTTATCTTATCTTATTTATTTTATTAATTTAGACATTCTATTTAATAATGGAAAACCAATTATAAGAATGAATTCAGCTGATGACAAAAACTGTATATGTAGCTAGTTGTTGTGATAACAGTATAAATGCTTGCATTAGTTCAAAGTCCTTGTACTGTATCCTGTAATCATACCATTTAGAAAAGCTTTTGTGTTTATATTTGTATATATATTTGTGAATAAAAAAAAATATGGAAAAATTTGAAAAGAGTAATTTAATGTATAATATCTCCAGTTAAATCATAAGAATTCAAATTGTCTTCATTAATATTTAGAAAACTAATTCTATCAGATTATATATATAATTGTCAAACCAGCTGAAAAATAAAATTCTGATATATTGTGTTGTGCACTGGAAATTAATAAAAATTGTATTAATATTATAAAATTAATACTGTTGAGAATGTAAAAATGCTGTATAAGCTGTTAATTAGAAAAATAGTAATCTTGGAATCTTTATTTCAAAACATTTAAAGAATGAAAATTGGTTATTCTGACAAATTCTGGAAATTAGCACTTAAAACGTTATAATAAATTTTTGAAATTAAATTACTTAACTTTTTCTATACATAATTTTTTCTTTTATGGTCCATATTATATTATTTCAGATATTCAGTAGAGTTATTTCCCATGCTAAGATAATTTTCATGCCTGGGAGGTAGAAATTTCCTCTTCATTTCCTGTGACAATGCAGAGGAGTATAAACACCTGTCAAACATGATGGTAGGGGAAATAACTCTAACAGAATAGTTATTGAGATACCAAAAATATGGATCAGAAGATAGTTACCTTATATGAGTTAATTTATAACAAAATAGATTACATAATTTATATTGTAACATTTATTTCAGTTAATAATATTACCATTTTAATAATTTAACTATTCCAAAAGTAACACGTAATCTGATTGGCTAATAGTTTTGGTTCTGTATATATTTTATTTCAGCATGTTAAAAATAATTTTAATTATTTATATATTTTTATTATCTTTATTTAAAAAAGATTTGATTTATGCCTTTATATTTTATTTTATATGTCTCTTGGTGATATTTGTTGTTTTGTTTATTGCATGAAAAACAGGGTATCTACTTTGTCATTATTATTTCCTACTTGTTAACAAGCATTAATTAAAACACATTTTATTCAAAACAAATTTATATACTAACAGTTGAGGATTGGCAGATAAAACAACTTCATTATTGTTATCACTTATAAAAAACATGGCTTCTGTGCTACATGCCCTAATGGTAATACTCTTATAGTGCAGTTTACAGCTGTTTAAGTGTAAAAAAATATAAAATGTTTGCTGGAAGTTGCTTTTGTAATGTGTAGGTTTTGTATGTAAAGTCAGTGAAGTTATTCTGTTTTTTGTTTTTGTATATTAATATTTTTATTTATTTATTTATATTGTATGTATATTTATAATGTAGATCTTTTAGTGAAAGTATAATAATGAGGATAAGATAATCTATAAAGACCAAATCCTTTGATATTTGTTATCTTAGTAAATTTTCTGCTCCAAAACAAACATGAAATTATGTTTCATCCAAAACCTGTGTAATAATTTTTATCTTTTTATTGATACTTGAACTCATTAACAATAGATATTTAAAATAAATAAATAAATTATTTGAACTAGAATGCAAATATTATTTGTATTTCCAGTCAGTGATTGGCTTAATAACTGAATTTTGTTCTTTACATTTCATTTGAAAACTCTAACATCAGCATATCACTGAAGTTTTATTTCTTTATCTTCTAGATGTAATAATTTTCATTATAAAAAATAAACACGTTTATTATATTCTATTATGCAGGTAAGTATGAATGAAAATACAGAAATAACCGTCCATTTTTTCCAAACTGAATTCACACACCATCCATTTATAATGAAAATCATTTTATCCAATCAAATTTCAGGATCAAACCCATGTGACAAAATTCGCTGCGGGCCTGAAGAAGAGTGCAGTATTGACAGAAATGGAGAAGCTTCCTGTATTTGCCCCCCACCGTGTGAGCCGATCATGCGACCTGTGTGTGGAAACAACAGCCAGACGTACGACAACGAGTGTGACTTGAGACATCAGTCCTGTCTAGCCAAAGTTTACGTGACTGTCGCTCACACTGGACCCTGTGGTATGTGATCCTAATTTTATCTGTGACCATCTCTTATCTTTTCATTCATTATGTGACATTTTAGTGTGTCATTATTTCATACACTTTTCAAAAATATTTTCTTATCCGTAAAATAAATTTATATTTATCAACTTTTCTCTCTCTCTCTCTCTCTCTCTCTCTCTCTCTCTCTCTCTCTCTCTCTCTCTCTCTCTCTCTCTCTCTCTCTCTCACTCCCTCTCCCCCTCCCCCTCCCTCTCTACTCCTCCCTCTCGCCCCCTCCCTCTCTACCCCTTCCTCCCTCCCAGTGTCACCTATAAATATAAATATTTCTTCCTGTCATCTTTCCAGTTCTCAACGGTTATATGTAAATTTCTTAGATTTCATCTTAAACTCTCATCTCCTATACTAGGTGCAGATGTTCCTTGTAAAGACTACAAATGCAGTCATCATGCTATCTGTGTTCCTCGAGATGGCAGACCAACTTGCCGATGTCCAACGTGTTCTGAAGAATATAAACCTGTGAGTAGTAGTAACTGTGTCATTATACACAGAGTTAAAACTGGTGATAGTTACAAAATGTTAGCCACTGATGTAACATCATGAAAGCTGTCACAACAAATAATTTTTATATAATAAAATTACAATCAGAATACTAATGTTTGTGTAATTTTATGTTATGTTTTATTTATTAATGGTTTTTCAGGTGTGTGGTGAAAATGGAATTACTTATGAAAATGAATGCAAACTGCGACAGGAAAATTGTCAGAGGAAAGCCAATGTGAAAATAAAACATAAGGGAACATGCAGTAAGTATTGCAGTTAATGAATGTTAGTTTATTTTTAAATAATGATATATAGGCCAAGAAACTAAACCTTTTCTGAATTTTGTATATGGCTGAGATCTTGCTTTATAATTTACTATCTATCCTGAAATATCAGAATCTTAAAATAATAATAGCAATAACAACAACATTAATGACAACAACATCAGTAATAATAATAATGATAATAGTTATGCAGTATACACAACCATACCCATGCATACATTTTTCTAATTTTTCTTTTTATCTGAGTGACAATGTGTAAAATATTATTTGTGTTATTTAGCACTAACTGACTGTTTTGTTGCAGATCGGTGTGAAAATGTGAACTGTGAGTTTTACTCAGTCTGTGAAAGTGATGGAACTCGCACTGAGTGTGTTTGCCCTGACGACTGTGTTGATGTAAGTTTTATCACACTAAATGTTTGAATATCTTCATTAAGTTTAAAACTCTTTCTTTTCTTCTCTGGGACTAGAGTTAACTACAACAATATTGTATTTATACCAGCCATTTTATTTATTTATATATATATATATATGTAAATATGTGTGTGTGTGTGTGTGTGTGTGTGAGTGAGTGAGTGAGTGATTGTGTGTGTGTGTGTGTGAGTGAGTGAGTGTGTGTGTGTGTGTGTGTGAGTGTGTGTGTGTGTGTGTGTGTGTGTGTGTGTGTGTGTGTGTGTGTGTGTTTGGTTTTTATCTATTTAGTTTGACTGCTAAAATTCATTATTGCATAATATAAATTCAGAAACCTACATTAGAAGACCAGTGCAAAAACAGAAAAACATTAGCCAAAACAGAAAATAAAATTATCTCTCTATCTCTGTGTGTGTGCGTGCATGCATGTTTGAAAAAGGTGAGTGTTTGGGTTGAAAATAAACAGTGAAAAAACAACAAAAAAGAGAAGATTTTCACTGTCTGAGATTTAATTTCTTGAAGATTTGAAGCACTCTTAATTCATCACTCTGTTTTATTGATTTTCCCAAATCTCCCACTGCTTGGAGATTTCAGGAAGATTTCAAATTTAATCACTGATCTAATATCCTTGAAGAGTGAATCTGAATTTTAATAATGCTCTCAGATAACCGAATTTTCTTACAAGCAAAACTGACTGGTTTTAAGAGTTTTAATCATTTTGTTTTTGCTTGTTCACACTGGTAGGGTAAGAGCAGTGGATAGGTATTACAGTAATAATCACTTTTCTTGTATTTATTTCAGTGCAGCACATACCATAATATTTACAAATTGCTGAAATTCTCTCAATTAGTTTTCCACTCATGTAGGTTTTAGAAGAAATTGCCATATTTAAGCATTTCAAAAAGGGATCTTTTATGTGCAGTTTCCTATTAACAAGTACATTGTCTAGAAAAAGCTAAATGCATATGGGTGGATAAATTTAAAAAAAACAACAACTAAAAAACAAAAATACAAAAAAATACATATGATATAAACTATGGTTTAGATTATTGTTTTAAAACAAAAATAATAATAATAATAAAAAATAATTAAAAAATTATAAAACATATTTATAAGAATGTTATTGCTCTTGTAATATTGTTATTTTGTTTCACTCACTAACACAGGTGGATGCGAAGGTGTGTGGCAGTGATGGAAGAACCTATCTAAATGAATGTGAACTCAAAGTTGCAGCATGCAGAGACAAGAAGTTTATATCTATAGTCTCCATTGGAGACTGTGGTATGTGACAGCTGAAATATTCAGTATATTTTAATTAGTCAACATGTGTGACAGTTATAATACTTATTAGATTATTGCTTAGATCAAATAATGACACAACTGTAGTAACAATGTTTCATACTGTGTTTCTCTTTTAACAGTATTTCATTCTGGTATTAATAAATATTCTGTGGATAGTATGTATGTACTTCAGTTACAATTGGTATGAGTCAATGTTTTTTAATAGCTAAAAATAACTTCAGTAAGGATAATAATAATAATTTGTGTGTGGGTGCTAGTTGTGTGTGTGTGCCTGTCTGCTTGTCTGTCTGTAAACATTATTATTATTGTTGTTATACCAAATCTATTTTAAACTTGGGACATGTTCTTTTTATTCTACACATCTCAGACCTGTGTGCAGACAAGGTGTGTAAGTATGGAGCAAAGTGTGAACATGGAACCTGTCTCTGTCCTATCCTCTGCCCCACAGTCCATGAGCCCATCTGTGCCAGCGACGGCCACACCTACTCCAACGAGTGTGAGATGCGACGCACGTCGTGTTCCAGGCAGACAGACCTCTACGTTGTACGCAGTGGCGAGTGTGAAGGAGACAGCCTTGGGGGATCTGGTTCAGGAGGTAAAACAGTGTTGTGGTCACTCTAGTTCTGTATTGTGTTAGTTCAGTGTTCACTCTAGTTCTGTGTTCTGTTAGTTCAAACCACCAGTACTGTGTTTCACATCTCATATACCCTTTTAGTTCAAACCATATATATATAGCGTTAGTTCAAAGTTTGTTCTTCTGATGTGAATTATCATATTTTCTATTCTCCAACTGTGTTGTTAGTTATATGTTGTATTCCTTTCAATCACTGTTATATCTTTATTGTGAATTGCAGTTACTTTTTTTTTATATTGTGTACTGTCAAACCAGTTTTAATATGCACCTTGATTTAGTATGTATTACCCTATAAGTCTTTTTTCTTCATTTAAATACATACATGTAATTTTCTCTCACTTTTAATCTTTGTTTTGTTTTTACTGTTTTTTGGTTTCTTTTATTTAATTTCATTTTGTTATACTTTATTTTATAATTAATTTTCTTAAGAAAATTACCATGTTTAAAAATGATTAGGAACAAAACAAATTAAACTCTTGATGGAACAAACAATTACTATTTTCCATGTTAACAGCAGTTAATTATTTTTCTATCAAAATCATTATTCACATACTTGGAATATATCTTTATGTGGAAAATAGTTTTTTCATTTGTTTCATCAACGACACTGTGCTAAAGACAAGTTGAAATGTTGTTGTTGGCATGCACTGTGAAAGAGCTATTTTTAGATGAATTTAGTGGTGATACCATGGAGACGTGTGATGAAACCACCTGTAAATTTGGAGGGACGTGCGTAGTGGACAGTGACGACAGATACAGGTGTGAATGTAACTTCAACTGTGCTGCAGTCAGGTACGTTTCAATGTCTTGTTTACTCGTTTATTTGTTTATTTGTTTATTTTGTTTGTTTGTTTGTTTGTTTGTTTATTCATCTTTTTTTTGTTTTGTATTTTGTGTATTTGTGTATTTGTTTATTTACTTGTTTGTTTATTTTAAATTTATTTGTTTACTTGTTTGTTTGTATATTTATTGTTTTTTGTTTTTTATTTATTTATTTTTTATTTACTTATTTATTTATTTGTTTATTTGTTTTATGTTCATGTACATACATTTTTTAGAATTCTCTTGCACAAAAATACCAATATCAATATAGCAATAAATAAATAAATATGACAAAAAACAAAAATGAATAGAATAAAAATAAATACTCCAGAGGTTTTTACTTCTTTCTTTATTTAATAAACAACTTCTAGACATCTCATTGGCTGATAGTAATCATTTTCTGTCATCTGATTGGTTAAAAGAAATGTCTGCTGTATTATCACTGAAGTGGGTTTTTAATGAATTTTGTCAGTTTTGACAGTGCATAAAAGAAAGAAATTATCAGCAAATGCAGTTCTTGCGCTGGCTGTTTTATAGAATTAGAAATTGTTGTCACTGTGTCAAAGCACATACGTGTCTGTTTTTAGCAACCAGCAATGGCTGCCACAGAAATGTCAGCTTTTAAGACCAACAGCGGTGGCTTTTGCCATATAAAATTGATTTTCTTTCAGTCTGATTTTAGCCTTCAGTTATTAAATTATCAATCTTTCACAGAACACAACTAGGTGGGGAAAAGTTTAACGAAAGAACTCGTAACCCATTTTAAAAGTTACAAATTGCTAAATTAATCAGATAAATTTTTGGTTTCTAAGAATATACTTAAATAAATATTTAATGCAATTTGATTTTTATTATTATCTTTTAATATTATATTTATTTTTTTTTGCTGAATTTAAAAAAAAAAGAAAGAAAAGAGAAAGCCTCTGTTTTTCTAGTTCCATTAAGAAATTTTGTCAGTTTTCTCTTATTCTTGTTGAATCTGTGTGAAACAAAGAC
The DNA here is from genome assembly GCA_012295275.1 of Chrysomallon squamiferum. NCBI lineage: Eukaryota > Metazoa > Mollusca > Gastropoda > Neomphalida > Peltospiridae > Chrysomallon > Chrysomallon squamiferum. The sequence continues at coordinate 7,929,505 of CM022674.1, forward strand.
TGTATTTGTTTAGTTTTTTTTGTACACGCAGTCATATGAGGATTTATATACAGATGGATGAAATTCACTCTCTGGAAATAAAAATTTGTCAGTGAATATAACTTTGTATGTAGCCCTCAAATGTGTAGTGTAATCACACAAAAATACAAACACATTCAGAAACATATTATAAAAACAAACAAGGACAACACACATGTACATGTATAACAGACACATGCACAAATGCAACACACATACATGCCATCTTAACATTTTCCAATATTTGGTAAAGTCTAAAACATATATATGAAATATATTTAGCAGATTTATTTTGCCTTTTATTTTAACCTTTTAAAACATGGACTACTTTTAATGATTTTAGTCTCTGGAGAATTTGTTTTATTGATCTGGCTTCGTTGACTGATGGTTATATTTTCAAAACAGACGTTGTGACACTTAAACTGACAGAAAGTTTTCCCTGAACTCTTCAGTTAATTGTGTTTTGTGTAGGAATGTCCGCCTCTTTGTAAAATCATTAGTGCCACAAAGTGTGACATTTCTAGTTTCCATGACAACCTGGCTTTGCACCAGAAAGTGACATTTCTTGTTTCCGTGACAACCTCTCAGTCTCTGACTTATTCTTTTAGAGAGAAAAAGGTTCATGAATTTCTAGACTTGGCATAGTTCTTAATTTTTCTATTTTTTGACATTTTTCCACTTGTTTTTTTGTTATTATATAATAATTAAAGCTAATAATCAATATATGATATTTGTTAGTTGCTAGAACATTTTTTAAAGAATGAAAATAATGTAATAACTGATTTATTTATTTGTCATTTTTTTTTCATGTTTTATTAATTCATTTCTATGTATATATATATATATATATGTATGTATGTATGTATGTATGTATGTATGTATGTATGTATATATATATATATATATATATATATATCAAACTTTATTGCCCATCTTTTCATTTGATATTCATAATTATTTTAAAATGAGAATGTTACAATTTACATTTTTTTTTTAAATTATTATTATTAGTAGTATTCTTTTTTTAATAGCAGACTTCTTTATCAACAACATTAATAAAAATAAATATATGCTATAAAACTTATATTAACAATTTATTGATCTATTTGTTAAATTTTTGAAGCTATTTTTGTTTTTATAGAACTGTAAATAATTATTTAAAGATCAAATGATTATGATAAATTCAGACGTGAGCTTGTAAGGTATCAAACACATGTGACTGAATTGATCAAATCTTGTAAGATTAAAATGTCTGACTGATGTTTCAGGTCACCAGTTTGTGGGTCAGACGGTCGGACATACGGAAACAAATGTCACCTGAAGTCTGAGTCCTGCCAGTCACAGAAAGAAATCATAGTTCAGTCCATGGACAACTGTGACAGTACGTGTCACCCACTAACACTCACATAGTAGACTAGTGTTACTTACACTCACAGTAAACTAGTGTTACTAACACTCCTAGTAAACTAGTGTTACTTACACTCACAGTAAACTAGTGTTACTAACACTCCTAGTAGACTAGTATTACTAACGCTCGTAGTAGGACTAATATTTAACACTTGTAGACTAGTATTAGTAACACTCATAGTAGACTAGTATTTAACACTTGTAGTAGACTAGTATTACTAACACTCATAGTAGACTAGTATTAATGTTTTTAACACTTGTAGTAAACTAGTATTACTAACACTCATAGTAGACTAGTATTAATGTTTTTAACACTCGTAGTAAACTAGTATTACTAAAACTGATAATAAACTAGTATTAGTATTTTTAACACTCATAGTAAACTAATATTACTAACACTGATAATAAACTAGTATCAGTGTTACTAGCACTGATAATAAACTAGTATTAGTATTTGTAACACTGATAATAAACTAATATTAATATTTAAAACTCTTAGTAAACTAGCATTAGTATTTAACACTGATAATAAACTAGTATTAGTGTTTTTTATAAACTAGTATTTTTATTTATGAAACTGATAATAACCTAGTATAATGATAATAAACTAGTACACTGATAATAAACTAGTATTAGTATTAGTAACATTGATAATAACCTAGTACACTGATAATAAACTAGTATTAGTATTAGTAACATTGATAATAAACTAGTATTAGTATTATTAACACTGATAATAAACTAGTATTAGTATTTCTAATACTGATGATAAACTAGTATTACTAACACTGATAATAAACTAGTATTAGTATTTTTAACACTGATGATAAACTAGTATTAGTATTTCTAACACTGATGATAAATTAGTATTAGTATTTTTAACACTGATGATAAACTAGTATTAGTATTATTAACTTATAATAAACTAGTATTAGTATTAAAACTTGTAGTAAACTAGTATTACTAACACTGATAATAAACTAGTATTAGTATTTTTAACACTGATGATAAACTAGTATTAGTATTTTAACACATAATAAACTAGTATTAGTATTTTTGTTTTATATATGAAGGTGTTAGATTTCATTTAGAATATCTACTTTCATCTAAAGTGTGTGTGTGTGTGTGTGTGTGTGCGCAAGAGTGAAACTGTATGTGTATATATTGGAAATACAAAACAAAAAATAAAGTTTGTTATGGGTATGTGTGTTTATGAAAAACATTGTGTGTGTAAACTATAAAGATTGATATTTAAAATAATTTGTTTACATGTGTTTGTGTTTCTCTGTAAAAAAAAAAATTACACTGCTTCTGCTAAGCAGAGGTCCATATACTTTAAACAAAATAGTAAAAAATATTCCACAGAACAAACAGAAAAAGTTACAATTAAATGTATTTATTTATTCTTACATATATTAGCATGCCTGTATAATGTATTTAACGTTTATTAATTTAGAGTAAATAAAACAAATAAAATAAATTGTTTGTGATTCAGTTGTGGGATCGGAGGAGCCATGTGACGGCAGTCCCCCCCTCATCAACCCACTGACAGGAAAAGACTACAAGTGTACAAGTTCTGGTAAGGGCTGCCCCGCCAGCAGCTACTGTGACAGTGAATTTATGAAGTGTTGTAGAGAAGGTAAATAAAAGAACTAAATTATTATTTAGATTTTTAGACTTATTTTTTTATCTATTTCATTTAAGAATTATTTTTGTCTTGTTTTTTTGTTTTAGATTTGTTTTGTTGGTTTTTTATTTTTAATTTTGTGGATGTTTTAAAGATTTATTTTGTAAGGAGTGTTAGGTTTCAATTTGCAGTTTTTTATATTCATTTTGAAGGTCTTTTTTTAAGATTTATTTTCTATTTTAATTTCTTTTAAGATTGATTTTATTTGCTAAACTGATATAACTATCTGGTCGATTTTGAATTTTTACCTTTTTATATGCATGATGACATCACTAAATCTGGAAAAGTTCACCAATGATAAAAATACATCTTCATATGCTTCTTTTTATTAGCACATTTAACAAAGCCTGTAATATAACAACTTGTACATATTCAAAATATATTAATGATGTGTTTGCACAATATTAGTACATATCTCAATATGCCCTGATTATTTAATTTTTCATTTAATTTAAATTAGTTCAAATATAATTTTATCTGATATGTTAATTTTTGTTGTTTTTTCTACATTATTTATCAAGATGTTATTGTGATAAAAACAGACACTAGTAATAACTGTGATGTGATGTGTGTGTTTCAGAAGGACAAATACAGAGATGTTCAGACAGCCAGTATGGATGTTGTCTGGATCAGCAAACTGCCTCTCCTGGACCTAAAGGTGCTGGATGTCCAGGTAGGTCCATTAAACATTTAAATTCATTTTAAAAGAGGCTTCAGTAATACTGTTTAGCAATGCTTTGGTACAAGTCAAATATAAATCTACTGTAATTAAACTTACTGATCCACTCTAACATTAAAAACTGTTTTTATTATAAAGATATGTACAGATTTAAATATTATTTAAATATGTTCATACACATTTTACAGATATATATGTATATGAGAGAGAGAGAGAGAGAGAGAGAGAGAGAGAGAGAGAGAGAGAGAGAGAGAGAGAGAGAGTGTGTTACACATTAACATTTAGACTAGTCATATTTCTATCACATACTAATATCTAATTTTGTTTTTTCAGCTCAGCTGTGTGTTCATAATAACAATCTGTAACTAACTTTATATCTAATATTTCTTTTCTTTGGGTTTTTAAACATGGTGATGCTATATTATAATAAATTTTATTTTATATTTACAAATTATTATGAATTTTAATTACCTTTGGTTTTTATTTTTATTTATACACTGATTAATTTTATTTGTATATATTCTAAAAATTATGTGACTTGTTTCAACTAAAGGTATATGAAGTTCAGTGATTAAAAATTATAAAGAATTGGCAATTTTTTGTCTTTGACTCTTCAGCTCCCACATAATTTCTCAGCTTTTTGATAATACTGAATTCAGATAATAAATATCCTAAATAAATTATAATTTATTGGAAAAAAAAATGATATATATTGTAATAATGTGAAAAAATGGACTTAAAATGCTAAAATTTGTTTATAATTTCTCATTCAGAAACGAGATTTATATATTAATTTGTTTATATAATCATTATTTGGAATAACTAAAAATCTGGAATGTACACATAATAAATGAATAAAAACAAAAATAAATAAATAATGATAGTAAAGTGATAGACATTATGCATGTTATGTTGGAGCAGGTCACATAATGTGGTTTTTTTTTAATTGTTGTTAGTTGTTGTTTGTTTTATAATGGAATGTGCCAGTCTATTGTTAAAATGTTTTTATTATTTTAGCATAAAAATTAAACCAAAAATAAAAATTTGTTTTGATTTTAGTAACCATCAATATCAAATTAAAGATAATAATGATAATGATAACAATAACTACAATAATAATAATAATAATAATAATAATAATAATAATAATCTTTAATAATAATACAATTACATATAAAATTTAAAAAAAAAGAACAGGTTTAAATAATTGTTGAATATTTATATCTTATCATAAGGTAGCTAATCATTTATTTGTATAACCATTCTGATGTTTAGATAGTTTACTTTCTTTCTATGAACAATTACCTATCAGTTAAAGTATTTGATACACACAGACACACACACATGTATATTTCATATTATATGCAGTTTTATCATTTAATCATTTTTATTTTAAAACAGAATTCTGTCACTGTAATCCTGTTGGTTCCTATGGCAACACATGTGATCCTCATACACAGCAGTGTTCGTGCAAGCCTGGGGTGGGAGGGTTGAGGTGTGACCGATGTAACCCTGGATACTGGGGACTTCATCTTATTGTTGAGAAGGGAATTCCTGGGTGTATTGGTGAGTTAACCCTTTCTCTGACACTCCTGCAGTAAAAACAAAAGAAACAATCTCTTCTAAATATTACAACAGAGTAATCTGAACTTAGATTTTGTTTTTAAGTAAATTATATAAATTTGATAACAGCCTGAAATGTTGTTGAGATTTCTGTAAATTAATTTTATATTTGGAAATATTTTCACTTTTATGATGTCCAGATATTTTTAATTATTTCTAGTAAAATTTTATTATTTTATTAATTATAGATTAACAGTATATTTCCCGTAAAATTTTATGTCTGTAATTATATCAGTAGTATAAAACAAAAGTTTTTTGTTTTGATATTATTAATTGACTGTGCTTTAGTAAAGTTCATTGATGTTGAGAGTCAGCATAGCTAAAAATGTTTTAAGAAGTAAACATTTAAATCATTCTGGTATTATCATTTAAAAATTTAAACCATTAGGGTTTGATCATTTAAAAAATTAATTGATTGGTGTATTATTATCTACAAATTAAAAGCATGAGGTTATTATCATTCACGAATTTAGCTCTTGTTTTTGTAATAGCAAATATCAATCATTTTGAGAAGTTATTTTTATCATTCTGACACTGATCATTCAGAATGAGTATCAAGCAATTTAGCAGGATCACATCTGGAAATTTAAATCATTCAAAATTGTTTCATTTATCATGAATTTTATTGTTTCTTACTGAATAACTGCAGCCTGAACAAGATTTTTAATCTGTTTTGTTACTGTGATGATGTTGTTTTCTGCAGCGTGTAACTGTAACAAGTTTGGTTCGACGAGAGATGACTGTGATCAGATGACAGGAAGGTGTATGTGCAAACCTAACATAAACGGGATGAAGTGTAACCAGTGTCCAGACAGGAAGCTGCTTGGGCCTCTGGGATGTGAAGGTCAGGGTCATTCAGTAAAATTATGAGAAACCATGTTAACTTAACAAAGTCAAGGAACTACTTTTTCATTTAATTGTATCTTTATTTCCTTCTTTTATTATTATTTTAAATTATTCTAATTATTCTTATTCATATTCATATTATTATTGTTGTTATTGTTGTTGTTTATTTATTTTGACTTTATTAATTCAAATGCAGCATGGATGACTGAATTCTGCCATATTTATTATTTCTACAATGTAACTCCAGAATGGGTCTTTTTTTTGTATATAAAATTTTACTGTTTTTATTTTTCTAGTGACTGATGTCCCGTCTTCGTGCAATGACCTGGAATGTCAGTTTGGTGCTGTGTGTCAGGACTTTGACGGGCGACTGGAGTGTGTCTGTGAGGTTCACTCATGCGAGACTGAAAACCCTCAGGAGATAGTGTGTGGGACAGACGGACAGAACTACGGCTCTGAGTGTCAGCTCCGCCTGTTTGGGTGCAGACTGCAGAAACACATTGCTGTCGCCTACAGAGGACCTTGCAGAGGTCAGCCAGTTTACTTATTTACTTTTTTATTTATTTACTTAGTTACTTTGTTTATTTTAATTATTTTCTTTTTTATTCATTTTATTTATTTATTTATTTAATATTTAATTGATTGATTTGATTTCATTTTGGTATTATTATTATTATTATATATTTTTAAAAATGTCTTTGGAATTATATAAATGATTCATAAGTTTAGGCTTGATTGATTTATTTATGATCTCAGCAATGTAACTTCAGATGGGTTTTACAACATAAAAGAAAAATTTGGAGGACACCATGTTTTTAACAAAATTTTAAATGATTTCAGCTTTGCCATCAACTGAGACTACGACACCAGTTCCTTCGACAACACGATCTCGCAAGACTACACGACACATAAAGGACAACGCCAGTCAGCTACCATCAGGTGACATCAAAACCAGCGGAACTGACCAACCTGACTCCGACAACGTCTGTGGTACGTTATTAGCATATCACTTAATTTTGTTTATTTTTAATTTAATTACGTTTTTAAAACTAACCTGACTCAGACAACATCTGTGGTACGTTTACTGTTATTTAACATATCTCTTAATTTTATTTATTTTTAATTTAATTACATTTTTAAAAATAACATAGAAGAAGTTTTAATAGCTGTTATATGTTTGTAATTTTAATAAATAAAAATAAATTATTAATATTAAATTCTGTTTCATTTCAATAAAATTTCAGATCTTTTAGAAACTTTCGATTTATTTTTAAAATATTGAAATTCATATTTTTAATAACACAAGTACAGAATGAAGACTAATTTTCCATAATGAAATGACAAATGTCGAAACCTTTTTAATTCTGAAATCCTATATTCAGTTGAAATTAGTTGCATTTGTTAATTTATCCAAATAGGATCTTTTATAATTTATTAAATCTTAAACAGTAGAATAAAATAACCTCTGTGGCCCACATTTTTAAAGTAGCATTTTTTAATGTATCAAAGACAAGTAGGTATATACATTGCTTTAATAAATGCACTGGTTAGAATGGGAAATGCCACTCATTTTTAAATGTTACATATGGTGTCATTTAATCTGTAAAGTTATAATTAAAATATATATATATATTGCTCATTTTATCAACTTTTAGAATGATTTGTTTGTTACTAATAATAAAGATTGTTTTTTTTCCAGAAGGTCTGAGTAAGATTGACGAGCTGTGTATAGATGACGACACTTGCTGTGCTAATAACAGTCAGTGTCACCTCGGACTGTGTCACTGCCTGCCCGGCTACGTCCCTTCACTGGACATGACTCACTGCATTGGTGAGTTCCAGACTCCCTAACTAGCAAGACTCACCTCCATCTTGTGACATAACATTTATACTCATCTATAGGCAAACATGTGAACTCTGGTAGAGTTAGGTGATCCCAGGCAACATATTTAAGTAAAGAAAACAAGATTCTGTTACAAAACATGTTAATGTAAAATCATCATTTAAAAGAATGAGGCAACCAAAGTTTTTGTCACTAAAGGTGATCTTTGTTGCATGTCAATAAAATAGTCATTTGTAGCAATGTAGAGATTACAGACATGTTTACTACAGGTAGTTCAGGAGTTAAAATTAAAGCAGACATTAATTATTCTTACACAGAATCTTTTAAAGAAATATTTCTAAACAAATTACTGTTTTACTGAATGTCTTTGTTTCAGAGGTAAAACGTGAACCAATACCAAAGCATCTGACCAACCCACCAAACCAGGATGCTTGTTCCACCAACCCTTGTCATCACCATGGCACCTGTGTCCTTGACGACTCCCTGGGATTCCGATGTTTCTGTCCTCTCGGCAGGGGAGGACCATTCTGTAAAAGAAGTGAGAACAAGAACCAGACATACTTATCATATATAAATTTTTAATTGTTTTTCTGTTCCAAATCATTCAAATTACACATATTATTAATTTTAAATGATGATGATGATGATGGTGGTGTTGATGGTCATAGTGATGTTAATGTGATTATTATGATGACAACAGCAACACTGTATCACCAACAGAAAATAATAACCATCATCATCTTCACCACCAACACAGCAATAACATAAACCACAACCAATATCAACAACACCACCACCACCAACAACATTATATGTAACAATGACAAAAACAAAATGATTCTTTTGTAGCATTATGATTCTATTATTTATTTATTTGTTTATAAATTTTTCTAAACACAGATATTGAGTTTGAACATCCTTCGTTCAGTGGAAAGTCGTATCTCAAAGTTCCGAAGATAAACAAGGCAAACAGAGACCTGAGTATAGAGATTGTCTTCCACACACTCAACAAAGATGGAATTCTGCTCTACAACTCTCAGAATGTTGATGGGTCAGGAGATTTCATTGCTCTCATTATCAAAAATGGCTATGTGGAATTCAGGTAAGAAAAGTGATTTTTTTCCCATCTTGGTGTTTTATTGTTATTAGAAGAAAAGAAAATATCCGCTTCAATCATTATGTTAATTAAATACTATTTATTGTATACACATTATGTTAATAAGAATAAAGCTGAAATAACAGCGCCAACAATAAGACAAGTGAAAGCAGAAATATAATAATAATATTAATATCATTAAAGTGAGGGAAAGAAAAAAAACAAAAATGAAAATAAATATTAAAAACAGTTATTAATAGCAACAGTAAAACATAACAATAATATCAGTAGAAAGAACAAAAAAAAACAAACAACAAAACAACAACAAACACCAGAAGCAAGTATCAAAAACAATGAAAGTAGCACAAAAATAGAGAATGGAAACTGAATAAAATATTTAACCCAGATTTAATGAGTGTTATTTGAGATTAAAGCAGTTACAGTAAGGTGTTTACATCGTGTGTTTAGGTATGATCTTGGAGGAGGAGAGGTGGTGATACGAAGCACTGTTCCAGTGGAACCGAAAAAACAGCATCGTGTGGTGGCTCGTCGCATACAGGAGAAAGGATTCCTCATCATGGACAATGAGGAGCCAGTGTCAGGAGCCGGTCTGCACTCTCACAACTCACTCAATCTCAGAGACCCTCTCTACGTGGGATATGTACCTGACGCTAGTGATGAGTATGTGTAAATCAGATAAAAATAACAGATTACAAATGAGATTCAAAAATAAATGTACAAATGTTACAGTGAATTAAAAACATGATTTAGCAGGAATTTGTCAATTTACTTACATCTTAATTTTGTTACAATTGTCTATTTTTTATAATTGAAAATTATTAATTATCAAGTATTTACAAAGTGGGACTCTCAAATATTATTTTTATTAATTTATTTAATAAACGAAGATGGCTATTGATGAATATTTATAGTTTAGTGTATAATAAATACACAAAATGTTATGAAACATATTTAAATTAATAACACTGTGTTTAATAGATAAAGAGAGCTCTGTAATAAGTATGCATAGGTTACAGCTGTTTAAGTACCAATGTTGAATATAATTATCACTAATCACATTTGTACTTTAAGAGATCTGAGGTATGTGCTAAGTTATACAAATATCAGTCTATCTATCTGTCTATTTGTCTATCTGTATCTGTCAGCCCATATATGTCTGTCTGAACTATTTCTCCCTCTTCCTCTCAATTCATTATTCCTTCCCTGAAGCACTGACACATATAAATACTATTTAGATCTGTGTTTTAAAACAGATTTGCTCTGAATGTTTCAGGCTGTATGAGAGGATTGGGGTGAACCTGGGCCTGGTTGGCTGTGTGAAGAGTGTGAAGGCAGGAAACAAGAATTACCAGAAAGAATACAACCTGCGATACCCAGACCACAACACTGACATCAGAGACGGAGCAGGAATTGGTCAGTTTACATAAACCTTGTTTGTACGATTATTAGCTAAACTACACTTACAGTTATTAATTGTTAAGCATTTAAAAAGGTGAAATCACAAACATTGGTCAGTTTACTAAAATAATTGTGATTTTTTTTTTATTACTATCCAAACTATAGTTAGAATTATTAATTATTAAGCATTTACAAAATGGATTCACAAACAGTGGTCAGTTACTTAAAAAATCATGACTTTTCTTTTAGTACTGCATGATTAATTATTATTTATACAAAATGGATTCACAAACAGTGGTCATCACAACTGCATGATTAATTATTATTTATACAAATGGGACTCACAAATAAATGTATGATTGTGAAAGTGAATAAAAATACATGAATGATAGAAATCTGTTAATAAATATTCTGTAGTGTAAAACAAATTATGACAATTAATTAATTATTAATTTAAATATAACTATTGTTGTTTTAGTACCAGAATTAATAGTAATAGTAGAATTCAGAGTGATAGCAATAGTAGCATAGTAGTAATATTAATAGTTTTAATAGTAGTAATAGTAATAGTTTGTAACATCATCATTTTGTAGTAGTAGTTGTAGTAATTGTAACAGTAGCAGTCGTGGTGCTGGTCATGGTAGAAGTATTTATTTTAACTTTATAATATTCATTATGTTTAACACTGACTGTAAAGTTTAGATATAAGAAGACACTTCTTGTTTCAGGTGAGTGTGGTAACAACCCATGTAAAACAATGCCGTGTGTCAACGATGGGACGTGCATCATGCAAGATGAAAATAACTTCCTCTGTCTCTGTTCCGAGGGATTTCAAGGTAAATTCCTTTCAGTGATGTGGGGAACAATTTTAAAACATGCTCCACTGATTGAGCTGGGGAGGGATGTTTAGGATTCCAGAAACCAATATATTTAAGAAAAAAGACAAAATATTATTTCATAAAAAGTTTGTAATAATATAACAACAACAACATCAGCAACAACAACAATAATAATTAGACATTTTTTTATTAAATATATACATTTGGGGAATTGTATGAACTGGTGTAGGCATATTTTATTTTATTGTGAGAAGGTAAAATTTCTAAATTAAAGAAATATAATTTATAAATAGAAAATAATCACTGTTGATTTATGCTTAAAATTAAACAAATAATAACTAACTTATTAATTATAAATTCAAAAGATTAAAATAGCATCTATAGTTAAAGAGACAAATATCTTGTAAAGTTTAAATATACTTTATTTGTGTTTAAAGGGATATACTTTGTGTTTAAAGGGATATACTTTGTTTCTGTTTAAAGGGATATACTTTATTTGTGTTTAAAGGGATATACTTTGTTTGCATTTAAAGGGATATACTTTGTGTTTAAAGGGATATACTTTATTTGTGTTTAAAGGGATATACTTTGTTTGTGTTTAAAGGGATGTACTTTATTTGTGTTTAAATGTATATACATTATTTAAAGGGATTTACTTTATTTGTATTTAAAAGGCTATACTTTATTTGTGTTTAAAGGTACATACTTTATTTGTATTTAAAGGGATATACTGTATTTGTGTTTAAAGGTATATACTTTATTTGTATTTAAAGGGATTTACTTTATTTGTGTTTAAAGGGATTTTGTGTTTAAAGGTATATACTGTATTTGTATTTAAAGGGATTTACTTTATTTGTGTTTAAAGGGATTTACTTTATTTGTGTTTAAAGGTATATACTGTATTTGTATTTAAAGGGATTTACTTTATTTGTGTTTAAAGGGATATACTGTATTTGTGTTTAAAGGGATTTTGTGTTTAAAGGTATATACTTTATTTGTATTTAAAGGGATTTACTTTATTTGTGTTTAAAGGGATTTACTTTATTTGTATTTAAAGGGATACACTTTGTTTAAAGGGATATACTTTATTTAAAGTGATACACTTTGTTTAAAGGGATTTACTTTATTTAAAGTGATATACTTTATTTGTATTTAAAGGGATATACTTTATTTAAAGGGATATACTTTATTTAAAGTGATATACTTTATTTAAAGGGATTTACTGTGAGGAGCTGAAAGACCCATGCTCCAGTCAGCCGTGTCAGTCTGGGGGTACATGTATCTCGGTGGAGTTCGACACTGGGTTCCAGTGCAAGTGTCCCGAGGGCAGGGATGGACTCCGGTGTGAGAAAGGTGAAGAAAATTTAAAGTTTAATTTATCCTTTATTGCTCTGTAGAAACCACACTCAATATTTCTCATTACTTAACTATTAATAATAATATAATCAAATAATCAACACATAATGATAATGTTTAATTAAAGTCTGTTTTGTTTAGACTGTTAATTTTTTGCAAACAGCATACTTAATATGTATTTACTAAAATAATAAATATTACCATAATCAGAAAACATTTTATAAACCCCATAATACCACACCATTGTGTTGAAATAAAAAAGGATGTAGGTCAGTATGTGTATGAACCTGTGATCCATTGCCTGTCAGATTCATTCTGCTATGGAGTTAAAATAATCACCTTCATGTTTCAAAATCAAAATTATTTAAAAATAGTGATAATAAAAATATTAAGCATCATTGTTTAATTATCAAATGCATTTATTTATTTCAGTTTGTACATGTCACAAGCTTTAGTGTGAGTTCAGCTGTGTTTTTATTGTAATTTCAGAGTCAATGAAGAAAATATTTGTGCCTCAGTTTGCTGGAGACTCGTACATTGAGCTTGAACTCAATGTTACCAGCAAACACAAACTCAGACTGGAGGTTTGGTTCCGAGCTACAAGACCTAATGGTTAGATTCAAGTGATATAGTTTACTTTTCAAATCTCCCAGTGTTACCTTCCCTTTGTTAAAAAATAAAGATAACATTTTACCCAAGAGATTTTCATTACAAATTATTTTATTTCAACTGAAATAGTTTTCAGTTTAAATTTAAAATTAATGCATGGAATAAAAATAATCAATTTGTACTTTCAGATTTCTTATTTTATTCCCCTGAGCAAGTTTGGTTTTATTTAGTATTAAAATGGACACTGAGCTTTTGTTGTCATTTTGAAAAGAAAAATATATTTACATACATTTTAAATTTATTTTTCTTTTATGTGATTTCCATTAATATCAAGTAAAGTGGATAAAAGTTTAAATTTTAATCATTATATATTTGAATATTAGATTTACTTATGTCTGTAGAAGAATGACTTTCAGGTGGTTTTATTTTCTTTGCCGTTCAGGTGTGATTCTGTTTGCTACTCAGTACAGTGATGGAAAGGGAGACTTCATTTCTCTGAATCTGGTGAAGAGAAAACTTGAGTTCAAGTTTTACCTCGGAAGTGGCACAACCAAGCTAGAGTGAGTGCTTTAATTGTTCATTATTTATTTTATGAATAAACATAATTTCTGTCACATTTTGTTTGTGAATAACACATAATAACATGTAATGTTTTATAAATAAAACAGATACTTGAAAAATTCTTGAATCTAATATTTTCACTTTACTGAGTGAATAACGAGTGAATTTTTTATTTTATTCAGCAAAATTAACATACTACAATGAGTTCACAGTTTAAAAAGTTTTAAAATGAGGTTTAGTATCCACAGATAAAAATAAAATAATGTTAAATGTTTTTTGTGAACAGAAGTAGAGGACATGTGCACCTAAAGAAATGGCATCGAGTGATAATAGAACAAAGTGGAAAGACTGGAAGACTTCAGATTGACCATCGGCCAGTAGTTACTGGACACTCTCAGGTGAGAACTTTATCAGTTTTAAATTTCTTTGACTTTTTGCTGGCAAGGATGTTTCTTTCCAAGACTGTGTAATTTCTTAGACAAGTAACTTCTTTCAAATGTTGTCATAAATTGTCAGCTTACTCTGTAGTTTGTGTCATTTAACCACTTTCTCAGTTTAAATCAATAGTACACATTTTGTGTGTGTGTGTGTATGTGTTCTGTGTTGGGTATGATGTAAGTATGTGGTGTGTACATTCTGAGTGTGTCGTGTGGTATTTGTGTGTATGTGTATGTGTGAGTGTTCTGTGTGTGTTGTGTGTGTGTAATATATATATATATATATATCTTATGCGTTTGTGTGGTATGTATGTGTGAATGTATTTTTTATGTGTGTATATGTGTATATTATTTTGTACACTGTTTTGACATTTCAGGTTTTAAATACTAGATTTTATCAGATCAGTTATTACAGATCTCTGTTTTTCAAAGCTAATTACGTGTTTCTTCTCTAGGGAAAGTCAGCTGCACTCAATCTTGGTAAAAAGCTTTACATTGGAGGATTCAAGAACAAGTCTGACATTCCAGCCAATGCTGGTATTCAGACTGGTTTCACTGGCTCCATCCAGCGGGTACGAGATAACATGCATCTTCTTATTGACCATATTCATTACCTGTTTATCTTGAAACTCTTTCTTAACCTTACAAGAAAATCACTTATACATTCTCTGTTAATCATTCTTAAGAATTAAATAAAAAGGCCTGGATACACCAAAATTTTGATATTTTCAGTTTATTTAGATACAGCTAGTCTCATCTCTGTTCAGGTTTCAATAAAAGTGATGTTTGTGTAATGATAAAACTCACTTGAGATGGCAGTATTAATTTATATGAATACAGCTGCAATTTTTATAGTTTCCAAGAGAATTTTTAAGAATAATACCATGAGAAATATTTCTTATTAAAAACATATTGCACAATAAATATAAATAACATTAAAACATACATTAAAATATTTGTCAGTTTATATTTATAAATATTATAAATTATAAAGGTGGTAAATAGATAGTTATGTTATAATGAAACACAAATGATGTATAGAACATATATTAGCAACACATTAAAATGTTTGTTCTGCGTACTGATACAAAACTGATGTTTGTTCTGCGTACTGATACAAAACTGATATTTTATGACAGCTGCTGATTAACGGGATGATTATCGACAGCTTGTTGAAGTCGTCGAAGCAGTTGAGAAACATAGAAGAGTACGACGGCCCCCATGCAACGTCAACCCCTGCATGAATGGCGGGATCTGCATACCACAGCTAAATGAAGCCAACTGTCAGTGCCCAGACGCCTTTGTGGGAGAGAGATGTGAAAAAAGTAACATTTCTCTTTTTCTTATTAGTGGGGGTTCATGGGATAAAATTAGACCAAGGTGTGACACAGTTAACTGGTATTTTTTTACATGTTTATTATATCTTGTACTTTCTGTTTATTTAAAATAAACAGATAATAATAATAATAATAATAATCACTACCACATCCACAACTACTACAGGTGTCACAACACAACATAATGAATTAATTAAATGATGCACATTTTTCCAAGTTGAGTATGACAAGAACAGCCATATTAATTTTACAGATTGGCTAAAATGCATTATCAACAATGGGAGGATGACTGATACAGTGGGTCATTTTGTTTATAAGTTCTAACAACATTTTTATTTTTAAACTTCAGGAGCAGAACATGTGAACATTGACCAGCCAGTGAAGTTTGATGGGACTACATATTTACATTTCCTAAACGAAATCACTTCAGAGTAAGAATAATAATTATTTGTATCTTGTAATATATATTGTTTTTCTGTGATTTTTGTGTGTGTGTTTATGTGTGTGTTTGTTTGTGTGTGTGTGTGTGTGTGTGTGTGTGTGTGTGTGTGTGTGTGTGTGTGTGTGCACGCGTGCGCATGCCTGTGTATGGTGTGTGTGGTGTGTGCATGTGCACTCATGAATAAGAGCAAGAAAATGTGTGTTTAAAATATTTTCCATCTAACTGATTTTGTTAAAGGTTATCACAAAACCTAACTGATAAATAAAATTAATAATGATACACACACAAATACATAAACATATGCATATACATGTATATTGTATGCATGTTTGTATATATATATATACTTTTGTGTGTGTGTGTGTGTGTGTGTGTGTGTGTGTGTGTGTGTGTGTGTGTTTTACGTAATATAATTACTGCATTGGTTGTTATTATAATAAGAAGTAATGTTAGAATGGTCATACTGTATTTATTATTATTTTTTGTACACATTATAATCTATTACAGACAAGAAGCTCAGAGGACCAACAACATACAAATCAGGTTTAGGACAAAGAACAAAAATGGACTCCTTGCTTTCCAGAACAGAGGGCAGAGTGTAAAGGGAGATTACTTGGCTATAGCCGTAGTTGATGGCAGGGTGGAGTTCAGCTACAACCTGGGCAAGCAGTCGTCTGAAAATCTCTTCATAATCAGGTCAAGAGTCCAGGTTGACGACGACGAGTGGCACAAAGTCACAGCAAGAAGGTGAGTTGTTTTATTTACAGTCAACAGGTAAAAATGCAGGTAAATTCCTGTTACCTGGACTAGAGGTTTATTTTGTAATCAGTACAAAGTTTGTACAGTTCTCTTTGTGTTATTTAATACATAGTAAAAAGCTGTACAGATCTTTGTGTGAGGTATCAGGGGCAATGGGCTCAGTTCTTTCTAATGTCATTTTTGGCCTGTTATCCAGTTCTGCCATGTGCTCCAAGATGTGCTTCAGTAGTCATGGTCTGCCTGTGTGTGTGTGTGTGTGTGTGTGTGTGTGTGTGTGTGTGTGTGTGTGTGTACTTTTTTCAGTAGTTGCTCCATTTCAGTGGTTTATTTATTTATATTATTATATTTATTAGTAGTAGTATATTTTTTTATTTTATATTCTGTGTTTATTTACCTATTTAGTAATTAGTATTATTATTATTGTAGTAATGGTAGTAGCTGTTGTTATTATGTACTGATTGACTGATTGATTATTCTTCTTACAATTATTTTATTATTTTTTGTTATTATGCTAGTTACTGATGATTCAGATGCTGACAAATGTGTATTATTGTTTTTAAGCAGTGTGAAAAAACAAAACAAAACAGTACTATGATAAAAGAAATATTTTATTTGTTTGAAATTACAGGGAGTTGAGTGATGGAATTCTACAAGTTGATGACGAGGTTCCAGTGATGTCATCATCTGCAGCCGGGGCTTCGCAGCTAGACACAGATGGACAGTTGTGGATAGGTAAAAAACGTTTAATATTTCTAAATGTCTGTGTGAGACTGTTACTTTATATCTGTTATTATTTTAAAATATCACACTGACTAAATCTAATAATCCAAGTAGAGTTATCCTGTAAAATTTAAATTTATTTCTTAATTTATCTTATTTGCTATTTTTCATTTTTCATTTTTCATTCTGAATTATACTTATATTGCAGTATTTAAATGATTATAACTAAAAAAAACATGAAAATTCTCAAGATATTATATTTTTAAATAACATATTATTTTAATATTAATTTGAATTACTCCCACAGTAAAATGTTGTCTAAATTAATCCTACCCCAGAATGTTGTAAACAAAGAATCCACTCCTTCTAACTGACATAAACTAAAGTAATTACATTGGTTACTTTAAAAAAATATATATTTTTTTATTTTTCTATCTTTTTATTATTATTTTCATTTAATATAAATTTTAAATTTGTTTTCTAAATTGAAGCAAAAAGAAAGTTTCCATTCTCATGACTTTCTTAATTAAAAAAGGTTAAATTGTAAAAATTCTAAAATATTATTACATTGTTATTTTATTTCTTTTTAATACAAATTTTAAATAATTTTACATTGCAGGTGGAAGGAATAACTTGCCCTTGGACTTGCCAAGTGCCTATTACATAGGTTTTACAGGATGTATCGACGAGATAAAAGTGAACAGGCGCAAACTGCATCTCGTCAAAATGAGGATTGGACACTCGCGTACAGTTGCATTCTGCTCATAACACACTAGAGTAGAAACCAGTCATTATGGGACATCATTTATGACATTCATTTGATGCAAACAAAACAGAATGCAAGTGATGGATTTTGTAAAAACATTTCTGTTGTTAAAGCTTCGAGAATTCATTGGATTGATGTTTCTATTTTTGTTTTTATATATAAATACTTTTTTTAAAGTTTGAGAAGGCGATGAATTTATGGGAATTATTTAAAAAAAAAAAAAAAAGTTTTAATTTTTAAAGGTTTGACAGTGCATTGGATTTGTATAATGTATTTTACTAAGTCAGTGGATTCATGGGTCTGGATTTTTAAAAACTGATTTTTTTATATACATAGCTTGGTGAATGCAATGGATTTTTAAGAACACAATTTGATGGATATATTTTATTTTTATTTGTATGTATTGAAGCCAGTTTTGAACTAAAAGCTAGAATGGCCATATTTGTTGTGTCTTTCAAGATGTCTGCCAAGTGAAATATTCATTTCCTGCCACTTGGATCTAAAAAGTAGTTGAAAATAATATTTTTTACTATTATTATTATTATTATTACTATTATTATAAATTTTGTCAAAGTGAACAAGCAGTTAAACATTCACTGATAATAAAAATAAAGGTGTAAGATTATTTAATTTGAAGGTTTATTCTTTTTTATTATTATTATTATTATTATTATTATTATTATTAGTTTAAATGGTTTTTATAAGAATCAGAGGTTGAATATTTTATTTTGAGTTAAATAAAATTAACATATCAGTGAAACAAATCTGGAAATCTTGGCATAATAAGCTCCACAAGTTCTACAAACATTCCAAAGAATTCCAAGAATTCTCTAACTTTTTCCTGTAAATTGACCAACTTTGTAGACATTCCAAGAAGCAAGAGGAGAACATTTCTGAGAATGGAACAAATGAAAAGTTTTCTTTGATGTTTTTGTTAGGAACGAGAACAAGTGAAGTCTGTGAAATAACATTCTGTTGAACTGTTTTACATCTAAAAAACACAGGAGATGAAGATTTGACTGTAAACTGTATTATGTTACTCTGTGTTCAGCATTATCTATTTTAAATATCTTATAGCTACAAATGTGTCTTTTAATTTTAATGTTTGTAGCAGTAATAATTTTAGAAGTGATTTAATGGAAATTAAATAATGTATCATAAAATCAGATTATCAATGTATATATAAATAATAATTATTGCAAGAATATAAAAAATATATACTTGTACACACACACACATATGTATGAATTTTTTGTTGCATTGTGAAAGAATAAAAATTAAAAAAAGATTAAAAATAAAGAAGAAATTAATAATGGAAATTGAAAATAAATAAGGTTGTTATTCTAAAAGTTACTGAATTATTGTTGAATTAAAGACTTCAACTAAATTTAAAAGAAAAAAATTAAATATTTTTATATTAAAACAAGGATTGCTAATTGTGAATTAAACAGCTAGGTCAGATATAATTATTGTCCAAGATTGTTTATATAATCCACATAAACTCTAGAGGTTGACTAAATTAATCTATTTTTATGTATTAATAAAATATAAAGGAAAACATTGAATTTATTTAAATTACTGTAATAAAATCATCTGTAATGAGTAATATGTAAATACTGTGTATGTGTAATTATTGAATAAAGTGTGTAAAAATTATGAATACGCATAATGGTGCACCTTAGTGGTGGAAATGACATGTACAGAAAATGATTAATGAGTATTTTTTCAGTTCAGTGACATAGCTATGACAGTTAGTCTAGTGTTCTGAATGTATCTTATCTGATTTCAAAAGATTTTCTTTTAACCTCAGAATTTTCAAAATATCTAAAAATCAAACAAAAACAGCATTTAATTACAAAACTCTTAGGGATAATAAACATTTGATACCTCAAAAAGACAAAATAAAAGTCATCATTTTGTCCTCTAATCTGTTAAAAAGTCAAAACTTTTTAAATATTCCATAATTACAAACTGCCTTGTTGACCAATTGGCTGCAAGTTAACAAAATGAAGTGTTATTTCAGTTGCCATGACACTGTGATCCAAACTTGTGATTTGATTGGTTCAGACATTTAGTATTTATTGTTGATTGCAAGTTTGTAATTATAATTTGTACATTGTGTATTATAAACATCATTTTACATGTATAGTATATTGATATGTCCACAAGATACAAACAAGCATGTAGTTGACATGTGTTTCCTATGTTTGAGCCCTGTATGCTTATAGTAGACGTATCTTGGTCAGCTGAAACATTATACTGATAATTACTGCTGAATATTAATTCAACTTTTATATAAACTGTAATATTATTACCCTTCATATTTTCTTAACTATCAGTTTTTGGCCATGTTAAAACAGAATTCTCATTAAATTACAAAGTTTGAGATTACAAATGTTTCAAGAGTAAATTGCTTCCCCTTTTACTAGTAATGATATCAAATTTGATTTTGGCTTTTAGCAATGAAAACTAATTTTTTTAATCTAATTTAAAATTCAAATTCTTAAACAAAGAAGTTTTGGCTTTAGAAAATTTTATAAAAAATATTCTCACTAATAACTGATAAAAATAAAAATATATAAATAAATAAAATTGATAAAAGAACAACAATAAAGTAATATTGTCATTAAAATGTCTTGAGGAATAATTAAAAGGTTTATTCTATTATTATTTTTATATAATTATTGAATATTTAGTAATATTTAACATAGTTGTTTATATAATGAACATATACACTGTATTATTCTAAAATATATAAATAATTGTAGGTAAATGAAAATTAAATCATGTATTATGCTGACCAGTCATAACTCTATATGTAATATCAGTTGTTATGTAATAGAGGGCTGTAAACATACAATGGATATTGTACACGCTACATAGAAAATATTACCCAGAATTTAGTGCTTGTGTTTTAACTATAGTTGACCTGATTGTTCTTTTTTAACCAATATTATTTTTTAAAATGCAGTATGTATTTTATATTATCTGTATAATTTTAGTGTGATATTAAAACTTCTGATACTTTCAGTTGTTTCACTTCCCTGCATTATTGTTTTCATGAAGAATTTCTGTATAATCATGATCAAGTGAATAAATGTGAATCAGTTGTGTTTGATATTTCATTACATAAGTCATTGAAGATATTTAACAGAAATGTTCACATATATATAAAATTAATGAGAGTAATTTAATATGTCTTTTCCCCATCAGGCAAGGATATAAATTTTAAAATGAAAATATTACAAAAAAGACACTCCTGAAGATTTACAGAGATAAAACACAATTAGTGTTCTTAATAGTGCTGTACTTTAAAAACCTAAATTTTTCTTTAAATTATTAATTAAAAATTGAATTAAGTTCTCTAAATATAGAAGTGAATTAAAAAATTTCTTAGCAAAAAGATAAAAACAATCTAGTACTGAAGATAGTATTGCTGCAGATTTATTACATAGGTATTTTTAAAAAAAAATAATTTCAAGGTTGATAAAAAAAAAGATTTTAATCAGAATGTTAGTTTAGACATCAAATACTCATATGGTATCAGAGAAGATTAAAATGTTTTGATATTTTAAATTTATTTTAATCACATTATATTGTAATTAAAAAAATTAAGAACTAGTCTAATAAAGTATTAAAGTATTTAAGAAAGATAGAATAAACCAAACCACTGTTCTTACCTCTCACAAAGAAAACCATGATTAATCAGCTGTTTACATTCAGATTTACCTGACCTCCATACACCTGCATTTTTACCTGATAAGGTTGTGAATTTATATAAATATATATATATATATATTGTTATATGTACATTTGTCTGTAGTCTTTGTTCTTCACACTTAAATAAAATAATATTAATAAGTTGTTTGTTCACATTTTTATTTTCATATTACAGCATACAATAACCAAATTACTTTTATTAACAATGAGATTATTGTGAAAACAAATTTATTTTACTGAAGGGTATCAGGTCCTGTGATGTTTCAAAAAATATTCTAATAACAGAAAAATCAAGATATTTCAAGAACCAAAAAAAGGAAAAAAAAAAAAAACATTCATAAAAATAAAAGGTTAATTATACAACTTTAAAAAAAAAAAGAATTGTTTGGAAGCTATATGGATACATGTATTAACACAGAAAAAAAAAAACACTGCACATTCTAATTTTTTAATTTTCATATATGTAAAATATATTTTAGTGAAAGAATGGGAAAGAAAAACTTTTTGGGGTTGATCATATAGAAAAGAAAAAAAATATGATGAATACATTTTGTAGATATATATGAAAAAAATGGGTACCTAAAAGAACAAAATTAGCATATGGAAGTCTGAAAAAAAATATTTTCTGAATATAGATTTTGCAATGAATTTCTTTGTGCACTTTTGTCCCATATTAATAATATAATAATTATATAATACAAATGGCAGACAATAACAGGAAAATAGAACATGGATTTCAGCTACTGTATGAAACAATGTTAGTTGACTAAGGATTAGATTAATGAGAATGGACTTTCCAAATACCAGTATTTTATTTTCAATACACATAAAAAATATTTATTTGAAAAAGCAGACAATAAAAAGATGTATTATTTCTAAAATAATCATAAAAGTTTCAATAATGCATGAAAATGATGATCTGATCATAAACGAAATTTAGATGGATATAATGTTCAAAAATGAACAGTGACAGAAAAGTGTAATTTAATAATGTGTATAAGAAGTCAACAACATGATAACATGAACACTTATTTTTCCAAATATTCATATTTTCATCAACATGATAGAGAACACTTGTTTAAATCTTATTTTCCAAATATTGAGATTTTCATCAACATGCGCAAAAGTGATTTTCCAAATGTTGATATTTTTGTCAACATGATTAAGAACACTTGTTACAAATCTTATTGATATTTTCATCAACACTTATTTCAAAACATTGATGTTATCGTCAACAAGCTCAAACAGAACATGCAGGTTGTTAGTCCTCTCACAGATTTGTTTGGCTGTTTCTCCAAGCTGTGTTTTGATACTCGTGTCCACTGAGCGGTTCATTAACAGTAGCTCCAGAATCTCGCGACTGTCTCTCTCCGAGGCTGCCAGGTGCAGGGGGGTCAACCCCCCTTGAGTCCTTGAGTTGATGTCTGCCCCGCTGCTGATGAGCACTGAGGCTGCTGAGGCTGAGTTCCAGCGACTCGCGCTGTGCAGTGGATACCAGCCATCTATTGTGCGGGCGTTGACGTCTGCACCATTCATCAACAGAAACTTGCATTTTTGAAAGAAGAAAATAATAAAATTAAGTTTAATTCACAGTGTTAAAGTTTTCTTTTTTTAAATATATTTAATTAACTACTATAAAAAAATATAGAATCTTTTATGCAAATTTTATGTGCGAGTATTAAAATGTTCCTATTAATGTTACAAATACTTGAATTTAAACAAACAAGTGTTTTTATCTCACATCATAATAATAAACCAGTTAAACTATTTTTATTTATATAACCTATTAGTATTATCATCCATAAAAGAGATCAAAAGAAGCAGATTTAATGACATTAAAATTACCATTAATTCTAATAATTTATAAACCAATTAAATCCTTGGTTCATGACAATAAACACCTAGGCTACAATCCAAAAAACCCACAAACAGTTGGAGATTAAATAACAATTTACTTTTTATTTTTAGTTGTAAAGTTAATATCTGCTGTATAGCATATAGGTATAATACAAGCATCAATGTGAAAACCTCTGTTATCAAGTGAAAATAAAACCAGAAAACTGTCTAAATATTTTGATCCCATGCTTCTGCACAGAGTTCATTTTCATGTTATCACAAGTGCTAAAAAGTTTTAAAATTCTGATCACATATTATTAAACACGTCTCAAAGTGCACATTTAACTGTTTTTATTCTGCTGGTATTCTAGTATTCTTGTATATTAACAACATTAGCATTATCATTAACACATAATTTATAAAGAAAAAAAATCAGTATTATTTTATTTTTATTTTATGCGTGTGTAAAATGGTGTTAAAATTAAAACTACCTCGACCATGTCAGCGTGGTCGTTGTACGAGGCTCGGTGTAGAGGTGTGTACTGGTCATTGTCTCTCGAGTTGACCAGGCCAGGTTGCTGTGCTAACAGAGACTGGACAATGTTCATGTAATTCTTTTCTGCAGCTGTTAGTATTCGTTTGGCTGGATCGCCTGGTTGAAAAAATTATACACATATATATATTTGTTTTTAAAATAATCAAATACTGTATAGATACATGAGTGCAAATAAATTGTATTATTATTATTAATATTATTATTTATTTATTTATTTATTCAACAATTACCTTCAAACTCTTGCTGTGTGAATTCATCTACATCATCGTCATCGTCCTCCCAGTAGCTGTTGAACTTATTTGGTTCTCCTCTCTTAGCCTGAAGAATCTGCAAAGATAGCAAATATTATTATCATTTTACTTCAGCCATTTTGAAAATAAACCTTAAATTATTTATCTTAATAATTCCCTTGTTAATAATAACAAAACGAACAGATTAAGTGATTAACATGACCTACTATTACTATTACTAATATTTATTATAATACTTTAATAGTAAATAATATTAGTTTTGGTGCTACCAATCTAGATATTAATATTATCAACTTTAACATCGCTAAAATAAATTATACAACTGTACTATTAATTTATAAATTATAATTATTACAAATTAGAAGTTTCAAAACTGTAAGTTAGATTTTACTTCTGCTTCTAGTTCTAGTCTAGTATGAACTGATTGACTTCAGCCTACCTGTGCAAATAATTCGGCATTGACATTATTTTGTTCTCTTTCAGGGTAACCATCACTTTGATCGTCCAGTTCTGCCATCAAGTAAATACGAATTAATGATGTGTATAAAAGAGACAAAAACAAAAAATACTGCGGTTTAGCGCATTTACTTGCGTCTTTAATCAGTTGGAAATGTTCTCTGTTTACCGCGGATACACTCTTTTGGTTTGAAGTTAAAAATATTAAAACTTCCGCTTTCGTTTTGGACAGGTGCGTGCAGCATTTATTCCCAGTAAACAACTTCTTTCAAAAGATTTTTATTAAACATGTACATTCGAAATTTAAACCAGGTATTTAGAACGTTACCGACATAACATGTGTGTCCATATTTAACATGTTTTGTACTTTTGCCGAGTTGTTTTGATTGTTGTTTGTTGAACAACGAGATCAATCTTCAAAAAATTGAAAAGTCAAGCCGTATTTAAGTAATTTGTTTTATTTTTTAGGAACAAAATGGCAGTATTTTCAGAATGCCAGTTAATTAATTTCTCAAACATACTGTTGATATTCATATTCCGCATACACAAATGAAGAGAACGCACAGAATATGGTTTGTATTCATAACCAAAAAAACCCAACAAATTTGGTATTTCATAGAATACATTTTATTTTTTGTTTTTTGTTTTTTGTTGGGGGGCTAATGATCAAGATCTACTGTACTGAGAATTGTTATAATTGTATTACAAATTGTAATAATTAAGGTACATACATACATACTGTATGTAATTATATTAAATGTAGGAACATTTAAAAACCTAACTATGACAATAATAAATAAATTAATAAATGCCTCAAAAAATTATTACAGTAGAACTTAAAACATGATTTTGAATGAATGTTTCAGCATGGTGTCAGACTTTTTCTACCCAAACATGGGCGGTGTGGAGAGTCACATTTATCAACTGTCGCAGTGTCTGCTGGAGCGTGGCTACAAGGTGATTGTCGTGACACATTACTACAACAACAGACATGGAGTCAGGTACCTGTCCAGCGGCTTAAAAGTGAGTTCACAGTTTAATATATAACACTTTTAAAAGAAAACAACAATCCAAAATTTTATACATTTGATAATCTGGGATGAATAATTTTTGTTTCTGCATTTGTGTGTGTGTGTGTGTGTGTGTGTGTGTGTGTGTGCATTTATGTGTTTTTGTATTTCTTAACTCTTATGGTTTGCTCTGTGTTCATTTATTAATAATAATACTGTATTTTCTTATTGACAATGTATTATAATCTGAATAAAATAAGTAGATTAAAAAATTGGTTTTAAAAATCAAATTTTGTATTTTTTAACCAAATTGTTGTGTTTCTAAAAACTAAAATTAAACAGTAAATCAGATTCTCTTTGTTTAAAATATACTTCCAGGTATACTATCTACCTTTTCCACCATTTTACAATCAGTGTGTGTTACCAACCATTTTCACAACATTCCCTCTGCTACGCAACATTTTCATTAGAGAGAGAATCACTATAGTTCATGGACACTCAGTTTGTATATTCTCACATGAAGTTGTAGTTTTTAAAATAGTTTTATTTATAAACAGATATTTTAAATGTAACTATAAATATTTCAACATATTTCTCTTTTCAGTATTTCACTAATATTTAAAGAATGTTTGTAATTAGCTTAGCTATTTGGTCTTACCCAGTCTTATCTTCAGTTTCAGATATATGTCATACCTAAATATTGTTACATCTGACTTAATGTGGTCACCCATGATTTAATATAATTACACAATATTATCATTAATTTAGATTCTTAAAGCTTTTTCTTTCACCTAAATTTCTAATCAGGTCTTAAATTTGGATGTGTATATATATATATATATATATATATATATATATGGATAAATATATTTTAATGTGGAATATAGTTTATAAACATTGTTAGAAACAAATCTTAATTTAAAAATATACCTCAAAATTTGCAATTTACATTAGTTTCAAGAGAAAACATATGAATAAGAAAAAAAAAAAATCTACAGATCAGTTAATCTCAGGAAACTAATGATGAGTATTAATTATTATTTGAAAAATGTATTTGTTCTTACAGGCTTTTTCAACACTTGCTCATGAAGCCATGTTCCATGCAAGAACAATGGGAATCAAAACTGTGTTCACTGATCATTCACTGTTTGGCTTTGCAGACGCCAGTTCAATCATTACAAACAAAGTGCTCAAATTTTCATTAGCCGATTGTAATCATGCCATCTGTGTTTCACATACAAGGTTTGTAGTTACTGTTCTTGCAGACAAATAAGATGTTAAATGAAAATATTTGAAAAAACTAATAAGAAGAATAACCCATAAATATTCACCCACACCAGTTGATGTGTTGGATTATGAATTTTATATGCAGAACTTACACTTTCAGAGAAAGCAAATACATTCATTCACTGTAATTTATATAAATGTGTATGTGTGCTTTTATGATTTTCTTTTCTCTGATCTGTTATCCATTTAGTCTCTTTGTGAATAAATATAGATATAGATATATATATAAAACTGTAGTTGTTTTTCACTGTAGAGATAACTACTTAATAGATTATGGAATCTCACATTTTTAGTATTATTAAAAAAAATATTTTGCTCACCATCTTTAAATGTTTCAAGCACATATAATTAATTGAAGATCAATATTAATTGAATTCTTAAAGGCTGTTTTATCTTCTCTTATAATAAAAATCTATTTTTAGTAAGGAAAACACAGTTTTGCGAGGGCGAATCAAACCTGAAGCTGTTTCAGTGATTCCCAATGCTGTTGATTCTACCATGTTTATACCAGACCCTTCAAAGAGAAAACCAAATCAAAGTAAGTCTTGTTTTATATCTTCACGAAGGTACGAAGAGGTGAACGAATCAGCTTTTTCTTTTTATATATTAAACAATGTATAGCATTAACAACACTCTTTAAGTGGCCTTGTTTTATTAATGTTATATTTGAAGATCAGCTAAGGTTAGCCTACTAATAAAATAACACATTTACCTGAAAGTAAAACTATATATCACTATCTATTTATCTAACTTTATATCTGTATCTATATCTATCTATCTATCTATCTGTCTGTCTATATAATTTATTTAGAAGTAATTGTTTTCTTAAAATAACCAGTCTGTTGTTATTTAACATGTGTGATAAGTAGATGTATTGTATTCCAGTAACTATAATAGTGGTGAGCAGACTGGTTTATAGAAAGGGGATGGACCTGCTGGCAGCCATTATACCAGAAATAACTTCCAGACACCCAGATGTCAACTTTATTATAGGTATATAGAAAATTAGAAAATATACTTTATAATACTGTTAACTGATCAATATATTTCTGATATAAGTTTATTTATAATGTGAATCGTTTTGTATTTATTATTAGTTTTGGGTTTTGCAGTTATAATTGTACTTGTAGCATATGAATAGATAAGAAAACAAAATCAGTTTATTAAATATTTGAAATTATTAAAAAAAAGAGGTTTCCCACAAGTTGTGATTGATGATCTCTGCCAATAAGAAGATTAATTTAAAACAAGTTTTTTTTTTTTTAAAGAAAAGGATTTTAAGATATTGTTTTCTGACATCTAAGTGAAAGAATGATGATATAGTTATGCTCAGTTTGCCACTAATTTTTCATTAATGTTCTGATATTACAGGAGGTGATGGGCCAAAAAGGATTATACTAGAAGAAGTCAGAGAGCAGTATCAACTTCTAGACAAAGTCCAGTTACTTGGTTCTCTGAAACATGATCAAGTTAGAGATGTGAGTTAATTTTAATGTGTAAATGTATTATTTTTTTATTTATTTAAAAAAACAAACAAATATGTCTCTTAGAGTTCAGAGCCTTCCACGGAGATCAGATGGTTCAAAAGTGCCTCTTTATCTGCTGTTTGATTTTTGTTTCATTCCAGCCATCAAAGTTGATGCATTAAAGTCTGTTTATAGCAGAATTTCTGAAAACCAATGACTCCAAACTTGTTAGAACATATGGTCATAGCACAGACATATATCTGTGTTTCAGTCAACCTGCCTCACAACCCTTAGAGTCAAGTCTGTTTTTGATGGCCATTCATCACTAGTCTAGTGATGACATCAGTCACATTTGGTACATCATGCTGCTTATTGATAACGAAAGCTCACATTTTATGAAGAAAATATTAACAAACAAACAAGTAAATTGTGGTAGTAAGACTATTAATATTAAAATGGATGCTGTTTCTACATTTATTTCTAAACTGATACATACATCTCTGATAATTTACCCAACTATTATATATTTGTAAGTTTATTTAGATACAACATTTTTACCATTTTTGGTTTTATTCTTGTAGGTTTTAGTTCAAGGTGACATTTTACTGAATACCTCACTGACAGAAGCTTTCTGTATTGCTATTGTTGAAGCAGCCTGCTGTGGGTAAGTTGCCATTCAAAAAAAAAAAAAATGAAATAAATGTTTTATTAAAATGTAGAATTAAATATGGGCCAATTCAATGTGAGGGTATGAACACTAAAACAGTCACTGATTTTAGTTAAAATTTAAATAGTGGGATATTCTCTGTTTGTCTTAGATGTTCAGATGCAATACTAAGTGACAGCAATTACATTTTGTTTGTTTCTAGACTGCAGGTTGTTAGTACCAGAGTTGGAGGTGTTGCAGAGGTTTTACCACCAAATTTAATATACTTAGCAGAACCCAGTGTCAAAGGTCAGTAGTAGTAGAAATAATATTTATGTGGAATGTGTTTTTGGATGTTTGTGGTTTCTGTAAGTTCTTATTGTCATTGACCTTGTATTCGCCATCTCTCTCTCTGCATAAATACATATATATATATATATATATATCTTTCTTACAGCTTTGCTGGTTGAACTGGAGAGAGCAATTGCAGATCATAGGAGTGGAAATGTAGTTGATCCTTACGAGGCTCACAAAATGATAGCTAGTTTGTACAGCTGGCGAAATGTGGCAGTGAGAACAGAGAAAGTTTACAACTCAGTTTTTCTTGAACCGGAAAGAGATCTTGCAGAGAGGTTACAGAGGTCAAATCTTACATTATTTATTGATCTGAGATAGATTTAGTGTACAGCCAAATTATACAACTTGTTCTGAAATTGTGCATTAAGAATTTGCATTTCTGTATAAAATATAATATACATTTATTTAGAATGTTACAATGACATATTTATATATATATATATTGAAAACATAAATTATTTTGTTAATTTATTATAAAATTAACTTTAATACATCTTTTATTAAGAATCTAAGATTATATTTTGCTCGTAAGCTAAAAAAAAGAAAATGTATTAAATTTCTGGTCTGTTTGAAATTTTTCAATTAGCATGAATTCTTGCACCATCACTGAGATTTCCTCAGCAATCTTTTTTACTGTGAGATAATTTTATAGAAATTATTATATTTAAATTTATGTATTGCAGGTATTACAGTTGTGGCCCAGTAGCAGGGAAACTCTTTGTAATAGTAACAGTTTTCAATCTATTTATTTTCACCATGCTGCAGTGGTTAATGCCTGAAGAGGTAATATATTAAAATACAACCCTGACATATATTTAAAAGTGTTTTAAATACAATGTTTTGGATAAAAAATAAAAAATAAATAAATACATATTTTTCAAAACCTATAAATATATGTGTGTGTATATATTTTTTATTTTTTTATAGTTTTGGTATACTGATTATCTCAAAAACGAAAACTTCCAGTTTGAATATTGATAACAATTTAAAAATTTCAAATTTGTATGTATTTATAAACACTTAAACTCTTTTTCTTTCTCTCTTGGCAGAAAATAGAATCAGCTCCTGACTTTCCATTAGAGAGTGTCAGAGATACAAGAAACGCAACAAATGTTAAAAAGGTCTGACATACCGTAAACTGAAATAAAATTGCAGTGCACTTAAATATCAGAGAGATGAATTCTAACAATTATTATTTTGCAGTGTATTGTGATAAATATGGAATCTACTACTTTAATGAAAAAGATATAAAAACATGGAATTAATGCAAAACTGGAGATAAGGAACTGCATTCTACAGTCAGAGCTCTACTAATGATGGAGAATGCTGATAATTTTTATCCAAATTATGTTTGACACTAAACAGTGTGAAGAAGAATTTCACTGATATATTTTAACAGTTTTAGTCATGAATATCAAATTTACAAACAGTGGTTTCTGTCAGATCACATGGTAACTATTTAGGTTTCCTGTTTGGATCAAATATGAACATTTTAATTATAAAACTGATTACTTGTAATCACACACAGAAATTATCTGCAAACTGAGTTCCTGCTATGTTAATGTTTCAGGTAACCAGTGAAAAGTAATATATTTTTAAATAAACTTGAAAACTCAGGTTATTTGAATTCTTATTATTATAACAGGCTGTATTCAAACACATGATCAAACTCTATCACTCTCTCTAAATCAAAGTAAAATAACAGTTGTTTCTCAGTCAGTTGTCAAACATATTCCTTTTAGTTTTAGTGAGAGCCGGTAGTATGCAAATTCAAAACAAAACACAAGATGTAAATATAATTTTATTTTTATACAGAACTTAATGTAAAAGCACATTTCTCTCAGTTCTTTATGTAATGAGACAAGCTAGGGGAAGTCTTTTACATATATAAAATGCTGTCTGAAGTTTAACCTAAAGAACTAAGTTTCATTTTAACGTGGGTACTGGAGAAGGCGTCGCAGATCGGGAGGTAGATTTTGATGAAGTTCGGGAGGCAGATTGTGCTGCAAACTGTAGTCGTGTTTCTGTCTTGGAATTTGCTGGAGTCTGACTTTTTGACTTGCCAATTTCATGCTGTGATTTTTTAGAACTTTTACCCAAGAGCCAATATGTTGTCATATTTATCTTGTTCTGTAAGATAAATAACAAAAACTTTCCAAATAGTTTTTAAAATAATTTGTTTTAACCATTTGGACGCCAAACAAAAAATTCCCCAGTGAACCTGGGAAATCAGAAATGAATCAATGTACTATAAAACAGCTGATCTGTATGGCCTGTGCAGTAAGACTACTTTCTAATAATAGCTTTCTTTGGCTTTGCTATTGACAGTGGTGGTTGGATATAAATTGGGTTATGGTCTATACATACTTCTTGGCCATTCTGAAAAAGCAGGGCAGAATTTCTGAAGAATTAAGAGAAATAAATTAACCAGACAAAATAATGTTTACCAGCTAATCAATCGTTAATGTTGATTAAAAACTTACTAACACATATTCTTTATCTTTATGCTGTTCTGCTTTATTATTAATTAAACAGTTCTGGATTATGTTTGTATATAACAGTTATAATGAAATGAATAATGAAGTATTTGGATCTTACCTTGACTTCTTTGTCAGGGCGACGTTCCAAATGGAAACCACCAACTTTCGTCAAAATATCTGTAGTTACATTACTAAGTAGTACTCTTAATGCTAAAGGAAAAAGTAAAAAATTCAGAATGTTTTTTTTTTTTTTAAATGTCAATTTATAAAAGTAAAATTCTTTGATTCATTTCTTTTTTTATTCATTACTTCAGATGGTGGAAACGTGAAATTTTTTGGTGCATAATTACAACTGACTAGTTTTTTAGAAATCACTTAACTATTCTGTTCTGACAATATTTGAAGACACTGTACTATTTCAAAATATATAAGCACAACTTTTGATAAACTGATAACTGGATTATACACTCGTACGCTCCCACTTCTCTCTCTCTCTTATGGAGAGGTTTGGGGAAGCTGGTGTCAGCTATTAATTTTCCTGTTCCATTGTGGATATTCCAGTGAGGAAAACACAATATTCACCAATGTCACACAATAGTATAATTTTAAAAGAAACATGTTTTAATAAAAATTTGATTCATAGTTTAAGATAATTTTCAATTTTGTCTTCAATTCATAGATCATATTCTTATTTCTTCCTTTTAATTATTCCATAATATATCATGTGTATTTATCACACTGATATCACTGGTAACAGGACACCAAAACTTCAATTTTGTTTTTCATCAAAGAGAAAACAAATCAGCTTCTCCCTGGTTCTGCAATTTTAAGTTACATATAAATAGAAGTCAGAAATAAAGGGGTCATTCCGTGTCAAATTTTAGGCCAATCGGACCAGTGGTGTGGAAGATATGGCCTCCCAAATTTGGAGATTTTTGTCAAAAATGGGTGTGACCACCAACCTTTGAACCCTCATATCTCAGGAACTTCTGGGCCAATCTTCATAAAATTGGTATTGTTGAAAAGGCAATATGACAAGGATTGTTAAATTTTGGGTACACTGACCTTTTGACCTATGTTATGACCTTGAGATGACCTTTGTTGAAATTTAATCTCACATATGTTAACTAAAACATAAAAGTTTCCTGCATGTAATATTTTTTGTTTACCAATAATATAGATTTAAAAAATGCATGGATGATTGATACAATGCATTACAATGTACATTTTCTACACGTACATACTTCTCTGAAACCAAAAATTCATCTTTGGAGTTAAAACCCACTTGACATGTCTGAAGGATATGAAAAGATGCCAAATGGAAGGCCATGTTCTACATAATCAGGCTCAAAGGGTTAACAGGAAGTGATGCATCGGGCATGTCAGGAACTCCTTGAAATCCCCTGGTGAAATCCCCATTGAGCACATGGGAATTTGTGTGGTGAGTGACACTAGGGGGCACACATCTGTAACTGTGTATGCTTTTTTGAGTGTTATTATTCCAAACCTTCAGACTGAGTTTCCTCATGTGAAAAAGATTCATTATTTCACTGATGGCTGTCCTGGAACATATAAAATAAGAACAGTTTTGTTAACCTGTGACATCATGAAGAGAACTTTGGGTTGGAAGATGAATGGAACTTTTTTGCAACAAGCCATGGCAAAAGTGCCTGTGATGGAATTGGGGGGGGGGGAATGGTGAAAAGATTGATGACAAAGGCCAGTTTGCAGCATCCATACAGACCCAACCCTGACCAGTGAGGCTATCAGAGATTTCTGCACAGTGATCCACCAGAACTAGCATCTGTCCAGGATTTTGTTGATGATAGAAGCCAAGAAGCAAAACTATGTTTGTTGTCTGTATGACAATGAGGCATGGGTTGTGCTAGGTGAGATCATTTCAGAAGAGCATGGCGACTTCTTCATTCGTTTCACAGACCTAAGTTATTTCACTGGTCAAGCAAAGACACTTGATGGATTAGTGAAAGGGACATATTGTGTGTCATTGATAAACCTGCTATTGCATCTTCTCGACAGATATGCTCTCTGAGTAAAAAGGATGATGCTAGAATGCAAGATTATGGGGGAAGTGGGTTACTGAATGATTCTGTGACTGCTGAACTGGCGAGAAGGCAATGAGGTAAGCAGTTTGATATCATATGATCATACATGTAGGCCTACAATGACCAACTCGGTGATCAAGAGAGATGGTGATTCCAGAATTGATCATTCAGGTTTTAGTTAATCAGATGTTAATGGCAGATGTTATTTTCACTTGCATTTTTTAAATCTATATTGTGGCCATATCTCCCACACCACTGTCCTGATTGGCCTAAAATTTCAGATCTGGTGCAGTGGGATCCCAGTCAACAAGTATAAGAAGTTTCATAAAAACTGAGACGGTCTGGCTTAAATCTTTTTTGGGGGGGTGATTTGACACAGAATGACCAAAAGGCATATTAAACCTATGAGATTATACTCACATTTTGAATGTAATTGCAACCGTAAAGCTGTGTTGACGGTTTCTCCAAATATACAATATCTAGGAAGTTTCAGTCCAACAATACCAGCCAAAACGGGACCTGAAAAATTGTTCAGTTATAAATAGTGTAATAGCATGTTTCACAAAATGTTTAGTGAGAGAAATTATAATGCATTCTGTGGTTTTAAAAAATGATCAGTTTAACTAACCTGAACTGTCTTTTGGTTCATTCTTTCAAAGCAATTCATTATTTTTGCTGTGTGTCACACACACACACACACACAGAATTGTATGTATGTACAGTTCATTATTATAAATCCAGAAAATTAGACACGTCTTTATAACAGAACAGCTGGTAGGTGTGGCCTATCTGTGCTATGACCTTAAGTCATAATAGCAGCTATCTTTGGTACTGCTGTGGGCAATACTGACTGAGATAAATAAATACCACAAACCCAGAACAGAGAGTCCAAAGAGTTAAAGAAATCACTGTGTGTTTATGTTTTAATAAACAAGGATGTCATTGCCTTTGTGGTATATTTCTTTTTTTTTTCTTTTTTCTTATTGTTCTTACCAGAGTGGATACCAATTCTGAGCTGTATGAGCATATTTGGCATGTGTCTTACTTTAAAGTCAAGCATGGAAGCTAGCAGGTCTAGTGCTAGTGATGATACTACCGCTACATGATTATTTCCATTCGGTTCTGGCAGTCCACTGGCCACCATGCCTAAAAGACAGTGTAATCCATCAATTTGTTTTCTTTTGTACGAATCTTAATTTGGTTTTCAATGTGGCTGTCCCATTAGCTCAAACCCAATATTTTTGTACGCTGTTCAGTATAAATAAACTTTTAACACTTGTGCTATTTTTATAGACAATCAAGATTTATGAGAGAATCCTTTGAAATTTGAGAAATTTGTATAATGGCTATTAAGATGTCAGTAAAATATTTATGATTTAATGAAATAACGTTTTTCTTAATATGTGTATTTATTAGACATATATTAAGCCCAGTTGAGGAGTATACATACTCATAATGAAAACACAGAAGTTTTTCTATGATCATATTTCATACTTTGTGTTCAATATAAATGGTTAGTATTGTTTATCTAGTAAATATATAACATATTTTTCATAGTGACTTGCTGAAAGTTTGAGTATATTTTATACTTACACTGATCAGCAACAGTTGAGGCTCTAAATGCATCATATTTTTTTACAACTGTATCATATATCCTATACACACCATTAAGTAGTGTTATCACATGTTCAGGATTGCTGTCTTTCACCATGCTTGTAAAACCAGTAATATCACTGTAAAATAAAGACCGTAACAAGCAAATCAAGAAATTATCTTCAATGAAACATTTTATTGTGTTCATATTTTTTTTCTTTCTAGCTCTAGAAGCCATTCTGAAACAAAATAAAATTAAGATATTTTTGTAAGTAAAAAAGTATAATAAAAGGTATTTAATTTACCTGAATAATATTGAAACACTACTAAACTGTGTTGCTTCAATCATGCGACCACATTTCATTTCAGTGGCAATCTGAACTGGCAAACCATCCTGAAGAAACCTATCAACATTTTCTTTTGCCGACATCAACTGTTTTGACTTTTCAGCAGCTATATCTTCCACATTGCAAGAGTACTTTTCAAGCTGCAGATAAAATTTTGAGCTATTTAATTAGATGTATGTCACATACACATGCATGCATATGCATGTCTATCTTACATGCACAATATATGAGTTTGTTCTAAAGAGTTCTGAAAATCAAAAATTCTAAAAATATTAGTTGACTTACAATGTTTGCAATATTGTTCAAGGATCCACCCTTCACTGGTAACATTTCCTTGAGGCTGTGAAGCAGATTTTTAAATGTAGGCCGTTTTACTGGGTTTTCTGTCCATGCAGTACTTATTAGCTTTAAACAAATTAATTGGTTACAAAATATTAATTAAAAAAAAGAACACTAATGAACAATTCAAGGTAACACACACAATAAAATGTAGAACAGATTAATTTGAGTTTTTCTCTTAATCTGTACACCTTGAACAGTTTCATCTCACATTATATACAAAATAATTTGATAATTAATTATCTATGATTAGATGGGTATACTGTTTTGTTTGTATTTATGTGGTCATTAAAAATTCCACATTACTTTTTTTAATTAGCCAATTTAAAGTTTAATATGTTTTTTAAAAAAAGTTTTTTTAATTATAAAGAAGTAAGCAGAAGTTATTGGATATATTAATACCATTTTCAGATGTTTTCTTATTTTTCCATCACTAGGTAAACATGTCTGATCATAGGATGGTCGAAATGTGTTAGAAAAACCGAAATCAATACCTGCTTTAGACAAAGCCTAAAAGAAAAATAATAAAATTATTTTAGAAAAAATAAAACATAAGTTTTTAAATTCTTAAATAACATTTAGACAGCTGTTTAAATAAACTAAGAATGGATATATGGACATGTAATTAGAAAAAGAGCAGCTAAATATAATTGAATTTAAAACTGATGTTTTTACATGTAGAAAGAAGAATGTTTTATTTACATTTCACTGTGTTTTTTTTATTAGTGAAAATTGAGTGAGGAAAGCTATGATATTTATCAAGGTATTCTTAATAGATTATCTTTGTATGGAGGCAGACTACAAAGTTTTCATATGGAATAGGAAAGAACAATGACTACACAAAGTATTCCTGTTATATGTAAAAGTGGTGATTTTATTTCTTTTTCACTTACAGAGATAATTAAATTTATTCTACACTCTAATATCACTGATTAAAAATGTACATATGGTTGTATGCTTAAATGATCTAATCAAATACTTTATGCTATCAAATTGTCTTTTTTGTTTTGACTCGTGATTAATCATTTTGAAGCATGCAATAAAATAATATAAAATATCAGCACCATTTTACTTCTTTAAGACTGAAGTCATTATGTCACTGTGTATGTGGTAGAACAATAGCTGTATTTTTTTTTTTTCTTATAACAACAAATATATGAGCACATCAACCCACCCTGCATGCAATGCAGTTACAACTATAGAATTTTTAAACTACTCTTTTGTTGTTTGTTTTATTATTGATTAAGATTAACAAGCACAATATATATACATAAAACAAGTCTTAGAAATATTCTTACAATATATTTAGACTATTTCTGCATCCTTCTCTCCCTGTATGTACTCTTTAAATTGTCCTAAATGTAGTAACAAACAAATGCAGGGAAATGACAGACATAACAAACAGCACACACTTGGGTTGAAAACAACATGAAGTAAAATTTGATACAGTTAAATAAACAGAAATGTTTCACTGCTAACCTTTCTTGTAGCCTGATTTTCTTTAGCATTTTTGTCTTTCAACAGGTTTATTATTTCATCTGCACTAATTATTGTCATTTCTATAGAATATGGCTGATCTCGAGTCATTACTTCTAAAAATATTATTGCAAACCTGAAAGAAAATCCAGGAAAGCAACTCTAGTATTTAACTAATTACAAATATGCATCAAAACTGAAAGGCTGTGATTTTAATTATTTTTATTTTCTATAATTATGAACAGGTATATTTAACCTATGTTACAACTATAGTTAAAGTGCTGAACTTAAGTTACAGATATTTTTTAGGAAACCCTCTAGTCTATTCAGAATTTTGTCTTCAGTGATTTCGTAAAATGGAAAGTTAACAATATAAGTTTTTGAAATGTGATAACCAGTACTTCTGTTTTATGTGTTCAGTATCAATCTTAAATTACCATTGTTATTGTTTGGCACTATATTTTATGTGTACTTTTCCATCTTCAAGATAACATATAACAAATAACTTTGACTGATGCTTTGACTGAAAGATCTAACAGCAAAATGGGAATACTGAAGCATACTGATACAAAGGTTTCAGTATTGCATTTACATTTTATTCAATTTCTTATCTGATTGACAGGAACTAAGGTGT
This sequence comes from Chrysomallon squamiferum, assembly GCA_012295275.1. Lineage (NCBI taxonomy): Eukaryota > Metazoa > Mollusca > Gastropoda > Neomphalida > Peltospiridae > Chrysomallon > Chrysomallon squamiferum. The sequence continues at coordinate 7,968,466 of CM022674.1, forward strand.
AGAGTTAAGGTGTAAAATAGTATATGAAATATACGATTCTAGTAAATAAAATAAATATGAAACAAATCATCTATAAAATAATGCATACGAAAAGACATCTCCTTCTTTGGTGCCACTACCCACTTCATCCAGAGTCTCAGCTGTTCTTAACAATTCTGGTGCAGTCCAAAATAAAGAGCTGCCAACAACAATAGAACTAAGGTTTAATGTGCAGACACATTAGAATAAAAAATATACTGTTACATAAAAGTCAGAGAAAAATACATAAACATTTTAAACTATTATAAATGTTAGAAAGAATAAGATAAAAAGAATTAAAAATTAGAACAAAATAAACTAATTAAAGAGAAAATAAAAAAGACTTGTTTCATTTTGCTTCATATCTGAAAACTCAGTCATTACTTTAGATTACTTATTAAAATAAACATTATTAAACTGATGTCATATGATTATGTTGAAATACAATACTTAGTATACCTTTTTTTTATTTGTCTTCCTTCAGCTTCTTGTACCTTTGAATAAATGTGTCTCATAGTTGGACATCCAAAACCTGAAATTTGTTTTATGTATTTTGTTTATAATTATTTACATTATGTACAAATTGCCTAATATTACTGGAACTTGCCCATGAAAATCATATTATCCATCAACATTTCAAACCTCGATTTATTTTTCAAGATTTCTTTACTTCTCTAAAAATGAAGTCAAGCTTTTTAATACTGCTATTATATTAACTTATAAATGTTCGTAAATACATATACATATACATATATATATATATATATACACACACACACACACACACACATATATATATATATATATATATACATATACATATACATATACATACATATATATATACAAACCAACATATTTCAAAAGAGGAAAGACAATGGTTTACTGATGCTGTGTAACTGAATAACAAATGTACAAAAATAAGAAAAAAAAAAAAATTACCTGATATTTTACAAGTCCATCTATTATCAATGAGACAATTACTAGACCTCAGACGACCATGAGATTGAATGCTGGAGTCATGAAGTCCTATCATTCCTTTACAAATATCTTTTAGAATGGAAAAACGACATTCCCAGCTAAGTTTCAGTGACTCATTACACAGTATGTCATCTAAGCTTCCCTGAAAGAAATGTAACATTATTTAACATGATTAGTAAATCTCTACTGACACACAAAAGAAAACAACATGTAATCTAAATTCAAATTAAAAAAAAAAGCAATAAAACAAAGTAAAAAATCTAAAGTACTAAAAAGAAATAAACAATGGAAAAAATATGAAAGATAAAAGAAAACTTTTAAACAATAATTTTTACATCAAAGTATCCATTATATAGAATATATTATGAGATTTTTCTTTAAAAAATGTTTCTTTATATTTTTGTTAATTACGATTAATTTTACCCACTGCACTTACTCATGTTTTCTTGGAACAAAAGGCTATTATATTTATTATTAGCAGACGTCTTCAATTATTAGAATTCTGCTCACCTTTGGACATAGTTCTAGAAACAGAGAGACATGGGGAGCTTTGATGCAAGCCCCAATAAACCCTACAACATTTTTATGTTTCAACTGTTTCAGAAACATCATATCTCTTCGTATGTTTTCATCATGAATATCAAGACTTTCAATGTTGAAACTCTAAAATAAAAATCCTTTCTACAGTGAAAACAGATTTTAAAATATATTTACATGGTTTATGCATAAACAAAATAGGAATATGGTTTATGCATAACAATACAACATTTTTTTGTCTTTTCATATACTGTAAATTCACTAAAAGCTAAATATAACTATTAACTCTTGTTATCTGAAAAATTCTAGAATTATCTTTCTTTCTAATGAACATATTTAACAATTTTTTTAGGATCACAGAACACATTACAGCTTCTTCCACAATATATTTTCTGATATACATTAATATATTTAAAACTGGAAAATTATTCTCCACTAACTTTAAACTACCTTCATATAACATCTCTGATGTCTACATATGACTGTCTTAGTGTCATGATCATAATCTTCATCAGTTCTAACATAGACAAAATTGGTTGGAGTTTTGTCTGTTTGTATATCGTCCCAGTTTATCTTCCAGTCCAGATTATTTACTGCATGCTTGTAAATTGATCTGAAAAAGAAAATTGTCAGTGTTAGTATTATGCTGATTAATCAAGAATAATCAAAGCTCAGAGGATTTATAAGCAGTGGATTACGTTTATTAACAGGTACACAAGGTAATTTCCCACTCTTTATTTTAGCTAGTGTACTATTACTGAATAACAATAGCTTATAGAAAACAAAAGTTTCTTAAATATATATATATATAAATCATCAATCAAATGTATCATGTAAAATAACAAAAATTAAAGTCCCTGTCCAAAGATCTGCTATCAAAACCGAAATAATTAAACAACAAAGAAAAAAAAAAAAAAATTAAACACCTCATACATATTACGAAGATTAAAAAGAGAAATTTGATCAAAGTTAAAAAAAAAAAAAAAAAAAAATAATGTAAGTAAATCAAAATATTATGAAAACATATTCAAAAGAGTTAAAAAAATTTTTTTTTTTTCTAAGGATTTAAATAACTAAAGTTGTGAACTAATGCTTGTAAATTTTGGTAATATAAAATGTAGGTAACTAACTGTTTTGCAACAAATCGAAGAAGCCAACATAAACCGACACTAATTAAAGCTGCACATATAACTGGTAAAAGTACAGCCACTGGAAGCAATACTGAGCAGTCTTTGCCAATCCACATATTATCACAGCTACACAAGCCTGGGCCAATGCATTTTCCATTTTCACATGCAGGTCTGAAATAAAAAAACACACACACATATATTGTGGATTTTTTACTATAAATAAAAACAATAGAGAGAGAGAGAAAGACACACACACACACATACACACTCCAGTATATGCATTAAATTTATTTTCAGATCCAGCAAAAATACGAAATTAGCCACACTTAAATCTCAACACATACTTTTGTAAACTTAATATCTGGTTATTACTGGATAAACTGCAACAGAATTAACTTCTTAATATTTTCTATTTCACATAATAAACATTACATTCAGAATTCAAAATCAAATGATTTATCAAATTTCTGAATGTAAAAAGTCAGTAAATCAAATCCTTCTCCAAACCAGACTGGAGGTACCTTCACAGTATTTATGCAAAAAGGAATAAGTGATTATAATACAACAGTCTGTCAGCATGGCTCTGTTATCATGAACTTGCATTATAAATTAATAATAAGTGTCTGTATATCTTTGTTTGTTAATAAAAACTACTTAAATTTCACTTACTTGCAGATGGCTTGATCACAAAACTTGCCAGACCATCCTTTCTCACAAACACATTCATTACCAGTAAAACAATAACCTCGGACACAACCACATGCTCTTTTTTGACACCGGTCTCCCGAAAACTGCCTTACACATCTGAAATATTTTAAGAAATTATTCTCATAAATGTAATCCTGTTTTATGTCTCTACTAAACACTCTTTATTCAATGATATAATTTCTGATCTTCAGAATATTCCCAAATTAGTTACAACTTTCTTCTGTATTTCTGATTTTATATCTAAAGAATATATGAGCACACACACACACACGCTGATCATTATGTAACCCATATTTCCTTTTGTAACATCTTTTCTAAATTGTTACTGACTTATGTTAATCTACTTTAATTATCGAAATTATGAAATACTGAAAACAGAACAGTGTAAAAATCTGTTTTATATTATTTTTCATAAAAGGAAGATTTACTCACACACATCTGTTCAGTCCTGTGCAGTTTCCAAATTCATACAGCGATAAATCATCTTCTGCAATTCTGTTGCCTCCACAGCCCCCCTCACAGTGAAATGGAGCCACTGAAGTTTCTTTAATGTAACTCTCAGTAGGTTTCAATGTGTCAGGGGGAACAGGAACAAGTTGGAAATTGTCACTTGAAATCATACCTGATGATGAAAAAATTCTGAAACATGACAGAAAAAAAAAGAAAAAAAATGAAAATAAAATATTGTATATTGTGAAAACTTTCGAATGTTTTTATTTTTTTTAAATTATATTTAATAATGAAAAAATTCCAAAATAATATAACTAAATGAAAATAAAATATTCATTTTAACAGAGAACTGAAACTGTAATTCAGAATGATTCTGATACGGCAGTTAAAAAAAAAAAAAAAAATAATAATAATAATTAAAAGAAAGTATTGTATATTCTTAAAAACATTTTTCAATTACAAGATCGGTTACCATCTTTACTGAACAAAAGAAAAGTCTAGTTACTTTTACTATTTATTAATATATTATATTAAATATCAAAGTCTGCATGTTTCTATTAATGTCAACAGATCATGAAGAGTTTCTTAATAAATAAGCCATAATAAATAAAAATAAAAAAAATAATTACAATACTCACTTGATTTTGTTGACCAATTTGGCATTAGCAAATGCAATTGGTGCAAAAGATGATTTCACATTAAGTGGACTGTAGGCTTGTAAATGTATTTCTTGTTGTTTGTTATCATCATATTCTCTTATATACCGAGAATAGATTGCTACCTATAAAAGCAACAATATTCCTATTAATAATAAAGAAAAACAGAAAAGAAAAGGAAATTATAATTTAAATTTTACTACTACTATATATATACTGCTACATATACTGAAAACATTTATATTCTTCCAAAATGTTTGATTACTATTTTGAATATACAGTTGCACTGTTAACCTTTAATCATTTTTACTGCTACATATACTAACAAAACTTACATTTAAATGTTTAGTTACTATTTTGAATATACAGTTGCATACATAACCTAAATCAAAGAAAGATATATTGTCAATCTTAGATTTGTGTCAAAAATAGTTTTATCTTGGGAAATAATATAAAAAATTTTACATAAATAAATTTTGCTACTCATCTACATTGCAGTAACAAAATCATACCCCATTTATGATGAACTAAACTGGATTCATAAAGAACTAAGCTGTTTAACAGAAGATAATTAAATATTTTTAACAGGACACTGACTTGAGATTTTGGAGTATCTGCCTTGGGTGGCATAGGATTCACTACCACCAAAAATCCAGTATATCCTGTTCTTTGGTTGGACTGTAATCTTAGCTTTCCTGTCAAACCTGTTATAGTGCTCTGTATTAAAAATAAAGCAAAATTATTTTACATTGAATCTTTCCTGTTTTTATGATCATTATATAGGGCTGTTACACCAACAATAATATCAGAAACTTTCTTATTAAGTATTCAGTCATTAGGCTGTGACTATAGTTTTACCAAACAAAATAATAATAATGATTATAAATAAAATAAAATAAAATAAAATAAAATAAAAAATGAAAATTCAGGGGAGATCTAATCTAATATCAAATCTGAATAGTCACTGTAAAAAAAGACTTGTATGACATTCATCTAAACTTTTACCCTGTTTGGTAAATGTATATACTCCGTCTTCTTGTAGATTACACATGGATGTTTGAATGCAAACAAAAATGGACAACACACCATTAAACATTCTCACATTGACTGTCTTCATGTTTGTTAATTGTGAATGTAAGTTATTAATTAATCTAACAAAAAAGATAACCTCTTCAATTTTTCTCTTTATCTGCTCTCCTGTGAAAGTATTTTTTTCCTTTATTATTTCATTTAGCGCATGAACAAGAATGATGGTTGCATCGTAAGCCAGACCATATATTGCAGCAACCTTCAACAAAGAAAAACTATTTTATATTAATTATAAAAATATAAATATGAAATTACTAACATAGGAGTCTGGGATTAAAGTGCTCCTTCACAAAAAAGGGTAGAAATATTTTTAAAAGATTTCAGATACGTTGGGTGGAGGAAGTAGCAGAGGTGTTTCTCTCCTATTTGATATTTATTTTTTAATCTGAAGACAGCTTTGGTTGGATTTTTTAAGTATGGATATTAACTAAGATCACTAAAATAATGCTAAATCTTCAAAATTTATCTTAATGTTTTCTTTAAGTAGATCTGAAGAAATTTACAAACTACATAAACATAAGAATGAAATTAACACATTTCTTCTTACTACATTTACTTTCAAAGTGAAATATCTTTAGCTGTAACTGTAATATATCTTAAATAAGAATCCATAAAAGCAACACAATTATTCACAATGTATGTTTAAAAGCTCTTATAATTATGCTATTAATTTTGTTTACAATTTAGTTACAGATAATAACACTTGAACATTATCATACCTGGCCAGGGTACATAATGGCTGCTTTATCAGAAGATGGATCTAAAGAATGTTCATTCATGACTCGTATCCAGGTTTTTGTGTTGAGATTGGAGACATTGTATCCTGGCACAAAACCATGCATTCCTTTAAAGGCAACTGTACAAAGTGGTTCCTTATAAAATAAAACAAACAAATTATTTGTAATTATATTGTTGTTTGTTTTTTAGATTTTTTTTTTTTATAGGGGGGTTTTGTTTGTCATATTAATAATAAGTGGAAGATCAAAATAGAAAAAGAAACCAATCTGATTCATTGAAAAACAACACAATTTATAACAATTTGTTTACACACACCCACACACAGACAACCAGCAGAAATAAAAAGTAAAAGAGAAAACAGCAATAGAACATGGCTTTTATTAAGAGATTTTTTATAAATTAACATTAAAAATAGAAACCCATCTAATTTACTGTTAACAGAGAAAAGTGGTTTAATTTTTTTCTCATTTTAAAATCAGAAAGCAGATTTTTATGACTGGAATAACAAAATTCCTTCAACTCATATAAATGTCTAGCAAAATTTAAATAAAAAATGGATACAGTCTATGTATTTTAATGCAATTGAACAATAATTACATACTTTCATTTGGAACTATAAATATTATTGGTAATGTCATTTAAAAAAAGAACAAAGCATAATAATTTTAATGTAAATTTTGATATCAAACTGGCTTAAATGCTACTTGGAATAAATAAACCATATTTACAGAATTCTATTCCATTTATATAATATATTTAGCCAAATATATTACTTCTCAAAATGCAGTCTTAAAGAAATTGTGGGTATCACGTTCAATAAAATGTCTGATAAAAATAAAATTTTGAAAAACAATGATACAGTAAAGACATTTATTACAAAATATATTATAGCTTTATATATGGATGTATGATTCTGAAACCAGGTTTGAGCAACCAGTTCTTTTGTTTTAAGTAAGATAAACAATAACTTAGTACTGCAGTTCTCTAGTGTCTAAATATTCTTTGTTTTAAATTCTGTTCCACATCCTAGTCAGTTTAACCCAAACTTACTACTGTAATAGAATATTTACAAATATGAAAATATCATTCTCTCAATCTGCTTTATGTATTTGTTGAGTAAAATTAGCAACCACTTTTCTCTTTCAATTCACTGACTTATTTTTATTTTGAAAAATATGAGATGTAAACTTGGATAATTTAATTTTTAACTGTTGTCAAATAAATTAATTTAATTATCCGTTAAAAACAAAACAATAAATAAATAATAACTCCTTGTTAATAATCTATCAAAAATATGATAAAGGAACTTAAAGCCAAACAATAAAATAAATACAGATTCATTTACTTTTTTTATAAACAATAAACTGTAACTTTCCTGATCTATAATCTACCTTCATTTCTAACTGTAGTCTTTGCAAATACTTCAGTTTGGCCATTCACTCTGAAACCAACAAAACAACACCCTCCTTTCAAAACACAGTTGTTTCTGACAAACCTTTATGTTACAAATATCATTTGCAGTATAAATTTTTGTTTTACATTAGGTAAATATAATAAAAATAAAGATAAAAAAATTAGTAAAATGTTTACCCTTTGCAACAGAACTGGCTGCTATTTAAGAGTATGCTCAATAATATTTACTTATTTACATTAAAATACCCACAACTTCCTATAATATATAATAATGTATAAAAAGACTAGATTCTGTAGAATAACTTTCTTTCTCATTTTTTAATATGAGTAGTAGAACTGTTTTAAAAATAATAACAAACTGCTAGCTGGAATTATGTCAGTTGATGCTTCTATAGCAATAACTTAATATCCTTTCTACATGCCGATACCACTGAATATAATTAGTAAATACTTCTGTTTGTATATATTAACTAATCTACTTAACATTAATGCTCTTCTTACAAGTGAAATATCCCACAATTTATGAACAGTGAAGAAATAATTAAAAATATAACTCACCTGCTTGCAAAGTTCATGTTCATTTTGCCATGGGAATTCAGCTATGTACTTGCCATATGTAACCCACTGATATCCATGCATACATGATACACCATATCTGTTAGCAAAGTATTACAACTTGCAAAACGTTCTGTACATTTAGTATTTTACTTATATCCAATCTCTCTCTCTCTCTCTCTCTCTCTCTCTCTCTCTCTCTCTCTCTCTCTCTCTCTCTCTCTCTCTCTCTCTCTCTCTCTCTCTCTCTCTCTCTCTCTCTCTCTGATTATAAGTGTTTTTCTGCTTGTATATGTATTTTCATTAGACATTTCGATTATAAGTGTTTTTCTGCTTGTATATATATTTTCATTAGACATTTCAGAATGTTTTTCTAATTTACAATTATGAAACAAAAATGAAGAAATCAGAAATGGTTAAGAAAAAATATCATATTTTTAATATATTTTTTTTAATAATCTGAAACAAGTTTATAAAAAACGTGCTTACATGATGAAAAGTGAAAAAAATATGTAAATATATATGTTTATTTCTGAGGCTCATATTAAAACAAACTGAATCCAATTACCCTTAAACTAATACCCACCCTCATACACAATTAATAATACCAACCATACCAACCATATAGTAATATATATATATATATATATATGTGCATATACAGATGCATAAATACATGCATAAATAGACTACATATTACACCAAATAAATTGATACCTGTAAGCATTTCTGATAAGCATGAAAATCAAAGGTCTGGTAACAAGATAAAATATTATCTTTATTCCTGCCTTCTTTATATCATCCATCTCCTTTCTCAGAAATACAGTTGTATCAATTTTATCCCTTGGTAACATTTTCAGCAAAATCTGTAAATATAATTTAAAATATTAAACTATTTATTTAAAGTTAACTAATTCACTTAATTAATATAACTAACATTTTGAGCAAGTTATATTAATTTATTGAAATATATATACAAAAATATTGTGTAAAAATACTCAAAGTTTATTAATGAAACAAACCTCTTTAGCTATCAAGATGTCAAAGAAGACAGCTAAACTGTGGAAATTTTCTGGTAACGGCTCTTTGTAATCTCGAACAATTACCTAGATTTAAAAACAATTTTAAAACATTAACATATTATAAAAATAATATAATTTGAATACGCACTTTTATTTAAATCATTTTAAATGATATTTCTTTACAAATAAGTCTTAACTGACAATTATTTTCATGTTATATTTGAGTGAACCAGTCCATTTTTAGAAAAAAACACACCAAACATTAACATACATATTATTATATTACATAGTTTTAATAATGTCTATGAAAAAATTTCTACTACAATTAAATACATAAATAATATGAAATAGTTTATTTAGATCTTACTATTGATCTCCACTTTCTGGCAGTGAATGCTCTGAAAAGGCTTTTGGTGGTTTGTTCTGAATTCCAGCAGACACGACTAAAATATGGATAATCTATCTGAAATATAAAGTTATAAGTGAGGCAATTTCACATGAGTGTTCAACAGAAAGTGAATTTTCAAAAAGAATTATTTGCTAGGTTAAATGATGTCCCCATCCTTAATAATTCAATCACATTTGACCCCAGTGCTATATGAATAACTGGCAACATACCATATTTTTGATGACAAAACCAACAGTGTAATATTGTGTTGCAGTTAGCTGTTAAATGTTTAGATCTAACCAACTATAGATAATTTAGAATCAAAATGACAGCCAATAAATTCTTTCATTATCATCATTTGAGTATTACTTCATTAAAAATTTGTATGGATTACAATAACAACAAGCTTGCATGTACAAACCACTGATAATAAAATACTGATACATTAACTTTTATTATCAGTTAAATAATTAGGGCTAAGGCATAAATAAAAGCATAAATATCTAACCTAATCTGTATTTAAATTTCATTTTGTGTCTGTACCATCTTGTTCTGGCCAACAAAATAAAACCTGTCATTATTATTTTTATAATAAAAATTACACTATTAAATTCACTGCTGTCTTCTTTTACTGCCACTGTTGGAATCTTTTCCTCTGCTAGCAAAGTCCTTACTGCTTTTGTAATTTCATTACCTCCCATACCAATAATTCCCTGAACCTTTTCAGTTGGTTTCTTCTGCAAAACATCACAGACAGATAAAAAGTTTACAGCTATATTTAACATTTTTGATGTTTTTTCAATTTCTAATTTAAAATAAGATGCAACATCAAAACAACCTGGCAGAATCGAGTGAGGGGTATCTTCTATTTCTTGTTTTTTTCTCAAATAGTTGTAGAAAAGAAGGAAAGAAATATTTTATTTAGTAACATAAGCAGAATTTTTGTTACAATTACATGATTAAGAATTTCTCAGATAATGAGGGAAGAAAGCCATTGCCACCATTTCATGGGCTACTATTTATATCAGTAGTCTGGGGTCTTTTTTATGCAGTTTTCCACAGATAGGACAGTACACACCACTACCATTGTTAAATCAGACAGTGAAACCCTGGCTGGAATAAATACAAGCTCTCTGGGTCCACCAAGAGGGATCAAATCAATTACAGTCCCACTATGAGATGATTTTTATACTTGAGCTACGTACCACTCTTCTGTCCATTTTAATGCATTTAAAACATGTAGTTCTATCTAAGATATTTATGTAAAAGAACAAAATATTTAAAATTATAAAAAAAAACAAAAAAATGTAGTAATAAAAACAACCCACGTTTCCTTGTTTGATCATATCTGTCAATAAGTCATATGTCCTCAGAGGATCTCCTTTTGTATCAAAACTTTTTAAATTCAATTTCCTACCTAGAACATACAAAAATAAACTATAATAATACATACTTGTCTATATATGGGTAAGAGAGAAAGACTAAATAATCTTATGTTATTGCAAATCTGTGTGTGACATAAAATTTCACAAACTTACACACACATGCAAACATATATAGACATACACCCACAAACAGCTATCAGTAGGCTAAAGTTAATATAAAAGCAGCTTGCCTTGCAGATAACCTTGATAAAAGCCATTTTTAATATCATCCATAGCATATTTCACAAACTGTTTTTCTACAGGTCCAGTTGCTGTTCCAGTGCCATCTTGATAGAAGTTACCATAATGTGCAATGAATAAGTTATCTAAAAAATAAAAAAAGTAAAATAAAATAAAGTTCATGATAAAACTACAAAAAATAATAATAATAATATTAAATTAAAAATAAAAATAATAAATAAATAATTAAATAAATAATAAAAACTAAAAAAAATATTAATAACAAAACATGCATGCATGTGAAAGGGTTAAGAAACATTAATTATAACAAACACACACCTACACATATATGCACAATTTTTCATGTGAATACAGGAAAATAATACCTGTTACTTTAAAGTTATTAGTTGCTGATGTCCTAAGAGCTTGTCCAGCTCTGTTAAAGGTTTCAAAAATTAAAGAAACAGAATTAACAGGATGGCAGATTGAACCACTGAAAACTCCTCTACCATTTGTCAAGTTGAAAACTGCGTCACTAGACAGACACACCTGTCTGGGTTTCGTATTCACAAAGACTTTCTACAACAAAGGAAATTAAATAAACAAACAAACAAATAAATAAATAAATAAATAAAATAAAATAGAAAAATAAAAAATCAAGTACAAAAAACATGTACAAAAATTAAATATATTAAAAAACATATATTTATAAAAACTCAGATTTTTAAAATGAAAAATATTTGTAATTGTTTGTTATTTTTTTTCTCCGCAAAATGAAAAGAATTGAGAGAAAATACAGTTCAGTAAATAATAGATTAAAGATTATAAAATTCTCTCCATTTAGACCATAAAGTGAACATTATGCTTACCAGAGTTGAATCTGGTCCAGAATATATTCTGTTAGAAAGATAATCTCGGACTTCCACTTCTATACTAGGAATTATAGGGTAGTTGGCACCAGTTTCTTTAGCTATGACAGATACTGGTGTTAACAGAACTAATGAGTCTGCCAGCTGTGCTGAATTTAGTTTTAATATGTAATAATAAATAACAAAAATAATAAATAGGTTCATTTTATAAAATTAATCAACTTAAATTATTAACATTAATATTTATTATGGAAAAAACCCAAAGATTACTGTTTCATGATTTATTTTAATGATAATTACATGGGAATCATTAATCAGGATTTGTCTTTAAATAACTATTAATTTAATATAATTATAATATCAGATAATTTCCCATCCCCACAACATGTTTAACATAAATTTGTAAATATTTTCTAACATATTTTCAAAATGTTTTGTTCAAGAAAATCCTAATTTATATTTCAAAATATTATTACTTTCATTTTCAAAGAACAAATTATCTAATTACTGTTTGTGTATCTCAAAACACTCTATTGTTTTTTGTAAGAACAGATATATTTAATTATTTTTTTATGTCTCAGAATTCTCCCATAACATTTTGTATTTCATTATCTAACTATAAATATGCTTAATTTATTACATAATTTATGGAAAAATAAATAGAGCTTTACCTATTACTTTAAATCTTTTTGAAAGTGCTACTGGAGAATCTGTTGGCAGTGAAAGTTCATACTTGTAATGTTCATTTTCCTGGTGTCTGTTTACTAATTTCATTGATGTATAATCCCTATTAATCTCTGGTGTTCGAATCCAGTGACATCTTGCTTGTGTCAAAGTGCCATTTAACCTCAACCCAGAATGAACATCTAAAATTCTGACATCTTTAAAAGTGACTATACCAGCTGTTGCTCTTTTCTGAAGTACAGTGTCATGATATCTTGTATTTTCCTTTGTTTCTGAACCAGCCAGTCGTGCCTTAAATATTTTGCAAATGAGATTTCCAATTATTATAAATATTTCCAATTTTGGGTAAAATCTATCAAATCAAGTGTTGATAGAAGAAAACGACTTTTAACAAAACTAATACACATAGAATGTCAAGATAAAATCCAATCTAATGGTTTAGTCTTGAAAATATCTTAAATTGTTTCATCTTATCATAAAAAGTTTTGCAATTTTCAACAGGACTAAAATTTAACTTTAACTCAAAAACAGTTTATAGTTTTTAAATCTAAATAATTCAAGACTTGTCCTTTAAAACTCCATCATCTCATAACACAAACAATATTTCCATTATTTATGATATTTATTATTTTTATTCTAATATGAATAAAATCCTTAGGTTTATGAAATTTTCAGCAAAACCTAAGTGAAATTTTTCTGCATATAAAAATTTGTATTAAATATTAACTTTGTAAAATACTAGTTAGAGGTTGAATAAATACAAAATTTCTAATCAGGATTTCATATTTTATTAAAATTAATAATTATGATGTAATAAATTGTAAAATTCTAAAGACAAACTTACTTCAGTTGTCCTTAAAAACATTTCTTTCCCTTTTTCAGAATAATGTGTTGTGTATTCCCAAGAAACTCTTACTTCTACAAATGCTGTGGAGTCTAACCCTTTTCTCAAAATGTGTTTATTAATATCTAATATTTTCAGAGAAAAACTGAATGGTTGATTAGCTTTTACTTCTGTTATGAAATCATCCTGAAACCTCAATTGCCAAGCAGGAGCTGTTAAAAAAAAGATTTTGTTCAAAAGTTCTTTCAACAAAACAAGGTACATTATAAACTTTTGAAGTTTTTTTGCAACAAAACAAGATACATAATAAATGTTTTTTCAATGAAACAAAATATATTACAAATATTTTTTTGGTAAAACAAGATATAAATGCTCTTTTAAAAGTATAACATTGAGGACAAATCAGTTTCTGAACACATATTTAAAATAATATACTGATCAGAATTAATACCAACAACCTTGGATGTTGTTTGCACAGAAAATGCTATAAGATAAATGAAGGAAATAATCTGTAAAAAGACTAAATGTTACATTGCCTCTGGTAAAGTACAGCAATCAGTACTTTCTTATTTTATTATTGCTTTATTACATTATCATTTGATTTTTTAATACTGATTAAATGTATAAAACATTGTTCATTCACTCAAAAAGGAGTTGCATTATAAATGTTATTTTTTATAAATGTTCTCATTTAAAATAAGTAACATTTGGCTTTAAAAAGGATAAGCTTTATAAAATGATTATTACTCACTTTCTACAAGTACAGCATTTGTAGTACCTACAACAACACTATGATCAGGCAACACCAGTGCAAATTTAAAAACCCTTTTAGAGTCAGGAACTATCCTCATATTTAAATGTTTATGATATAAACTTTCTGCAATTAGTAAACCATTGTATGCTCTTAGGTCTTTTTGGAGAACCGTTCTGGATTTATTTTCACCACAGTAAGATCTGAAATAAGTGAAATTTAGAATCTGTGTTCAGAAAAAAAGTCTGTTTCAACATCTACATGAAGTATAGGCTAGAAAATACTGTAGTTAACATTTTGCCATTTTTAAAATACTCAACCCTATAATATATATCAGTGTAGTTAAATGTGAGATAAGTCTGCTTCCTAATAATAGTGACATTTGGCAACAGTGCATGTGGATAAATCTAGTTTTGAAAAAACCCAAATCACAGTCCAAAGAGTTAATTTTTTAAGCTTTTACATCCTTATAATTTATATAAATGCTGTCATTCTCATTTCTACAAATGTGTATTGATGTTAATAATTTTTATTTTCTTGCCTATTTTCTTGTTTATGAAATACTAATTCAGTGATAACTGCATAGAGAATGACTGTTTACAGTCTTAAGATATCAACTTTATCCTACAAAGGTTTCAACTTTTGATCTGCATAAGAATAACCAATTATTTATTTATATTCTGTAATCCTAAATTATGTAGAAATATGTTACTATATAAATAATGTAAATTTGAAGAACAACCTTACTTTGCTTTCTGCAAATTCCATCTATTGGGATACTCTACATTGAATGCTTTCTGACACAAAAATCCTCCTTTGTTTTTCCATTTGTCAACTCCTGCTCTTTTTCTATATACATTAACATCAATAGATTCAATGGTGAATGGCAAATTTGCTATGTTACCATGTTTTGCAGTGCTAACTCTTTCACCATCTTTTTCTAAGTAGGCATAAATAGGCTTACTAATTCTTTGGTTCAGTGGAACACTGTAAATTTTGTCAGCATCTGCAGGGATTGTTAATGGTGGTGAGAAATCAGGATCAAAAACAATTCTGTATTCTGCTTTTAAAGTTCCTGACAAAAATAAAATAAATTAGCCATGAGCAAATCTTGTAAAACATAATTTTTGATTACTTTTAAAAAAATTATTTTACTTTTTGATATGATTATTATTATTAACAGCAATAATAGTAATATTAGTAGCAGTAGTAATAGTAGTAGTAGTAGCAGTAGTAGTAATAATAGAAGTAGTAGTTGGTAGTATATTAGTATGTATTAGTATCATTTTATTTATTTATTTATTCCTGTCAGGAAATATTGTGAATGAAAGAACTAACTTTATGATGTATGACAACTTTACATAATAATACACAATAATACATTTATTATTATTATTATTATTATTATTATTATTATTATTATTATTATTATTATTATTAAATATTTCTATATATTTCTGATCAAAACTAAGCATTCACTTTTTTCTCCTTCAGAAAAGTAAATGCCATGTATCCCTTCATTTGCTCACGAATTTATGCCATTCAGTTAACGCAAAATGATTCAGAGTATAATATTATAAAGTATTTGTATGTATTTTATTTAAAAATCATATTATTCAGAATATTTAATTATTATACCTTATACCCCATAAAAATGCCTTTACCTATTAGCATTTAAAATAATTTAAATATTGTCATATGTGATATATTTTTACAAAACCATATCTGTCTTTTAAAATGTGGTAAAACAAAAGTCATACCTAAAATTAAAACAAATAGGAAATAATTCAGCGATGGCACGAATGTGAATGTCATCGTCCATTTGCACTTTATGAATTCTGCAAAAATCTGCCTTTGTTTTGTTGTTTTGTTTTTTGGTGTCTGTAAACGTCAGTACGTTCGTCTAATTCATCCTTTATTAAACAAAACTCCCCAAAAGGACCCTCAAAATAAAGTTTTAAGATGTATCATAAATATCAATCACACTCATTCATTCCTCATGCTGGCAGAAGGTAAAACGTGATACCAACAGACGTCACATCCTGTTTTAGAAGCGGGAAATAAGAGTGTCTTAATATTTTTATCATTTTAAGTGAAAAAAGAATAATAATATTTAAAAAATATAAATAAAATGATACTAATACTTACTAATACTGCTACTAACTACTACAACTACTATTATTACTATTACTACTACCACTACTATTACTACTACTACGATAACTACTATTACTAGTATTACTACTACTGCTAATAATAATCATAATCAAAGAGGAAAATAAATTAAAAAACAAATGTAAGTATATATGTGTGTATACACACACACACATACACGCACACACACATAAAGAAGGAAAAGAAGAATTAAAATAATGTCGATCAAGTCTACAATATCCGCTTTAGAACTTTCTTTTTTTAAATTATAGAAATTTGGAGTTGAAAACAATAGCTGAATATTGCGATCATTTTGAGGAACTACTAGATGCTTTAAACTGCGTATATATTATAATATAACGACAATACGGAAAACTTTAACACAACAAAATGAAGACTGAATCAATGACTAACATCATAATACAAATGTGGTATGTCTTGTATTATTTGTTAATAATGGTAGTAGTAGCAGCAGCAACAGCAGCAGCAGCACCACCAGTAGTACTAGTAGTAGCAGCAGCAGCAACATAATTAATAATAATAATAATAAATTGGATGATGATCGTTAGTTTTCGTGTAAATAATTTTTGTGTTCAATACATTTATTTATAACGCTATAACGTTTAATTAAGTAATAATTAAACAATTAATCTTGTTACTTACTTAGTGTATATTTATAATATGTAATCAGATATTATCTGCCTTTGTGTGTTTATGTGTGTGTATTTGTGTGTATGTATGTGTATGGTATGTGTGTTGTGTGTGTGTGTGTTTGTGTTTGTGTGAGTTTTGTGTGGGGGGTGTTTGTGTGTGGGGGTGTTTTTGTGAGAATGTGTTTGTATTTGTGTGTGTGGGGGTGTTTTTGTGAGTATGTGTTTGTATTTGTGTGTGTGTGTGTTTTACCATAATATCATATCATATACTGACTTAAAATGTTTAATTTTTTTACTACTGAATATGATTATTTAAAAAGGATTAGATTTGGATACACATATAAATGAATGTTTTAATTAATTTATGTCATATTGACTTGTAATGTTTTATATTGCAAGTAAAACAAATATACGTCAGAAAAAAACAAAAAATGTAGGCCTGTAGTTCATATATTGCTTTAGTTATTTGAAACCAGAAAACACTACAATGAAAAGCGCACTATATATTTTTAAACTAGTTCTTCTGAAAAGTAATAAATTATTGTTTCATTCCTTGTATTTTTCTTTAACAAGCGATGTAACCTCCATTTAACGGACCATTTATTTGACGAAACACTTAAGCAAAATCTGTTAAATATACAAATTTGCTCTAATCTCCACTGACTGAATAAATTATTTCGCTTCTCACTACATGATTACAACAACAGCTGGATTAAAATGTTTTTATTTTATATGAAAAAATGATATAATTATTACTAATACGGGATTTTATTTTGTGTAATAATTTATTTTACCATTCTTATATCACTTTATACTTAGGAAGTAATCTTTCATTTATTGCGACCAATGATAAAAGTAGTATACTGTACAGAAAATATCAAATATATGTTTACAAACAGGAGTTGTGGAGTAACATTTTAAAGTATCGATTATCTTTAACGTTTATAGTTTAAGTAATAAAAAGAAAACAAGATAAATAAATGAAGGGTAGACTGTATCATAAACACTAATAGTATTGTGGATAAGATATATTATTAATATTGTATATATACCAAGCTTTCGAGCATGTGGTCGTTTTCACAGATATAATCACAGCGGTATAACTGCCACTAAAAGAACCCAAAGCCAAATTTAATTTTAATATTTCCTTGTGCACAGACCACATTTGATTGAATCAGACGTAATATGAAAGACTCGCACAGGTTACAAAATGGCCGCCTACAGATTAAAGATTATTGAGTTATTTGTTTTAAAAACATAACGCCTGCTTACGTCGCCGTTTGAAACAGTCTCTTGATCGATGTTTGTTCACCACATGATTATCTTGCAATGTCCGGTCTAATATGAATATAAAGATAGGAGCTATGGACAGTCTTGGACAAAGGGAATTGCACCCCGAAGTAAGCCGACATTGTATTATTACTGGAGTTGCAGCCGATTTCGACTGAAAGCCTGAAATATGAAGATTCCTGCTTTCTTTGCCTTTCTTTTCATCTGTAAGTTAACCGTCTAAATAACTTTATATATTTAATAATAATAATAATAATAATAAAAAAAATAATAATAATTAAAAAAAAACAATTACCAACGAATTACAAATAATAATAATAATAATAATAATAATAATAATAATTAAAATAATAAATTATTTTTAAATAAAGAATGTATCTGTAATTAATAATACAAATTTAATTACATTCTGGTCCCAGGTTCTTTGTTCATGTTTAATTTCGGAGTTGCCAGTGGCTGGGGCCGAAGAGGAGGGCGTGGTCGATGTGGACGCAAGGGTTAAAATGTGTATGTTGCCTTTTAATACTTTTATAAGAAAAATATCTTTTAATATATAATTCTAAACATAATTACGTTGGTTAAAATTTCGCAATTTAGTCTCGTTTCTCCTCTATTTTTTACAACAACCATAATAAGTTCATTTTTTTCCACTACATTTTTAATATAGAGTACATTAGATCAGCGAGTACACTTACAAATGGTTACTATTATTTACTGTTATTAACAATTATTACGGATGGAGTATAATATATATATTACATTACCGTATACTATCAATTTATTGAAATTAGTTCTGGTTACCATGACATCCATAATAGAAATGTTTGTGAAATTTATTTTCAGAACTCAGCATTTGCGACATAGTGGTGATGAAACTGAAAAGTTTTGATTTAAAGATTGTCGAAATGTATAAAATGGAAAAGTTCATGAACGGAAATAAAAGATACTCACCACTCTACATTATTAGTTGCTTATTATTTTAAAATCATAATTATCTTTATTACTGATCTTTACTGCCGCTCTTTACACTATTCATAGTTCTTAATTTATTTCTTATTTTATTTATTTTATTTATTCACTAGCCTTCTCACTCCTGTAGTTTAATCTGATTCTCGTGTTGCGCTATATGAGTTAACTATTAGATTAGCATGAGCACACAAAATGAAAGTCAGAAAACAGAGAGAGAGAGAGAGAGAGAGAGAGAGAGAGAGAGAGAGAGAGAGAGAGAGAGAGAGAGAGAGAGAGAGAGAGAGAGAGAGAAATTTGATTATGTTAAACGTTATCGGTGTTAATTTCTAATTAGTCCAATATGTTTATAATTCTTAACGAAGTTAACATTCATCTTTGTGTCATCTGTTTTATATAAGTATTTTCACATTGTTAATAATACGTTAATACCCATGTGTTAAAAGGCTGGCATAGGTGACATTGTGGGCGACTCAATTTCAGAACAAATCTCTTCCCTGCTGCTTCATTCCGTAATCCGATTTTGTAAATTGTTTGTTTAATTACCGCTGCATCCTCGCTTATAAAAGAGCAATGATTTATGTTTTCATCTTTAAATTACGCATGCTTTCTTTCAGTCATAAACTTCGTGACTAAACTGCTTTTAGTCCTGGATTGAATCATGTCCTTTGACATTAGTCTTGGCTAAAACAAAGAAGACGTGAGCTCTTTTTATCTTTTCGTCAACACCGTACAGTATAAGTACAAAGAGACAGTATTGGTCTTTGTAATGTGGGATTTGATGGAGGATTCAACTGAAATACTTCGGATGGTAGCAGTGTAAAGCAACAGACGTTACTGTAACTAATGAATTTATAGAATTCATTTTACATACTGTGTGCACGGAAGTTGCGTGGTGTGTGTAAGGAAACTCGCTAAGGAAAGCAGTATACGGAAAAAAAAAAAGGTGTAGATAGGTCACATACTTAATAAGGAAATGACCACTACTGAGTGGATCTGGTTTTTACGATGTTTATATTGAATCCAGGCCTGTGTTCGATACTGTCTCGTATTTCAGAAACAAATATGGGTACAAAATGATTTAAAGTTCTTCATCACTTTTGATCAGTAACTATGGAAATGTGCTTATTTTTAATTTTGTTGTGTTTTATTCAAAACAGTGGAGGAATATTTCTCATTCGACCTTTTCTTGAGGAACCGCCTCTGGTGGTGGGAATACCATCACACAACTTTTGGCCTTTTATACCGATAGTTCCACCCTTGAACGTTAACAGGTCCTACTTTGGTGTGCCTAGACATAATTTCTGGCCCTGGATACCTGTTTTCCCACCGAATGGTGTCCCGCTTCCACCATCAAAACCTAGAATTCCTTGGAAAGGTGGAAAAACGGGAGGTAAGTTTGAAATATAGTAATAATCATATTAAATTAGTGTGACCGAGTAATCAAATAACGTACAATGTTGTGTGTTTTTTCTATTTATTTATTTATTATTATTATTATTATTATTATTATTATTATTATTATTATTTTTTTTTTTATTTAATTATTTTTTTCTTTGATAAAACATAATTTATTTGCTGACGTGATAAAGATATTTATATTACAATCTGCTGTTACTCTGGGTGAAATGGATGTTTTTGTAACTCCCACCATTTTTCTGCTTCTTTTGTGAGTTTTTACATTAATAGTATATTATTATTTTGAAAATCATATAAATATGTTGCTCTTTATTTTTTTTTTTTTGTTAAATTATCAGAATTGCATTCTGGCTCATAAATAAAATGAAATAAAAACAATCATTCACAAACTACCTGTGATTTTAAAATAATTTATTCTGTTTTAACACGCGGCCAGGGCTCGCCGCGAGACGTCGCTAGAGGAATTCTTCGTTTCCGGTAATCAAGGGAGATAAGCTGACAAATTAGCATTTTCTCACGAAGCGCATTACTGTATGAATTAAATTCTAATTACCTCGACATAACTGTAGATGGCCTAATCATCGGTAGAGTAGTAGGCGTGTCGTGATAGCTAAAATTCGAGGAAGTAAATTAATTTATATTGTCCACCTGATTTGTGTGTGTGTGTGTGTGTGTGTGTGTGTGTGTGTGTGTGTGTGTGTGTGTGTTGTGTGTTAAAACAGACCTTATCACATTCAGTATTTCAGAAAAAGTGAATGCTCTTGATTAGTACTGTTATATATCTCTAAAAATATTGTTGAAATTTCGACGTGTTTATCTAAACGGCACAATCATTGATAAATAAAAACAAATAATAATAACAGAAAACAAATATAATTCAATAAAAGAAAAATTGTATAAGTGTATACACATATAATACATCAATACAGCATTGCTTTTACAATAGTTAAGCATATAATAATAATAATAATAATAATAATAATAATAATTACAAATTACTATATTTAACATATCGTATTAATTACTTTACTTAATATATCGTCTGCTCGAACTGTTTTATTCATCATTTTTCGCATTTGCAATCGAAAGGATAGAGGAGATTCTAAGGGGACTTAATAGCTCCCCTGGATCGCACACTGTCAGAGTTTTACATGTTTTGTTTTCGTTTGACGGCAGTTGACATTTGGCCTAGCTTTTCTCATAGGCCATGTTTCTCTCTGTTCTTCTTACACTTCACCGTCCAATCGTCTGTGTGTCGACTGGAAAGACAAATATGGCGGCTGCTCATACAAGCTTGAACATAGGCGCGTGACAATATTTACGTGTTTGTTCACGTGCCTGGCTGTTTGTGAAGTCCCGTATAGAAACTTTTGTAAAGTATCGACTTTTTGACTAACTGTGTCATTTTCGAAGGATATTTAAAAAAAAATAGTTATATTGTTTTCATGTGCATTATTATCGCTGGACAATTAGTTTATATCATGTATTTTTGTGCATAAACTAACATAATTATATTTTACCCGGTATAACGTCATTTATGTTTAAAACTTACTTCAGGGCAATATTAAATAACATATGATTCTGTGAACAGTTCACGAATTACGAAAATGGTCATTAACATTGTTATTCATAATTTTGAAGATATCTTTGCTCCAATAATAAAATATATCAGAAATTTTATTAAAAGCCATTATTAAAAACAGATAAAACATATTTATTTCAAAATACGCTATAAAGAAAGAAAAATGTAATGTAGTAAGTATATGCAATAAGTACTGTGAAAACTATCAACAAGATGACAGCGAAAAATGTTGAAATGTGTCATATTTTTACAATTTATAAGCTTGTCTCTTTCAGATTATGACAAAAAATATCTTTGTTCGATTTTAATGCATAGGTGAAATAACACATTTAAATATTATTATTATTATTATTATTATTATTATTATTATTATTATTATTATTATTTCGTTATAATTAGGTTACAATTTAAAGATTTGAAAAGACTTCACTCTATAGCAATAGGTATTTCACAATCTGAAAATTAGTCATTTAGCTAATCAAAACACTGACACAAACAGTTTTTAAAAACATAATCACCGTGGTTCCGAATAAAAATCAACAAAAAGTCTCTGTAAAATATAATGTATAGTTAATTAAGTGCGTCTGTAAAAAGAGTCATCAAAGTCAGATAAAACAAATTAGCAAACTCTCCTGGAAATAAAATAATTATCGTGTATAGCTGAAAAATTTAACAACAAGGCTAAATTAAAAATCGGTAGATCGTCCTTGTTGCGTAATGATGTATGATTACATAATCTAGGTTCATTATTGATTGCCAGCGTTGAAAGACATTTCAATGTGACATTCTTTAACATCCTATCGTCTGCTCAGCAGATATTGAGTAGAGGTGTGAAACTGAAATATGCAGACGACCAACAGGGGACAGTCGGGCATTGGATGTCAATAATTAATTTGGGAAATGTTAAATATTCCCGACTAAATGTGACTTATCCTTCAGCGTAGATGTTTTCTCTGAACCTGTTGCAACTTCTGTTTATTTAATGATTATGCAATGTACTTCTTTCTGTCTCTCATTCTGCTGTTTTATCAGCCATAGTAATGGAATAATGAGAGGAGGAAAGAGAAATATATTTAATTATGAATAAATTAAAACTAAAAATAATACTGTTTTGTTTATATTATATTTTTTTCTAAATAATATTTCCTCTTTTACCATCTATTTTTTGTTCCTCGCAATGTATTTCCAGTTAAATAGCAAATATAAGGTTACCTTCTGTTATATCAGACTCTCTCTCTCTCTCTCTCTCTCTCTCTCTCTCTCTCTCTCTCTCTCTCTCTCCTTGATTAGATTAAGTACATAATTTTTAACTTTTAATTATTATATTTTATCATAACACAATAACAAGGCAATAAAAGAAAAAGAAAGAAATCTCGATTCCTTATTCTGAAACAAAGCAATATCATCACTGAAACACAGAACTCTCAACAGCATTGGAAAAAAATACTGCTTAGGGCGATATTACTAAGGAAAAGTGAATTTATAATGGATTTTCTATGTTCTTGAAGTATTCATATAATCAACTTGAGACATCGTAATCTGTCAGAGATTAAAACATCTCAACGGATTGTAAAAATATTTCAGTTGCATTATGAAATTTAATTTTCAGAAAGAAAAAAAGCTGAACTCGTTCTTAAAATTTTCAAAGCAGTCGCATGTATTTGACGTTTTGCTAATCTACATGTTTTTGAATACATTAAATGAAATCGCTTACATTGAAAAATCGAACATTGGCAAAGGTTTTGTAAATTTGCGTCATGACTCAAACAAACGCTAATACAGTGTAGATTTAAGGCTTATAACGCTGCAATGGTGTTATTTTCTGTTAACATGCACTAAAAAAACCCTCGTTTGTTTATAGTTTAACATATAGCTGTGTCGTATCGATTCACTTAACACTGGCATACTGCAGCTCCGTAGAAAATATTTGAGACAGTAATGATGTTTGTTTGTCTTGAGAATGTTGTCCAACTTTGATTATTCTAGTCCGGAACGCACACAGAGACTGGCTGACTGACATATAAAGTTGGTTACACGTTCGTGCACAAACAAGTGACGTATGCAAAGCCACGTTAATAACTCAGCTCGTAGAAGAAGACCTGTTCAGTTGGATTTTCACATCACAGAGAGGCAGGTGCAAAGAGACGAACGGACGAACGGAATAAAGTGCTTCGCTTAAATACAGATGTTTTCACTGAAACATATCGCCTAACCTGCAGTAATGTGGTTCTTGAAGTTGTTGTTATTTTTATTCTTCTGTCTGTTGTTCTGTTCAGCCGAATCACCTTTCAAACTGCAAAGACTTCTGGCTACAAAACTTTTTCTGAAGACTCCGATATATAGAGCTTTGAATGAAGAAAAGAACTGGAATTCGAAGAAATTACCTTTATTAGAAAAAGATCCCAATTTAAAATCGGTAGTACAAAAACAATCAGAAAATGGACAAGTCACTGGTTATCACAAGATGACCACGAGTCCAGTTCTGACTTCACTTATAACATCTAAATTCAAAGGCCCAACAATAATACCAGTAACACCAGCCCGAACAGTACAACATATTTCTCGTTTCTGGAACCATAACATAAAACAAAAACACAGCAGAAATGATACAAAGCTTGGTAGAGGTTATTTTTCTCCATCCAAAATGTCGGGAAGATTCAGTTTTCAAGGAAATTTTAGGAAGACTTCAAACAACTCAAACCATCTCAGACAGAGCGACTGGAATAGCCACGTTACCCGTTTTACGAATACACGTGTTATACAGCCTACAGAGTCTGTGCTGAGGTCCACGTTAATACAGGATACACAATACCACAGTTCTCCGTTTGTTCCGTCTGATCAGCATGGTGAGACAGAACCTCGCGAAGGTCTCTCCTACAGACGAAACAATGGCGAAGATTTAAAACAAGCAAAACATAAGAGATACGAATATATTCATTATTTAATACCAAAGAGATTAACTTCCACAGAATCCATTAAAAATACTTTAGACAACAATAACCTGGCTTTTAAATCTCCGTTCACGGAAAGGACTGTGGTTTTAGAGGATAAAGAAAAGAAATCTGGACAGTCTGGTGAAGTAAGCTCGATACAGCCTGTTACATGGATTCCAAAGGAAGCTGTTGATACAGACGATCAGAAGAAGTACAAATACAGAAACTCTAAGAAAATCTGGCTTCAGTCGTACAATTCGAAACCTCGACATGTTGCACAGTCCCCATTTCAACCACAACGACTGTCACAGAAATATTACAATAATAAACTCGAAAATACAAATAACAGATATCAGAGGGAAAAACTGGATTATAAATCAGGAAAAAAGACAGTCGAAAGACAAAAAGTTTCCAGAAGTTTTTATAATCCATATCAGAATAATTCTGAGTATTTTAACAACTCAAGTAAAAAAGATAATCATGGTAGTAAGAAACCTAAATCCAATACAACTCGCAGAAAAGGAGATAATTCAAAATCTATCTTTCAGTTACCAAGAACATATTTTCAAAATTATAATGGTGGGTCTGATTATCAGATTCGGAAGAAAACAGTGAAAAATGTTTCTAACAAACAAAAACGGCAGTTTCCCAGACGGAACAATCAACGTAACTCTAAACAAATGAAGAAAAGTGGTTTTAAAAGAAGACCTGTGACAATAATTCGGAATAACAAGAAACTGGTGAGACGGACAAACTCTAAAATAAAATCACCATTTTCACCTTCACAGCAAGATGAACATTATGTAAACGTAAAAGAAAAGAAAAAGGACAGATCAACAGCCTACAAAAAACAAAATACAAGATATGAAAGAAGAAGGATTCCTAATATGAAGTCTGCTCGTTATACTAACAGAAAATACACATACAGACCAGTTGTTAGGAATAGAGATGATGGTAAATCTGACATTTCTAAAAAGAATAAATCTGTTTCCCCGCATGACGGGTTCACGCGATCGAAACCTGTGAAACCATCAACAACAGCAACGTCAGCCACAGTAGGAATTAAAACAGACAGACAGACAGACATGTTATCTCCTACGACAACGCATGAATACAAACCAACGAGAAGACATTATGGGAATACAGTAACACCAACTGAGAAGACGACAGAAGCAATTCGCAAACAGCTGTCCGGTTTGAAAAGAGGTCATCGCATTGTCTGGGGACGAAAACTACGCAATCGAGCAACAATCACCAGTCACGGTTTTATTTTTTCAAACCCAAGACAGTCTATTCAGCACCCTGTTCAAACGAGAACTTCTACAACACAAGTACAACACAGCACTTCAGAAGGAAAACAAATAACCACAGTTGCAGCTCCTCCAAGTAATACAACAACGTCATCTAAACATCGTGTACATTCCACAGAGAGAACAAGACTCATCAGACACAACAAACAGCAGCGCAGATCTCAGATGACAAAACGAAAACAGAGACAAAGATTAACTAGCAAAAAACAAAAGAACGGACAAATTAGACGAAGCAGAAATGACTCCAGTAACAGTCAGAAAACTACTTTGTCAAAACCGGCAAATTATGTAAGAGTGAACAGTCAAAGAAATATTAAAAATGGATCTGCTTTTGGAAGGATGAAACTTAGACGTCGAACAAAAATCGTAAATCCGTATGCAAACAAACTTGATGGCAGCATTCAGCAAGGTCGAAAGGAATTCAGATGGCCACATGTACGATCTAGCGTTGCGTCTGCAAATCCGTACGAGAGAAAACTGTGGGTGAAAAATATTGCAATGAGCAATGGAAATGGGGAACGTATAGACAAAGAAACGACTTTTGCTAAAAGAGACGGCATTGAGTTTAAAAATAGTGTTATTACAAAATCAGATTTCAGAAAAAACAAATTAGAAGATCTGGACAAAGTCAAAACAAGTTGGGATGATGTTTCACGTGTCGACCGGAAGTCGTCTTCCAGTGAAGAAACAAGCAGACGTCGTCTACATGACAAAGCTGTGGACTATTTAGAAAAATCAAGCGGCGATTCACCAGCAATTATTAAACAGAAAAACAAAAATCCTGTGAAGAAAAACTTAATACTTCAAGAATCAAGACATCTGAATATAACTAGAACCGATTTTTTAAAGAAACACAGTCGCTCCCCTTTCTTCAAGCTGCGTCCAAACAATACCAAAATATCTGAGCAAAAAATACCTTACCTTCCTTCTAGAAAGAAATCAAAAGATTCTCGCGGTAGTCTTCCGAGTTTTAAACGAATCCCAACAGATATTGAACTTCCGAAAGACACTCAGGGTAGAAAAACAAAAGGCAAGTATGGCAAAAGCAGAAGAAAAATCCTAAAAGCAGTTCGTAATTCCATACTGTAATTACAGGGATTTCGGTATCTGCTTATTATTTAAACAGATTACATGAAGAAATTTACTCTGTAAATAACTGAAGATAATGCTTCGTTGGGCAAGATTAAACAAAACATTAATTCATTAAAAGTGAAAATTTACAACAGTTTTTTCTTTTATATATATTAGAAGCATCTGTTTTTTTTTTTTTCAAATTTGTTTCTGTTTTTACTTATCTGCAGTGAATCGGTGAATGCAAAAATTTAATAACAAACATAATATTTATTTTGATATACTTAAAACAAAATTAATGGGTATTTTTATTTTGTTATTTTAAATTCTTTAATTTTTTTAAATTTTTTATTTTATTTTTTTTAATTTTTCGTTTTATAATAATAATAATCATAACGACAGCAATAAAGAAGAAGTATTTGCACAAACAGCGTAGCCAAATTTACTGCAATAGTCAAAGATTTTGATTATAATCAGAATTAGTTCTTCCATATAGTTTTTTTTTTTTATACAGCGGATCCACTGTTAAAACATATAATACACGAGTCAATCATTTACAAGTCTTTATTTATTTATTTATTTATTTATCTATCTATTTATTTATCTACCAATTTATTTATTTATTTATTTATCTATCTATTTATCTACCAATTTATTTATTTATTTATTTATTTATCTATCCATTTATCTATCTATATCTCTATGTAGTTATCTATTTATTTATTTATCTATCTATCTATCTTTCTCTCTATCTATCTATCTATCTATCTATCTATCTATTTTTGTTCATTGTAGATTATGACTATGGTGAAGTTTTGTATAAGTCAATATTATTTATTTATTTACTGTAGATTATGACTGGTGAAGTATTGTACCAGTCTATGTTATTTATTGTAGATTATTACTATGGTGAAGTTTTGAATAAATCATTACTATTTATTGTTCATTATGACTATGGTGAAGTTTTGTACAAATCATTACTATTTATTGTAGATTATGACTATGGTGAAGTTTTGTACAAGTCTATGTTGTTTTACGAAGCTCAAAGATCGGGTAAACTGCCTCGAAACTCCAGAGTGCTGTGGAGGGGAGACTCGGGGACGGAGGATCAGGGGATTTTTGGAGAAGATTTGTCTGGCGGCTGGTATGATGGTAAGTCGATTAAGCAGATATAAAACATGGATAAAGATTATTCCGAGATGGATGGAGGATTTGAAACCAAAGAACCAGCGTTATGGAAAAAATAACTTCTAAAATGAAATACGTTTGTTTTAAAGAAAGATATCCCGCGATGAATAAAAATTATACTTGGAGAGGATTTAAACATTATCTTGTATCCGCATATAAATTTAATAAATTGATTTAACGTGGATACATAATTATTGTAATTTAAATTGTTTGTTGCTTGATTTTACAGCTGGAGACTATATGAAATTTGGTCTTCCTATGGCTGGTTCGACGACGTTGTTAATCTGGGGTTTGCTGGAGTTCCACGACGCCTACGAAGCAACAGGGTTAATCGACAACATCTACGACACTGTTAAATGGCCACTAGATTATTTTATCAAAGCTCATCCCACTAAGTTTGAGTTCTACGCTCAGGTATTTATCAAGAATCTACAAGTATTTCTAACTTTATTATTCGTTGAAGAATAATCATTAAAAAACCGATCTTCATTTAATCCACATATCATTCACATATGTGGAGGTCATTTGTACAACTCTCTCTCTCTCTCTCTCTCTCTCTCTCTCTCTCTCTCTCTCTCTCTCTCTCTCTCTCTCTCTCTCTCTCTCTCTCTCTCTCTCTCTCTCTCTCTCTCTCTCTCTCTCTCTCTCTCTCTCTCTCTCTCTCTCTCTCTCCACACACACAGCCTTACACATGGTCACCACTTGAACCTGTATTTTTGTTTGTGTTAAATTGCTTGTTGCATTGTTTCAGGTTGGAGATCCGTATATTGACCATAGTTACTGGGGAAGACCGGAAGACATGAATATGTACAGACCGTCGTATCGTCTGACTCCAGAACGACCAGGAAGTGACGTCATTGGTGAAACAGCAGCAGCAATGGCTGCAGGATATATTGCTTTCAAGAAAAAAGGTACTATTTTTTTGCGTAGTTTTTACCTGTGACGTGTTCTTTATTAATTTGTTTTAAAATAAAATCATAAACTTTGATATTATTTAATAATATAAGGTATATAAAAATATATATATTTTCACTGCTGATTTCAATATTTAATAAATTAGTATAAAAAAATTTATACGGTGAAATAATTGTTTTTTTTTCTTTATACATGAGAATTAAAACATTTCAATTGTTATTGTTATTACTGTTGTTGTTGTTGAATTTATTTATTTATTTATCTTGTTGTTGTTACAAATGATAAATCACATAATAAGTAACATTTCCTGGAAATAACAGTTGCTGAAATCCAAATTCCCGTGTATTTAGAGCTCAGTACACAATCATATCTACGACATTAACATCATTACGCTGTTGTCAGTATAATTATACATCTAGGTCAAAAAATCACCTCTGACCATTTTTAACAACACATTTTATTTGAATAACGTAACTTATTGTAATTTATTAAAACAGACCCTGATTATGCGTACGAACTGCTGCGTCACGCTGAGGAACTGTACGAGTTCGCAGAGCGGTACCAGGGTCGATACAGCGACAGCATTCCCATCGTGCAGGAGTTTTACGAGTAAGTAAAATCAGCGATCTGCTTCAAACAACATTACGTTCAGAGTCGCAACAGAATCTCTGCCTTGGGCTGACAATAGGTGTCATTCTAGCCGTGCTAGGATATTACATAATGTACGTAATGGTGTGGCTATGACGTCATCACAGACACCATACTAGATAAAAGAAGGCCTATGGTGTCACCTCAAGACAGTATCAGTGTTAGAAAACTTGTAATATATAGATATGTATGTCACTGCTATGTAATGATATGTCACTGTTTCACAGTTCTGGGACAATATCTTTATCAGTTACTTCGACACTTGTTGACAGACTATATAACACTGTTTTGTTAAGTTTTATTTCTGGCTTCAGAGAAATGCAGTATTTTGTTGAAGTATTCTTAGTGACATTATAGCGCATTGTCATTTTGGCTCTGCGAATATTATATATATAAGTAATAAATTTAAAAAAAAAAAAAAAAATAATAATAATAATAATAAAATATTTACGATCGTGGTAAAATATATAGCATCAAAATTAATAAACTTTTAAAATATTCTAAGTTCAGTGATCAAAGTGCAAAAACATTAATATGATTCTCTAGTAGCTTAGTTGTTTATTGTTATTATTATATTAAATAATACCTATAAAAACAACTAAGTTGAAGACCGTATCTTTAAACACACACACACACACACACACACACACACACACACACACACACACACACACACACACACACACACACACACAATAATATATATATGTTAAAGTGTTAAAACTGATTGTTTTGTTGAGCAGGTCGAGTGGTTATCGCGATGAACTGTCGTGGGCTGCTGCCTGGCTCTACAAAGCGACGTCGTTGAGGAAGTACCTCGTTGCTGCTGACAGAAACTACGACAGGGGCGCATGTTGGTCTCAGTCCTGGGATGAAAAACGAGCTGGAGCCATGGTCAGTGTGTCATATGTATTAAATAATCAATAACATTGTTATTTAGTATAACAATAACAGAGTTATTTAGTATAACACAAACATTGTTATTTAGTATAACACAAACATTGTTATTTAGTATAACAAACATTGTTATTTAGTATAACAAGAACAGAGTTATTTAGTATAACACAAACATTGTTATTTAGTATAACACAAACATTGTTATTTAGTATAACACAAACATTGTTATTTAGTATAACACAAACATTGTTATTTAGTATAACACAAACATTGTTATTTAGTATAACAAAAACAAACATATTTAGTATATAACACAAACATTGTTATTTAGTATAACAATAACATTGTTATTTAGTATAACACAAACATTGTTATTTAGTATAAACAAAACATTGTTATTTAGTATAAAAAACATTGTTATTTAGTATAACAAAAACATTGTTATTTAGTATAACACAAACATTGTTATTTAGTATAACACAAACATTGTTATTTAGTATAACACAAACATTGTTATTTAGTATAACAAGAACAGAGTTATTTAGTATAACACAAACATTGTTATTTAGTATAACACAAAACATTGTTATTTTTAGTATAACACAAAACATTGTTATTTAGTATAACACAAACATTGTTATTTAGTATAACACAAACATTGTTATTTAGTATAACAATAACAGAGTTATTTAGTATAACACAAACATTGTTATTTAGTATAACACAAACATTGTTATTTAGTATAACACAAACATTGTTATTTAGTATAACACAAACATTGTTATTTAGTATAACACAAACATTGTTATTTAGTATAACACAAACATTGTTATTTTATTTAACAAACACAAACATTGTTATTTAGTATAACACAAACATTGTTATTTAGTATAACACAAACATTGTTATTTAGTATAACACAAACATTGTTATTTAGTATAACACAAACATTGTTATTTAGTATAACACAAACATTGTTATTTAGTATAACACAAACATTGTTATTTAGTATAACACAAACATTGTTATTTAGTATAACACAAACATTGTTATTTAGTATAACACAAACATTGTTATTTAGTATAACACAAAACATTGTTATTTAGTATAACAAGAACAGAGTTATTTAGTATAACACAAACATTGTTATTTAACACAAACATAATTTACAAACATTGTTATTTAGTATAACACAAAAACATTGTTATTTAGTATAACACAAACATTGTTATTTAGTATAACACAAACATTGTTATTTAGTATAACACAAACATTGTTATTTAGTATAACACAAACATTGTTATTTAGTATAACACAAACATTGTTATTTAGTATAACACAAACATTGTTATTTAGTATAACACAAACATTGTTATTTAGTATAACACAAACATTGTTATTTAGTATAACACAAACATTGTTATTTAGTATAACACAAACATTGTTATTTAGTATAACACAAACATTGTTATTTAGTATAACACAAACATTGTTATTTAGTATAACACAAACATTGTTATTTAGTATAACAACAAACATTGTTATTTAGTATAACAACAAAACATTGTTATTTAGTATATACACAAACATTGTTATTTAGTATAACACAAACATTGTTATTTAG
Source organism: Chrysomallon squamiferum (assembly GCA_012295275.1). Taxonomy (NCBI): domain Eukaryota; kingdom Metazoa; phylum Mollusca; class Gastropoda; order Neomphalida; family Peltospiridae; genus Chrysomallon; species Chrysomallon squamiferum. The sequence goes on from CM022674.1 coordinate 8,001,553, forward strand.
TATAACACAAACATTGTTATTTAGTATAACACAAACATTGTTATTTAGTATAACACAAACATTGTTATTTAGTATAACACAAACATTGTTATTTAGTATAACACAAACATTGTTATTTAGTATAACACAAAACATTGTTATTTAGTATAACACAAACATTGTTATTTAGTATAACACAAAACATTGTTATTTAGTATAACAACAAAACATTGTTATTTAGTATAACACAAACATTGTTATTTAGTATAACACAAACATTGTTATTTAGTATAACACAAACATTGTTGTTATTTAGTATAACACAAACATTGTTATTTAGTATAACACAAACATTGTTATTTAGTATAACACAAACATTGTTATTTAGTATAACACAAACATTGTTATTTAGTATAACACAAACATTGTTATTTATTTAGTATAACACAAACATTGTTATTTAGTATAACACAAACATTGTTATTTAGTATAACACAAACATTGTTATTTAGTATAACACAAACATTGTTATTTAGTATAAACACAAACATTGTTATTTAGTTATAACACAAAACATTGTTATTTAGTATAACACAAACATTGTTATTTAGTATAACACAAACATTGTTATTTAGTATAACACAAACATTGTTATTTAGTATAACACAAACATTGTTATTTAGTATAACACAAACATTGTTATTTAGTATAACACAAACATTGTTATTTAGTATAACACAAAAATTGTTATTTAGTATAACACAAACATTGTTATTTATTTAACACAAACATTGTTATTTAGTATAACACAAACATTTGTTATTTAGTATAACACAAACATTGTTATTTAGTATAACACAAACATTGTTATTTTTAGTATAACACAAACATTGTTATTTAGTATAACACAAACATTGTTATTTAGTATAACACAAACATTGTTATTTAGTATAACACAAACATTGTTATTTAGTATAACACAAACATTGTTATTTAGTATAATAATAAAAGAGTTATTTAGTATAACACAAACATTGTTATTTAGTATAACACAAACATTGTTATTTAGTATAACACAAACATTGTTATTTAGTATAACACAAACATTGTTATTTAGTATAACACAAACATTGTTATTTAGTATAACACAAACATTGTTATTTAGTATAACACAAACATTGTTATTTAGTATAACACAAACATTGTTATTTAGTATAACAACAAAACATTGTTATTTAGTATAACACAAACATTGTTATTTAGTATAACACAAAATTTGTTATTTAGTATAACACAAACATTGTTATTTAGTATAACACAAACATTGTTATTTAGTATAACACAAACATTGTTATTTAGTATAACAAAAATTGTTATTTAGTATAACACAAACATTGTTATTTAGTATAACACAAACATTGTTATTTAGTATAACACAAACATTGTTATTTAGTATAACACAAACATTGTTATTTAGTATAACACAAACATTGTTATTTAGTATAACACAAAACATTGTTATTTAGTATAACACAAACATTGTTATTTAGTATAACACAAACATTGTTATTTAGTATAACACAAACATTGTTATTTAGTATAACACAAACATTGTTGTTATTTAGTATAACACAAACATTGTTATTTAGTATAACACAAACATTGTTATTTAGTATAAACACAAACATTGTTATTTAGTATAAACACAAACATTGTTATTTAGTATAACACAAACATTGTTATTTAGTATAACACAAACATTGTTATTTAGTATAACACAAACATTGTTATTTAGTATAACACAAACATTGTTATTTAGTATAACACAAACATTGTTATTTTGGTATAACACAAACATTGTTATTTAGTATAACACAAACATTGTTATTTAGTATAACACAAACATTGTTATTTAGTATAACACAAACATTGTTATTTATTTAGTATAACACAAACATTGTTATTTAGTATAACACAAACATTGTTATTTAGTATAACACAAACATTGTTATTTAGTATAACACAAACATTGTTATTTAGTATAACACAAACATTGTTATTTAGTATAACACAAACATTGTTATTTAGTATAACACAAACATTGTTATTTAGTATAACACAAAAATAGTTATTTAGTATAAAAACAAACATTGTTATTTAGTATAACACAAACATTGTTATTTAGTATAACACAAACATTGTTATTTAGTATAACACAAACATAACACAAAAACATTGTTATTTAGTATAACACAAACATTGTTATTTATTTAGTATAACACAAACATTGTTATTTAGTATAACACAAACATTGTTATTTAGTATAACACAAACATTGTTATTTAGTATAACAAGAACAGAGTTATTTAGTATAACACAAACATTGTTATTTAGTATAACACAAACATTGTTATTTAGTATAACACAAACATTGTTATTTAGTATAACACAAACATTGTTATTTAGTATAACACAAACATTGTTATTTAGTATAACACAAACATTGTTATTTAGTATAACACAAACATTGTTATTTATTGTTATTAACACAAAACATTGTTATTTTAGTATAACAACAAAACATTGTTATTTAGTATAAACAAACATTGTTATTTAGTATAACACAAAACATTGTTATTTAGTATAACACAAACATTGTTATTTAGTATAACACAAACATTGTTATTTTTAGTATAACAACAAACATTGTTGTTATTTAGTATAACACAAACATTGTTATTTAGTATAACACAAACATTGTTATTTAGTATAACACAAACATTGTTATTTAGTATAACACAAACATTGTTATTTAGTATAACACAAACATTGTTATTTAGTATAACACAAACATTGTTATTTAGTATAACACAAAACATTGTTATTTAGTATAACACAAACATTGTTATTTAGTATAACACAAACATTGTTATTTAGTATAACACAAACATTGTTATTTAGTATAACACAAACATTGTTATTTAGTATAACACAAACATTGTTATTTAGTATAACACAAACATTGTTATTTAGTATAACACAAACATTGTTATTTAGTATAACACAAACATTGTTATTTAGTATAACACAAACATTGTTATTTAGTATAACACAAACATTGTTATTTAGTATAACACAAACATTGTTATTTAGTATAACACAAACATTGTTATTTAGTATAACACAAACATTGTTATTTAGTATAACACAAACATTGTTATTTAGTATAACACAAACATTGTTATTTAGTATAACACAAACATTGTTATTTAGTATAACACAAACATTGTTATTTAGTATAACACAAACATTGTTATTTAGTATAACACAAACATTGTTATTTAGTATAACACAAACATTGTTATTTAGTATAACACAAACATTGTTATTTAGTATAACACAAACATTGTTATTTAGTATAAAACATTGTTATTTAGTATAACACAAAACATTTATTTTAGTATAACAACAAAACATTGTTATTTAGTATAACACAAACATTGTTATTTTTAGTATAACACAAACATTGTTATTTAGTATAACACAAACATTGTTATTTATTTAGTATAACACAAACATTGTTATTTAGTATAACAACAACAAACATTTAGTTAACACAAACAAACATTGTTTTACAACAAAAACATTGTTATTTAGTATAACACAAACATTGTTATTTAGTATAACACAAACATTGTTATTTAGTATAACACAAACATTGTTATTTAGCATAACACAAACATTGTTATTTTGGTATAACACAAACATTGTTATTTAGTATAACACAAACATTGTTATTTAGTATAACACAAACATTGTTATTTAGTATAACACAAACATTGTTATTTAGTATAACACAAACATTGTTATTTAGTATAACACAAACATTGTTATTTAGTATAACACAAACATTGTTATTTAGTATAACACAAACATTGTTATTTAGTATAACACAAACATTGTTATTTAGTATAACACAAACATTGTTATTTAGTATAATAATAAAAGAGTTATTTAGTATAACACAAACATTGTTATTTAGTATAACACAAACATTGTTATTTAGTATAACACAAACATTGTTATTTAGTATAACACAAACATTGTTATTTAGTATAACACAAACATTGTTATTTAGTATAACACAAACATTGTTATTTAGTATAACACAAACATTGTTATTTTGGTATAACACAAACAAACATTGTTATTTAGTATAACACAAACATTGTTATTTAGTATAACAATAACAGAGTTATTTATATAACACAAACATTGTTATTTAGTATAACACAAACATTGTTATCTAGTATAACACAAAAATTGTTATTTAGTATAACACAAACATTGTTATTTAGTATAACACAAACATTGTTATTTAGTATAACACAAACATTGTTATTTTGTATAACACAAACATTGTTATTTAGTATAACACAAACATTGTTATTTAGTATAACACAAACATTGTTATTTAGTATAACACAAACATTGTTATTTAGTATAACACAAACATTGTTATTTAGTATAACACAAACATTGTTATTTAGTATAACACAAACATTGTTATTTGTGTATAACACAAACATTGTTATTTAGTATAATATAACAAACATTGTTATTTAGTATAACACAAACATTGTTATTTAGTATAACACAAACATTGTTATTTAGTATAACACAAACATTGTTATTTAGTATAACACAAACATTGTTATTTAGTATAACACAAACATTGTTATTTAGTATAACACAAACATTGTTATTTAGTATAACACAAACATTGTTATTTAGTATAACACAAACATTGTTATTTAGTATAACACAAACATTGTTATTTAGTATAACACAAATTGTTATTTAGTTATTTAGTTATTTAACAAAAAAGAGTTATTTAGTATAACACAAACATTGTTATTTAGTATAACACAAACATTGTTATTTAGTATAACACAAACATTGTTATTTAGTATAACACAAACATTGTTATTTAGTATAACACAAACATTGTTATTTAGTATAATACAAACATTTAGTATATTTAGTATAACATAAAAACATTGTTATTTAGTATAACACAAACATTGTTATTTAGTATAACACAAACATTGTTATTTTGGTATAACACAAACATTGTTATTTAGTATAACACAAACATTGTTATTTAGTATAACACAAACATTGTTATTTAGTATAACACAAACATTGTTATTTAGTATAACACAAACATTGTTATTTAGTATAACACAAACATTGTTATTTAGTATAACACAAACATTGTTATTTAGTATAACACAAACATTGTTATTTAGTATAACACAAACATTGTTATTTAGTATAACACAAACATTGTTATTTAGTATAACACAAACATTGTTATTTAGTATAACAAAACAAACAACATTGTTATTTAGTATAACACAAACATTGTTATTTAGTATAACACAAACATTGTTATTTAGTATAACACAAACATTGTTATTTAGTATAACAATAAAAGAGTTATTTAGTATAACACAAACATTGTTATTTAGTATAACACAAACATTGTTATTTAGTATAACACAAACATTGTTATTTAGTATAACACAAACATTGTTATTTAGTATAACACAAACATTGTTGTTATTTAGTATAACACAAACATTGTTATTTAGTATAACACAAACATTGTTATTTAGTATAACACAAACATTGTTATTTAGTATAACACAAACATTGTTATTTAGTATAACACAAACATTGTTATTTAGTATAACACAAACATTGTTATTTAGTATTTGTTATTTAGTATAACACAAAACATTGTTATTTAGTATAACACAAACATTGTTATTTAGTATAACACAAACATTGTTATTTAGTATAACACAAACATTGTTATTTAGTATAACACAAACATTGTTATTTAGTATAACACAAACATTGTTATTTATAACACAAACATTGTTATAACACAAAACATTGTTATTTAGTATAACACAAACATTGTTATTTAGTATAACACAAACATTGTTATTTAGTATAACACAAAACATTGTTATTTAGTATAACACAAACATTGTTATTTAGTATAACACAAACATTGTTATTTAGTATAACACAAACATTGTTATTTAGTATAACACAAACATTGTTATTTAGTATAACACAAACATTGTTATTTAGTATAACACAAACATTGTTATTTAGTATAACACAAACATTGTTATTTAGTATAACACAAACATTGTTATTTAGTATAACACAAACATTGTTATTTAGTATAACACAAACATTGTTATTTAGTATAACACAAACATTGTTATTTAGTATAACACAAACATTGTTATTTAGTATAACACAAACATTGTTATTTAGTATAACACAAACATTGTTATTTAGTATAACACAAACATTGTTATTTAGTATAACACAAACATTGTTATTTAGTATAACACAAACATTGTTATTTAGTATAACACAAAAATTGTTATTTTGTATAACACAAACATTGTTATTTAGTATAACAAAACATTGTTATTTAGTATAACACAAACATTGTTATTTAGTATAACACAAACATTGTTATTTAGTATAACACAAACATTGTTATTTAGTATAACACAAACATTGTTATTTAGTATAACACAAACATTGTTATTTAGTATAACACAAACATTGTTATTTAGTATAATAAACACAAACATTGTTATTTAGTATAACAAGAACATTGTTATTTAGTATAACACAAACATTGTTATTTAGTATAACACAAACATTGTTATTTAGTATAACACAAACATTGTTATTTTGGTATAACACAAACATTGTTATTTAGTATAACACAAACATTGTTATTTAGTATAACACAAACATTGTTATTTAGTATAACACAAACATTGTTATTTAGTATAACACAAACATTGTTATTTAGTATAACACAAACATTGTTATTTAGTATAACACAAACATTGTTATTTAGTATAACTCAAACATTGTTATTTAGTATAACACAAACATTGTTATTTAGTATAACACAAACATTGTTATTTAGTATAACACAAACATTGTTATTTAGTATAACACAAACATTGTTATTTAGTATAACACAAACATTGTTATTTAGTATAACACAAACATTGTTATTTAGTATAACACAAACATTGTTATTTAGTATAACACAAACATTGTTATTTAGTATAAGAAGAACAGTTATTTAGTATAACACAAACATTGTTATTTAGTATAACACAAACATTGTTATTTAGTATAACACAAACATTGTTATTTAGTATAACACAAACATTGTTATTTAGTATAACACAAACATTGTTATTTAGTATAACACAAACATTGTTATTTAGTATAACACAAACATTGTTATTTAGTATAACACAAACATTGTTATTTAGTATAACACAAACATTGTTATTTAGTATAACACAAACATTGTTATTTAGTATAACACAAACATTGTTATTTAGTATAACACAAACATTGTTATTTAGTATAACACAAACATTGTTATTTAGTATAACACAAACATTGTTATTTAGTATAACACAAACATTGTTATTTAGTATAACACAAACATTGTTATTTAGTATAACACAAACATTGTTATTTAGTATAACACAAACATTGTTATTTAGTATAACACAAAACATTGTTATTTAGTATAACACAAACATTGTTATTTAGTATAACACAAAACATTGTTATTTAGTATAACACAAACATTGTTATTTAGTATAACACAAAAACATTGTTATTATAACACAAACATTGTTATTTAGTATAACACAAACATTGTTATTTAGTATAACACAAAACACAAACATTGTTATTTAGTATAACACAAACATTGTTATTTAGTATAACACAAACATTGTTATTTAGTATAACACAAACATTGTTATTTAGTATAACACAAACATTGTTATTTAGTATAACACAAACATTGTTATTTAGTATAACACAAACATTGTTATTTAGTATAACACAAACATTGTTATTTAGTATAACACAAAACATTGTTATTTAGTA